>JADLZN010006547.1:0-102039 GCA_018155175.1 Sinocyclocheilus anophthalmus | reverse complement strand
ATAAATATATATATATATTATATATATATATGATACATAGATATTCTTTTAAGGTAATTTTAAGGTCATATGACCTTTTTTTATCTAAATGGATTTTTTTCCTGTTTTAGTATCAGAGTGGTACATGTCCATCTGTAGGCTACAGCACTGTAGTGTTTTCTGAAAGGGAGGACACAGGACACAGTAAACCCCTCCCAAGCCCTCTTCTCTGCAGAGTGTTTCTCTTCCCATTTCAGGTTGTCACGTTTCCAATTTTTTTTTCTTCTTCTTCATGTGTGCTAGCAAGGTGACAGGAGACCGCTGCTCCACCCAACCAACCAGCCAGCCAACCAGCCAACCGAGCAGACACAAATATATTCAAAGCATTTAGTACCCTGGATTAATCGAATTATAATTTAATCATCTGATCAAACAGCAATTAGCATAATCACTTGTGGGGAACAGCTGATAGAGGAGAGAGAGCAACACATAATAAACCTCAGGCAACTGCCGCTCTAATGAGACATTTAACTGCTAAAACACACATCAAAAAGCAACATCTTCATGCTTTCTGGAGCTGAGACAGCTGTTATGAACTGAAGGACAGTAATGCGTTTCAAATGCAGTGATTTAACAGGGAAATCATGTCGAAAGGTGCAATAAATTATTTTTAATAAATTATTTAACAAAAAACGATGTCTATCCATTGCACAAACTGAGAAAAATAATTATGTGACATAAAAATGTATAATAAATATGTAATAACAATACGCATGCTAATGGTAGTTTCTTCCACCATAACATGATTACCATAAAACTGTCATCAAAAAATGTATTAAAATGATTAAAGAACTGAAAGCTTCTTACACTGTTTACTTTATTATAATTTTACAGCTGTAACAATGGTATTTTGTCAGAAACTTTTGTTATAATGGTAAAATCTTGTACAAGGACATGTGAAAACCATACTGATCCTGGACTTGTCTTGCTATTATTGATATGGCTGATATGGTTGATACCATATTTGCAGTGCAGCGACGAAGATACTACGGGTATAATTTCATTCTGTAAAGATAATACGACATGAATAGTGTTGAAATGAACAAGAACAAGACAGTATCGTGGCTGGGGCAAATGCATGTCCACATCCTGTATCAAATGCACATGTGCACACATATACAGCACGTACAACAAAAAGCAGACATCTGGTAACAGTGACAGTGCTCTGAAAGGGGGCAGATAAAAATACCAAACACCAACTTGGTCTTACATCTTACAGTCTATGCCATGTTTAAAAATATATCACAAAATTGAGAAAGCAAGCTCTGGTCATTTGTCACCCTGTCACTATCTCCCACCTAGGTCAGAGATACCTCAGCCTACATACCTCTCTCTGGGTCTCATTTTAAAAATAACAAGACAGGGGTGCAGGGAAAGCACATGAATAGAGAGATGCACACCTGGTGCCATCATACAGAAGGCATTGATGACAGACAGATCCATTTGGTTGATGGATATTAGGCAGATGTCATTATTACATACTCCTTGTCCATTAGAAAAAGGAATCAGCTATTTTATATTTTTGTCACAGAAAAAAAAATATTTTAAATACAATCTTATGTCATATAACCCTTGTATGATTTATATTGCTTTTGTTAAAAATAAATGTTGATCATTTCAAAAGTCTCTTGGAGAGCATTAGAGCATTTTGAGAGTGTAAGCTAGGTGTTGATCAAAACAGAAAATTGATATTGAAAAGAGATAATTATTTAAAAAAATTTTCAAGAAGTCAATATTATATTTTCACTGTAAAAGCAAGAAAAAATACTTAAGTGACAGAAATGTTCTTGAGTTGCACAGCTTTCTTTGGTTTTTCTGACATTAAGGTTATAGGTGAGAAACCTGCATTTTGCAGTCACCTATACATGTAATGAATAATTCATAACATTTATATAAAACTTTACATCTTAAATGTGCATGAATTTGAAATAAAATATAGTTTTAATTACTGTACGTAAATGTATCTATATCAGCCTAAATAAAAATAGATAGGCATTATTCTAATAATACAAAATAATTTAATAATTTAATTAATTGTAAATGAAACAACAGTTTATACCTATAGTGAATAAAACTGACATAATGTGACAGGACTACTATTACTCCATGTTGTCCTCAAAATGACCTCTAAACATATTTGTCCTCTAAAGAACTGACTATGACACAACCTTTCTCAGTCAACAAATTCTAACATTTTTCTATTCTCTATATCAATACAGATCTAGATTTTAATAGAAATGTCCTATTACATTTAATGTGGGGATTGTATTGACATCAACAACACTTCAAATTACAATCCTTCATTCATACTAAAGTGATAAAAAAAATTCTACAGTCCTTAAGTAAATACATAAAAAATGGTGTAATCTAATATTATCCAAAGACAACCGGTGAAATCAGTGGCTAACGTTAAAGTCAGTGGGTGGTTTGACTCATTCAAAGTCTCGTCTTGGTGAAAATATCCTGTTTAACCACTGAAGCATAAGCATCTATTGCAATGACTGCATTATTAAACAACTACAAAATGAGCAAAAAAAAAAAAAAACAATAGCTGGGTTTGTCCCTTTTTAACCCAGCATTTTTTTTAGAGTGTATATACTTATATATATACACTCTAAAACTGCTGGGTTAAATATAACCCAGCGCTGGGTAAAAAAGGGCCAACCCACTATTTTTTTTTTTTTTTTTTTTGCTCATTTTGTTCAGTTGTTTACTAATGCAGTTCATGCAATAGATGCTTCTGCTTCAGTGGTTAAACAGGATATTTTTCACCAAGACGAGACTTTGAATGAGTCAAACCACCCACTGACTTTAACGTTAGCCACTGATTTCACCGGTTGTCTTTGGATAATATTAGATTACACCATTTTTTATGTATTTACTTAAGGACTGTAGAATTTTTTTTATCACTTTAGTATGAATGAAGGATTGTAATTTGAAGTGTTGTTGATGTCAATACAATCCCCACATTAAATGTAATAGGACATTTCTATTAAAATCTAGATCTGTATTGATATAGAGAATAGAAAAATGTTAGAATTTGTTGACTGAGAAAGGTTGTGTCATAGTCAGTTCTTTAGAGGACAAATATGTTTAGAGGTCATTTTGAGGACAACATGGAGTAATAGTAGTCCTGTCACATTATGTCAGTTTTATTCACTATAGGTATAAACTGTTGTTTCATTTACAATTAATTAAATTATTAAATTATTTTGTATTATTAGAATAATGCCTATCTATTTTTATTTAGGCTGATATAGATACATTTACGTACAGTAATTAAAACTATATTTTATTTCAAATTCATGCACATTTAAGATGTAAAGTTTTATATAAATGTTATGAATTATTCATTACATGTATAGGTGACTGCAAAATGCAGGTTTCTCACCTATAACCTTAATGTCAGAAAAACCAAAGAAAGCTGTGCAACTCAAGAACATTTCTGTCACTTAAGTATTTTTTCTTGCTTTTACAGTGAAAATATAATATTGACTTCTTGAAAATTTTTTTAAATAATTATCTCTTTTCAATATCAATTTTCTGTTTTGATCAACACCTAGCTTACACTCTCAAAATGCTCTAATGCTCTCCAAGAGACTTTTGAAATGATCAACATTTATTTTTAACAAAAGCAATATAAATCATACAAGGGTTATATGACATAAGATTGTATTTAAAATATTTTTTTTTCTGTGACAAAAATATAAAATAGCTGATTCCTTTTTCTAATGGACAAGGAGTATGTAATAATGACATCTGCCTAATATCCATCAACCAAATGGATCGCTCTGTCATCAATGCCATCTGTAAAATAGCATCAAATGACTTTTATCTCCAGTATGCAGCTCTCTATTCATGTGCTTTCTCTGCACCCCTGTCTTGTTATTTTTAAAATGAGACCCAGAGAGAGGTATGTAGGCTGAGGTATCTCTGACCTAGGTGGGAGATAGTGACAGGGTGACAAATGACCAGAGCTTGCTTTCTCAATTTTGTGATATATTTTTAAACATGGCATAGACTGTAAGATGTAAGACCAAGTTGGTGTTTGGTATTTTTATCTGCCCCCTTTCAGAGCACTGTCACTGTTACCAGATGTCTGCTTTTTGTTGTACGTGCTGTATATGTGTGCACATGTGCATTTGATACAGGATGTGGACATGCATTTGCCCCAGCCACGATACTGTCTTGTTCTTGTTCATTTCAACACTATTCATGTCGTATTATCTTTACAGAATGAAATTATACCCGTAGTATCTTCGTCGCTGCACTGCAAATATGGTATCAACCATATCAGCCATATCAATAATAGCAAGACAAGTCCAGGATCAGTATGGTTTTCACATGTCCTTGTACAAGATTTTACCATTATAACAAAAGTTTCTGACAAAATACCATTGTTACAGCTGTAAAATTATAATAAAGTAAACAGTGTAAGAAGCTTTCAGTTCTTTAATCATTTTAATACATTTTTTGATGACAGTTTTATGGTAATCATGTTATGGTGGAAGAAACTACCATTAGCATGCGTATTGTTATTACATATTTATTATACATTTTTATGTCACATAATTATTTTTCTCAGTTTGTGCAATGGATAGACATCGTTTTTTGTTAAATAATTTATTAAAAATAATTTATTGCACCTTTCGACATGATTTCCCTGTTAAATCACTGCATTTGAAACGCATTACTGTCCTTCAGTTCATAACAGCTGTCTCAGCTCCAGAAAGCATGAAGATGTTGCTTTTTGATGTGTGTTTTAGCAGTTAAATGTCTCATTAGAGCGGCAGTTGCCTGAGGTTTATTATGTGTTGCTCTCTCTCCTCTATCAGCTGTTCCCCACAAGTGATTATGCTAATTGCTGTTTGATCAGATGATTAAATTATAATTCGATTAATCCAGGGTACTAAATGCTTTGAATATATTTGTGTCTGCTCGGTTGGCTGGTTGGCTGGCTGGTTGGTTGGGTGGAGCAGCGGTCTCCTGTCACCTTGCTAGCACACATGAAGAAGAAGAAAAAAAAATTGGAAACGTGACAACCTGAAATGGGAAGAGAAACACTCTGCAGAGAAGAGGGCTTGGGAGGGGTTTACTGTGTCCTGTGTCCTCCCTTTCAGAAAACACTACAGTGCTGTAGCCTACAGATGGACATGTACCACTCTGATACTAAAACAGGAAAAAAATCCATTTAGATAAAAAAAGGTCATATGACCTTAAAATTACCTTTGAAAAAGATATATATATATATATATATATATTATCTATATATAATATATATAGATATAGCAATACATTTTTGCCTTATTTTTTGTTTATAGATCATCTTTATTATATTAAATAAAATAAATTATACATACTATTAATATTACTATATAAACATTATATATACCTACATTTAAATACATAATAATAATAAGAAGAAGAAGAAGAAGAAGAAGAAGAAGAATAATTTATTGCATTCTGATAATGTGAATTTGTGGGAAATTGTGCTTGATGCCATCGTCCAAGTATTTTGTAATTGCAAAAATATGCACTTCATGTTGACAGCTTAAGCTCGATTTCTTAGTAATTTCGTAATAGTAAAAAGCCTAATACTGTCTTGTGATGCAATCAATGAGCCAATCTGGAATCATGCTATGCCATGGCTCTGACAAAATCCAAACATTTAAACAAGATATTTTCTGTATTAAAGCTATTTTCTCATCAGTGACACGATTAGTTGCAAAGCAAGTTAATGTTACAAGGTTAACCTTTCCTATGGTCTGTTGCTATGTATAAATTACCCTAGCCACTTTTAAGTCATTATTTGTTGCTACAACATATTGGCTAAATTCAGAATGCCATACTACTCGTACTTTTTCTGCTGTAGCTGGTATGCATTCTCTGCAAAGTAACGATGTACTACATTTGCTACAATGTAAAATAATCAACAGACCATGCTGACACTCTATCCCATAATGCAGTGTTTAGCTTGACCTTCTCTTTAAAGTGTGAAGAATAAGTAGTATTAACCAATATTTTTAACATAATTGCATTGACTAATTATTTGATTGGACTGTCAAGTGTTAAGACGTTCTTACATACACTGTAAAAAAATTATGTAGTTTTTACAAAATAATTTTGGCAGCTGTGGTTGCCAGAATAATTTTGTAAAAAATACAGAAAAACAGTAAACACATTTACGGCCAAAAACGGCTGTAAATTTTACAGTATAAATCTGTAATTTACAAACAAGAAAATTTGAGTCTAAACAAGTAAATTCAACAATGCACTAAAATACTAAAATCTGCTACTAAAATCTGTTTTGTATCTTTAAAATAAATTGACAATCACCATAATAATGCAGGTTGTAAAAGAGACAGCAATATGAAGAATAAGTTCATCACAAGTAGCTTTTCCACAAGCAGAAGTATATACTAATATATAGAAGGTGCACAGAGTCATTCATGCAAACACAAAACACCATCATGGTAACACACATGATACTTAAATAATGCATTAAACTTTCATTAAACAACAGATGCAGTAACATAAAGCCCAAATATACATAACTGATAACAAAAACTATTAAAAACATGATTATTTAAACAAAATATTTTCAAATGTGGAGTGTCACGCAGGGAATATTCTGGGAATATCAGTTTACATTTTTTGACTGTAAATTATACATTGATTTGTTATTTTTACTTCTAAAAACTGTCAAATTAACAGCATTTTACTGTAAAATTACATGAAATGTCTGGTTAGATATTGTACAGTTTTTCCCTGTTTATAGTACGGGAACTTAGTTAACCTATTACGTTTTTACAAAATGTTAGTTAAAATTACACTTATTTTTTACAGGTGGCAGTAAGATGTCTTTTTCAGAACCCACTTAGATATTAAACATGGAATTTTTGGCGTATGACAACAAACAAACTTTCTGCATAATTACTGACTTTGAGTCAAACTGAATCTGGTAGAATCCAAATCTTAGCAAATTAGCATTTTAGCACAGATGCTAATGTATTTACAAAGTTGTCATTAATCACTATATAGCATTTTTGTTGTGTTGTAGAGATAATGAAATATTGTTTTATATAGGACCTCAGCAATGACCAGGTGTACTGGGATGTGGACTGTGATGTTTGGTATCGTTGTGTCGCAAGTTGACTAGCGCACACAGCTAACCGAGCTGGGCATTAGCCTTTGCAAGCTCAAATAGACGGATGTGCACAGATGCTATTGAAATAGACACCTGCACCATGATAAAGACAACACAGAGGAAGTCTTTTACTGAACCCAGAACAGTTTCATGTGCCAAGGAGGGGAAAAAAGCCACTATCCGGAGTTGCGCTGACCACAATGAGGGTTCTTGTTGAACCTCTCGCTGGTTCTAATGAAGGCAGGATGCTTGTTTGTAAAGATGCTCTACATCATTATGAACCAACAAGGCAGGACGACCTCTCTAGACACCGGTCTCATAGTCTTTCCTTTGAGCCATTGGATAGAGGCTTCTTTGTATGTTGACAGAGGAGTTTTGAATTCCCTCTGAAGAGCTTTTGTATCCCCTAATTTTTATTCCCTCTGCCGCTGTCAAATAACAGACCCTTATTTAGGAAGCACAAAGATTAGAAGTCAGATTTTATTGATTAGACACATTTTCATAAGATTTTACTTAAACTTAAATAGAGCTAATATCAAGCTAATCAGCTAACATTAACTAGATACAGTACAACTAAGATTTAGAGAATTCAATTAATCATTGGTGCAGAAAAGTATAGTAACATGGTACTACTCATGATACTATGACAATACCATGCTTTTTTTCTGACAAACTATGGTTTTTTTAATGTACCATTGTGTTTTTATATAAGTAGTCATCTGATATAATTACTATTATCATTATACTTGGTATGCTGACCAAGAATTGCCTATTTATGACTGTGTTTTACCACCGATTACACCACAGTAATAGACTGTTGTTAAACAAATGATTTTAAATAATGATGTGGCAGTGTTCACAAATGTTTGGGACAATGATTTGTCTTTCAGTGATGGTACCATGAGGTACTGTCCGCAGGCTTCGATGTAGATTTGTAAGCGTTAGAGGAGGTAAGAGGGCCCATGGCTGTTCTGTAAGGATCAATGTTTTGAACTTGATGCAAGCAGCAACCGGTAGCGAGTGAAGAGAGATGTAACGGGGTCTTCGGCTCATGAAAGACCAATTGTGCTGCTATGTTCTGTTTCATTTGTAGAGGTTTGATGGCACATGCTGGAGGTCCAACCGAAAGAACATTGAAATTGTCCAGATATAAATGACAATGGGTTCCTGGAAAAGGAGTAATGCTCAGTTGGGAAATGTAAGGACCTGATTCTTCTGATGGTTTGCAGTGCAAACCTGGGTGACTGCACTGTCATTGCAATGTGGTCTTTGAAGCTCTGCTGGTCATTTGATATCTGATATAAGACCCCATCAAATATCAGATGTAATATTTTTACAAAAAAATCTGATTCTTTTTGGGAACCAAAATACTGGTACTTGTGACATCCTTAAGTGCCTCAAATATAATAAAAAGCCTGCCAATCAGACTGGAGCTAGCAAGATGTTTTGTGTACCAGGTGGTTGGTGAATGGACCTGGCTGTGCCATCTGAGGCTGAATGTATATTTGACTTTATGCGACACTGCGCAGGCCGATTGTTATCTGACTGAAGCGATGCATTTGGAATTTATTCGACATGAGACGGCACCGACGTCACGTCTCTTTGACGTATGTCATCAAAGTACTGTGAAAGCTATTTGACAGTTTCTTCAAAGTGGCCGTAAAAAAGCTCTGATGACGACACACTGTTTGTTCATTGCCTGGATTCATCAGAGACAATGACGTGTATATTGTGTTTATGCAGATGTCTTCATTACCACTCATGCTTACAAATCTATATTTTAGAACAGTAAAAACTTCTCATGTAATCTTAATGCTATATTGTGTCATGTTTCTGAAAATAAAACTAATAAAAAATATAGAACCCGCTTTATTGGCATTTAAGTTGTATGGGCTGAACTTTATTCTTGTACATACAGGTGCTGTATTAAGCAGTACATAAAGTATTGAATGAAAACTGTTGCTAAATGAAAACATCTGTGGTTTTCTTTGACAAATATTGCATCTAATCCACTTCATCTGTTATAAAGTAGGCAAACACTGTGCAAGTGTCAATACGGGAAGTGTCCGCCATCACGTCTGTTTTTTTAACTCCTCTTCCTACTACAAGCATCAGTTCTCATTCATCAGTTAAATCCATCCGAACACAACTTGAGACTAGTTGTAAAATCTAAAGTGTTGAAATGTGGTGTTAGCTAATTGTTTAAGCTGATATATAGTGCTTATTAGAATGAATTCAAATGTGTTAAAGCAGTTGTGTTTGTCTTTTGTTCATGCGCTAAGAATGGCTAGAAATGAATTGGGTGTGTATTGTAGTGTGTAGGTTAAATTAATTTGATAACTCTTAATTACTTATGGAATTAAGTCGATGCCAGTCAGTAGCCTTCAGCTACAGATCCTACCTGACACTATCATTGATAAATATTATCTTGCTTTACTTGGCTAAGTGACTTGCCTTAATAGATTTAGCGGTTTTTGAATATGGAAGTGCTTAGATTGAAATTGCCTGACTAACAGCCTTGTTCGTGCCATCAGCTGGGCAAATTCAGACATTAAAGTCAACAGCGCTTTCGTTTTCCGATCTCAGCCTGCTGCCAAGTCGGCTCTTAACGAGCCGCTCACGTTCGCTCGTTTAAAACATGTCAACGGGAATCAGAGACACACCGCAGGGCCACACTCGGCGTGCTTTACCCTTCGCAGACATCAGAGAGCCGATCTGTCTGCACATATCACAGGCGAGCAGACGGCAGGCCTTTTCTCGTCTGTCATGTCCTGCTTAATATTCATGAAAGCAAATTGGGAGACAGTCATTTGGCAAGTGCTGCGAGTGCTAAAGCCTGTGGGGGTTGTAGGAGAGAAGTGCATACTCACAGTGGCAAAAACCCTGTCCCGCTCGCCCCTACCTTGTCCTGGGTCCACGTCGCCCGTCCCCAGCCGCTCCATTCGGCACCTTGTCTCATCCCATCTCCCCTTTCTGCCCCACAAACCCAAAGCCCCCCAGGCGGTGTGCTGAGTGCAGTCTTAATTACCCCAGCCCCCTGGCAGAGCCTGTCATTGTGAAACAGATACCCCATGATCCTATTCAGCATAGACAGTACACACAGTGCTGTCCATGCTCACCAGACCTGGCAAAACCAGCAGCTCAACATTGGCTCAGACAGAAATGACTCCTATCTGTGAAGTTTTAAGCATAGAGCATAGCATGTATGTGGAGCGTTGCATGGTCGCTGGACTGTAGACTGTGGGTATTGCAGTGTGGAAAAAAGCTAAGGTCTTAACTGACCTACCTTGCGTAAAATATCATCAACAACACCAAACTATGAGTCTTTACATGCACACAGGGTGAAAGTCCATTGTCTTGTAGTGTGCATTGAGCATGATATGTGCAACATTGTGTAACAAATTAAGATTTTTGAATAGGTGTTTCATGGAAAGTAGTTAGTTAATAATCAAAATCACAAAACTTGGTTATTGGCAAGTTGGAATGGTACTGGACGGGCATTGATTTGTTCGTTTATTTGTGGTATTAGCGTTCGCCTCATCAGCATTGATCGCACCTTTGCTCAGATCAAATGCATCAGTGGCCCTGAAAACACTTTGGTATGGTTGATTAGACAGTTGAAGATGATAAATGCTGTTGTGTGTGATTGACTAGTCACCTTAAATTTGAGTCAGTGACTAGTGTTCTGCTTGTTATGTTCTTTAAATAAATGCATAATTGTTCCTTTCTTTCCATCTTATGGTTTTTATGTTTTAATGATTTATTTTGCAATCTTCGAATGTGATTAAAACTGGCATTGGTGTTGTAAACAGAGTTACTCTCAAGTTTGCCAGTAACTTTTTAGGAACTGCCATTTAATTTATCGGATCCGTACTAAGTAGTGTTGCTGAAGCTACCACTGCACTGTAGCTTTCCAAGCCACCTAATCATAATTTAAAGTAGTTACACTATAGAACAGCTCTTTGTAGTAGTTAGCTATACTACAAGCTACTAAGAAGTAGCTAAATATGTTAGATCCATAAACAATGCAAAAGTTTTATGGCACAAAAACAACTATGCCAGGGTTTTTGAATAAATGAACAAGGGTTTCTCCCATTTCAACCCTGCGTAGGAGAGAGAGGGTCATCTAGGATCTACTGATTCACTAATGATTTCTTAACACTACATATGAGAGAAAGAGAGCTGTTTATGAAAGCATTTGTTCTCTGGAACAAATCAGACTTTTGAAACGCTATAGAGAGAGTGCTGTTTTGGACAAACCGATTCATTAGAATGAACCAGACTTTCGAATGTTTTGAGAGAGCGAGGTCCATTTAGGATGAACCGCTAGATTCATTGCTAGAATGAATCAGATTTTTCAACACTACATGTTTTTAAATGTATTTGTTGAATCATATGACAAGTACTCCTCAAAGCAAACCATCAAAACGGAAATATGAGGAACAAATCATGTTTTTTTTTTTGGTGACAGATGCAGATGGAGAATAGAACTATATCCAAAATTGTCCCCAATGTCCTCATTCACTATTCCCTACATTATGCCACTAATATAGTCCACTTAAAGGAGTAAATTAAAACGAATTAGTGAATCCGGACTCTGAGTGTGCTGGAAGGGCTGCTGCTTTTTGTGTAATTTGTGCTTGGTTTTTTATAATAAAATTAAAAAAGCTAACAGTGTCATTGTGATTGCTTTGTGTCGTCCACAATACCTGGTAAACTAAAACACACCCGTATTAATTTGTTGTGGCTGCTATCTTTACAGTGACTGCACATTTTGTTACAAATACTCGGTAACACTTTAGAATAATGGTCCATTATTAACAAGTAACTATGCAAGAAGTAATAGGTAGTACTACATTAACACAACATAATACTATTAACTAATAGAGAAGCAAAATTAACTAAACAGTAAGTAGTAGCAAATTTAGGACAAAACGTAGTTCCTTATTAGATATTTGATAACTATTAAATAACAATATCCTCATTGAGAACTACTTGCGAACCAATTAATAAAGAATAACCAATTAATCACTAATCACAACAAAAAGTGAACGCTTAAAAGTGAACAATTGGGTTCTTTGTAGAAACTAATTTATGAATATGATATCCCACAAATAAGTCGGCTACAGGTTGAAATTATGACTACTACTCTTACCAAAGGATGGATGTTCTCTGTTTATTTCAAACAAAAACATGATACTAAAAAATAATTCATTTAAAAATGTTATTGAATTAGTTCATAATTATGAGCTCTAGTTTGTGTCAGTTAAGTATGTCTCCGACTCTAAAAGACCTATACCTTTAGTGACAGCAGGCTGGGGAGGACTTTTCTTAAATATAAATAATGATGTTCTCTTGACAAAAAAATTCACATCCTTAATGAAGGCATCGACTGCATTTATATTGTGTTAAGCACAAAACTGCATATTCCAGATTACAGTGTCTGGTAAAATACCACTAGTGCCTCACACAAATGTATGTCAGATATAAAATATGTTAAACAACTTATTCATTTACTTGTAATTACTGAGGAGTTAACGTGTTTTTCACTTTAAAAAAATGGTCCAGATCACTAGTAGTTCCTACAGGCTGACAAGGTAACGCTTGAGTAATTAGTGAGAGGCTAATGTATTTTTCACTTTAAAGCTAAAGTGCTACTAAGGAACTACTAGTGATCTGGACCATTATTTTAAAGTGAAAAACACGTTAACCCCTCAGTAATTACTCACAAGTAAATTAATAAGTTATTTAACATATTTTATATCTGACATACTGTACAGTCATTCATTTGTGTGAAGCACTAGTGATATGTTACCAGTAGGTCTTTTGGAGTGGGATACAGTGATACTGAACTGACACGAAGCAGAGATCATAATTGTGAACTAATTCAATCATGAGCTTGTCAGCATCACTTCTTAATTATTAACATTTTTAAGTGAATTTTCATTTTTATTATTATTTAAGTTTGAACATCCATCCTTTGGTAAGAGTAGTAGTCACAATTTGAAAATGTAGCCGACTTATTTGGGGGATATCAAATATTCATAAATTAGTTTCCACAAAGAACCCAATTGTTCACTTTTAAGACGTTACTGTTGTGATTAGTAATTAATGTGTTATTCTTTATTAATTGGTCATGGTTCACAAGTAGTTCTCAATGAGGATATATATATTTTTAGTAATTATCAAATATCTAATGAACTACCTTTGTCCTAAATTTGCTACTACTTACTGCTTAGTTAATCTCGCTTCTCTATTAGTTAATAGTATTAAGTTAAGTGTTAATGTAGTACTACATATTACTTCCTGCATAGTTACTTGTTAACAACGGACCATTATTCTAAAGTGTTACAAATACTTACTATGAAACTTATATTAGTATTATTCTTAACTACTACTACTACTAATTATACTATAAAACCCGTTATATAGTATTTAATAATTCTAATCATTATTACAAAACTAATAGAAATAATTTGTGAAAAATAATTGAAACATTAGATTCACCACGTATAAAATTTATGGCCAGGACTTTGTACCTAAACCTAAGGGATTAAACATAATAATACTAATAATAATTAAATATTACAGCCCTAGAGCCTGAAGTAAAACACTGTGAGTGTGGGCATTTCCGTTCACAAATTTTTGTAGATTTGAAAACTTCAGTGAATTTGGGTTTAAACAATGAGTGGATATTCTCTTTGAGGCCTCTAGATTCTGACTGGCAGTCTTTGCCTCTGGCATAAAGCTCATTTCCTGGTGCTCTCAAAGCCAGCACTTTTAGCATACTGTCAGTATAGCGAAGAAAAAAAAATCTCTTAGATTCCTTGATTCCTATTTCTACTTTGTTCCTGTAACAATATGCGTATGAAGCACAGAACAGAATCTAAAACTGAGCTCATTTCCCAAAACTATAATTAAGGAAATCCTCCACCGCCAAAATTCTGATTGCTGTAATGCAAAAATAAATAAATAAATACTGTAATGTAAGTAAAAGCTAATTCTGATTTAGCTAATTTACACTAGCAAAAGTGCTGTTATTCCAAATATCAGCACAGCTGTACACCATAGTTGTGTTTTGTTCTTGAAATAATCAGTGGTTTAGTTGAGTGCATAATTCAATGACTCGCTCAGAAACACACACAGTTGTTGGTATCTTCTGGCGTAACAAGGTAATATTCAGCAATAGTTCATCTAAAATCACCACAAACTACAAGATGTAAGTATTTATATATTATGCTAATATTTATTCTACTGCATTTCTTTTTTGATTTTGGGACGGAATGTGACCTGGACTTTTTTTTTCTGTGCGGTATACTAAACTCTGTGTCATTTTAGTAGCAGCTTTTGATGCTTTCTTGTTTTCTAGGACAGAAAAACTGAATGAAACATTAAACGGTACTTCCAAACCCATTGGTAAACCTTGCATGTGAAATTAAATCAATATTTGAACATCTCAATTTGAGTACGTGTGTGTACACACATGCGCAGCTAATTATGTGGGGAAAAAATCATGAAAGTTGTGTGCGTTTTTCTGAAATGTTCTACTAAAGTCACCTTGGCTTGGTGTTAGCCACTTTCCATCAGGTGCAACCCACGCCCCAGGTGACATGACATTAAAGGCCTACAGGCAAAGCAAGGCCAGTGCATTAGAGTCAACTGCCATCCCAATCACTCTCAGCCCAAAGAAAAGGAAGGGTAGATGTATTTGACACACAACCCTTCAGATGAGAGAGAGCAGTTTAATATTGAATAGAGTGCGGTTTTTCTTCCAAAGCTGTACCCAAAGAGAGAAAAACCTTGGTTAATTATGAATGCACACAATACATTATTAAACAGTGTCACGTTTTGTCTTTATGGTTCATTTCATGAAAAATTATGACAATTATGAATTTTTCCTCGGGTTGTTGAGTACTAAAGTGCTGTTTTCTTGTTCAGATGTGGTGCCCTACTAACGATTGATGTGACTTCAGCTTTTGGACTGACTTTTGTCTGCTTTAATTTGTAAAGAAGAAGAGAGAGAGAGAGAGAGAGAGAGAGAGAACCTTTAAAAAGGCTACCATTTCAGAGCAAACACGTCTCTTAATCTGAGATGTCATAAATTAAAATAATGTTTCATTTGTCATTGTCATTAGTCATTTAAAATCTTTTAAATGTCAAGTTTAAAACAGATGCCAAGTTCTTATGTACTCTTTGTATGTGAAAGACATTCCAATAAATTACTTTTTGTATTATGGTTTCATATGGTTATGAAAAACGTTAAAAATCATGTCATGTGGTATAATAATGAGTAATTTTTTTACCACCATTTTTTGCTGCGGTGCCCGGGGAGCATTTAGGGGTTCGATGCCTTGCTCGAGGGTCTCATCTCAGTCATGGTATTGAAGGTGGAAGAAAGCGCTACACATTCACTCCCCCCACCTACAATCACTGATGGTCCTGAGATGAAATCGCCGAAATTGGGGTAGCATCTCTAGGCCACGACTGCCCCTAATACTGATACTTATTTTTCTTACACATTGACTCAGACAACGTGATCTCAAGACACCGAGGATGCTAAATCTAAATTTATATATCCTTCCTTTTCTATGTGTGTGCCTGTTTCACATTCATGATGTCCCTGCAATCCCTGCCGGAACTGAGACTTGAACCTGCAACCTTTGGTTCTGATTCTCTAACCATTAGGCCACTACTGCCTCTAATACTGATACTTATTTTTCTTACACATTGACTATAAATTGAGTTATTCAGGGCTTTGTGAAAAAACGCATGCATCAAACTTTTCATCCAAACTCAGACAGACAAGATCTCAAGACGCAGAGGATGCTAAATCTAAATTTATGTATCATTCCTTTTTTCTGTGTTTGTCTGTTTCACATTCTTGATGCTCTAGAGTAACCTGTTCATTACTGTAACCCTGCCATCGCTGCTAGCAGCTATATTTGTATTCATTTTTTAAACACAATTTGTGAATATTCATAAATAGCATTAACGTCCATCTTGGAAATTGAACCACATGAAATTTTACTGTGGTCTTGTCTCTTGTCTAGCCTTGTCAATAATAATAAAAAATAAAGTCATATGGTTGTATTTATTTGACCATATTCGACCTTTATTTGACTTATTAATAAAATTTATTTATGTATGTTCTCTTTCTTTCTTTCTTTCTTTCTATTTATTCGAGCCTTTACACAAACTGACCATTGGACCCAAAGTTGCTGTACAATATTAAAACAGTCTCAAACATTAAAACCCACATAAAACCACAATAAATGCAGTGAAAATAAAACTCCACATTTCAATATACAGAGAAATGTCTCTACCCATTAAATGTAATGCAAGGACAGTATGCTTAAGCTGGTGTTTAAAAAAACAATTAGGCCCCGGTTTCACAAAAACGTGGCTTAGCTATAAGCCAGACTGACCTTAGTGAAATTAAGATATTTAAGCACTTTTGCAAAAATGCTTAGAAGAAAAACTTTAAGGGTGCATCTGACACCGAACAACCACATTGAACAATTTTAAGAAATGTCAGCGCCAAGATATTTTCAGTGAGACAGCTCAAACATTTTAGTCTAGGGCTAGTTTTAAGCCTTGTCTGTGAAACTGGGGGTTAATGTGGGAGCTGATCTGAGAGAAAACGATAATTCATTCCAGAGATTCTGAGCTATCGCTACAAAAGCTCAATCTTCACTTCGTCGTTTAGTTCTAGGAATCATCAAAGCCGGCTGGTACAATCCAGGTACAGGTACAATGGAGTACAATGGAGCCCCACTATGCAATGATTTATAGACAAAAAACACAATTTTAAAATTAATTCTTTAAGGGAACGGTAACCATTGTAAAGAACTCAGAACAGGAGTAATATGATCTCTCTTACGAGAATCTGTCAAAATCCTCGCTGCAGCAATTTGGACCAGTTGTAAGCGGTTAAGCAATGATTTATTAATGCCAACATATAATGAGTTGCAGTAATCTAACCTTGTGAATACAAAGGCGTGAATTACTTTTTCCAAATCACGCATGGACAAAAATGGTTTCACCTTGGCTATTAATCTCAAGTGATAAAAACAGGAACTAACCACAGAATAAATCTGTTTTTCAAACTTGAGATCACTATCAAAAAGAACTCCTAAATTTCACACTACTGACTTACAAAAAGGGGCTAAACTGCCCAAATCAGATAAATTATTTGGAGCTCCAATCCACACAACTTCGGTTTTGTCTTCATTCAGATTTAAAAATATTTAAGGATAGCCATAGTTTAATTTCTTGTAAACAGTCCAGCAAAGATTCTTGCTTTTTACTATTCTTTTGCAGAGGAAGATACACTTGACATAATCTACATAGAAGTGAAACGAGATTCCATGCTAATGAAAAATTGATCCAAGGGGTAACATACAGTATATAAAGAAAACAAAATCGGGTCGAGAATGGACCCCTGTGGAACCCCACTAAGTAAAGAAACTTGTGTTATGAATAATCTTGACCAACATTTACAGAAAAAGATCTGTTTGAAAGAAAGAACTTAAAACATGTAAGCGCTATACCATGGATTCCCACCACCTTCTCGGGTTGTTGAGTACTAAAGTGCTGTTTTCTTGTTCAGATGTGGTGCCCTACTAACGATTTGATGTGACTTCAGCTTTTGGACTGAATTTTGTCTGTTAAAATTTGTAAGAGAGAGATGAGAGAGAGAGAGAGAGAGAAACCTTTAAAAAGGCTACCATTTCAGAGCAAACACGTCTCTTAATCTGAGATGTCATAAATTAAAATAATGTTTCATTTGTCATTGTCATTAGTCATTTAAAATCTTTTAAATGTCAAGTTTAAAACAGATGCCAAGTTCTTATGTACTCTTTGTATGTGAAAGACATTCCAATAAATTACTTTTTGTATTATGGTTTCATATGGTTATGAAAAACGTTAAAAATCATGTCATGTGGTATAATAATGAGTAATTTTTTTACCACCATTTTTTGCTGCGGTGCCCGGGGAGCAGTTGGGAGTTCGGTGTCTTGCTCAAGGGCAACTCAGTCGTGGCATTGAAGGTGGGAGAGAGAGCACTGTACATTCACTCCCCACACCTACAATCCCTACTTGTACCGAGACTCGAATTGCGACTTTTGGGTCCGAAATTCTAGGCCCGGATGCCCCCTAATACTGATACTTATTTTCTTACAACATTGATCAACACCGTGGGCCAGACAACGTACGGATGCTAATCTACTTTATATATCCTTGCTTTTCTAGGTGTGGGCCTTGTTTCACATTCATGATGTCCCCTGCAATCCCTGCCGGAAAGAGACTTGAACCTGCAACCTTTGGTTCTGATTCTCTAACCATTAGGCCACTACTGCCTCTAATACTGATACTTATTTTTCTTACACATTGACTATAAATTGAGTTATTCAGGGCTTTGTGAAAAAACGCATGCATCAAACTTTTCATCCAAACTCAGACAGACAAGATCTCAAGACGCAGAGGATGCTAAATCTAAATTTATGTATCATTCCTTTTTTCTGTGTTTGTCTGTTTCACATTCTTGATGCTCTAGAGTAACCTGTTCATTACTGTAACCCTGCCATCGCTGCTAGCAGCTATATTTGTATTCATTTTTTAAACACAATTTGTGAATATTCATAAATAGCATTAACGTCCATCTTGGAAATTGAACCACATGAAATTTTACTGTGGTCTTGTCTCTTGTCTAGCCTTGTCAATAATAATAAAAAATAAAGTCATATGGTTGTATTTATTTGACCATATTCGACCTTTATTTGAGTATTAATAAAATTATTAATGTATGTTCTTTTCTTTCTTTCTTTCTTTTAAATTTATGCGCACTTTCACACAACTGACCATTGACCAAAGTGCTGTACAATAAAACAGTCTCAAACATAAAACACAACACTAAAACCACAATAAAATTACAGTGAAATAAACTCCACAATTTCAAAATACAGAGAAATGCCTATACCCCATTAAATGCTAATGCAAGGAAGTATTCCTTAAGCTTGTGTTTAAAAACACTTAGGCCCGGTTTCACAAACGTGGCTTAGCTTAAGCCAGGACTAGACCTAGTTAAATTAAGATATTTAAGCAACTTTAACAAAAATACCTTAGAAGAAAACATTACAGGTATACATCTTGACACAGAACAATGACACTGACAAATTTTAAGAAATGTCAGAGCAAGATATCTTCAGTTGAGACGGCTCAAACATGCATTTTAGTCTGGGACTAGTCTTAAGCCTTGTCTGTGAAACTGGGGGTTAATGTGGGAGCTGATCTGAGAGAAAACGATAATTCATTCCAGAGATTCTGAGCTATCGCTACAAAAGCTCAATCTTCACTTCGTCGTTTAGTTCTAGGAATCATCAAAGCCAGCTGGTCAGCTGACGAGACCGTTTTGGCTAATATTTCTCAATCAGTTCCGCCAAGTACAATGGAGCCCTACTATGCAATGATTTATAGACAAAAAACACAATTTTAAAATTAATTCTTTAAGGGAACGGTAACCATTGTAAAGAACTCAGAACAGGAGTAATATGATCTCTCTTACGAGAATCTGTCAAAATCCTCGCTGCAGCAATTTGGACCAGTTGTAAGCGGTTAAGCAATGATTTATTAATGCCAACATATAATGAGTTGCAGTAATCTAACCTTGTGAATACAAAGGCGTGAATTACTTTTTCCAAATCACGCATGGAAAAAAATGGTTTCACCTTGGCTATTTATCTCAAGTGATAAAAACAGGACCTAACCACAGAATAAATCTGTTTTTCAAACTTGAGATCACTATCAAAAAGAACTCCTAAATTTCACACTACTGACTTACAAAAAGGGGCTAAACTGCCCAAAACCGATCAATTATTTGGAGCTCCAAACCACACAACTTCAGTTTTGTCTTCATTCAGATTAAAAAAAAATAAAAATAAAGACAGCCATAATTTAATTTATTGTAAAGATTCTGTTTGCTTTTTACTATTCATTTGCAGAGGAAGATACAATTGCATGTCATCTGCATAGAAGTGAAACGAGATTCCATGCTAATGAAAAATTGATCCAAGGGGTAACATACAGTATATAAAGAAAACAAAATCGGGTCGAGAATGGACCCCTGTGGAACCCCACTAAGTAAAGAAACTTGTGTTATGAATAATCTTGACCAACATTTACAGAAAAAGATCTGTTTGAAAGAAAGAACTTAAAACATGTAAGCGCTATACCATGGATTCCCACCACCTTCTCAAGCCATGAGAGTAAAATCTCATGGTCAATAGTATCGAATGTATACATTTTTTTGTGTGCATATATCTGTATGTTGGAAATAATTCAGAAATAATTTATTTATTATCATTTAATGAGACTTTTTTCCCCTCCGTAATTGTGTAGATAGGATAAAAACATGACTTGACTGACTTGACTTTCTGCTGGTGTCCAAGCTAAAAGGTCCCATATTAATGGAAGAAACATGAATTACTGTCTCCAATCTTTATTTGGATTTATTCATTTGTGGTGGCACACATGGAATTTAAATTTGTTTCACATCAGCAAGTCTTTATTTCATTGCCAGAAGCCACATTTACAGAACGCTCGTCTATTAACCAACATACCCACATGAATTCATCAAGTGCCAGATGATTAGTGCAGAATCAGTCCACTTGAAATGAAGATCAACAATGATTGCTTTGGTTTACAAAAGATTGAGTGAGCAAATTCTTATTGCATAAAGGCCAGAATGTTTTCACACTCTTTAATATCAGAACAAATGCTCCGCCAAGCGTCTTGCTGGCAAAACAAGATAGTTTAACAGATGGTTGCTTCAGCGTGCCACTTGATGAATGGTACCATATGCCTCAGATTGCCACAGTAAAGATTATCACCATTACAAGCGCTTGTTCGCGGGTTTCGTTTGTTTGCTTGTCTGTGTTTACTCATCAAGCGTGCCAACAACTGGAGTGTTATATCTGAGCATGTGGGTGCACATGTGTTTATGAATACACGTCTTCTCCTGTGTGTACATTCTGCTTTGTGAGTGAAACCCACTGATCCTCAGAAAAGGTTGAAACTGCTGCAAATTGAAACCTTGTTAGAAATTTATGAAGTGCTAAAATGTTTCATCCCGAGGGAAAACACTACCAGCTGTCACTGGTGAGCCATTTACTGCCAAACGGAGATTAGTGCTCAGATAGGGCCTGTGGCACAGCATTGAAGAGATTTTCATCAAGACACAATAAAAAAATAGCAATTAGCAGGAAGTCATT
Source organism: Sinocyclocheilus anophthalmus (assembly GCA_018155175.1). Lineage (NCBI taxonomy): Eukaryota > Metazoa > Chordata > Actinopteri > Cypriniformes > Cyprinidae > Sinocyclocheilus > Sinocyclocheilus anophthalmus. Next base: position 80,583 of record JADLZN010006547.1, on the reverse strand, counting down.
CATTTTGAACTTTTTTTGGTTGTGTTTAGCTTCAAGATACAATGTCAATTGAGAATTTTATTTATTTTTATTTAGTCTTCAAAGTTTAGTTCTTCAAATATTCTTTAATGTAAAGTAGATCACAGTTTATTTTAACTTGACTTATAGTTGTCTCTTCATATTAAGCTGTAACAAAAAATGACACATTTCACCTTTACTGCCAACATTAATGTGTCTCATTGATACTCCTTCATCCATATGAATGCACTCACACACTCTTTTCCTCATTTTTTCTTTCCAGTTTTCGGTGAAGATCTACGTTCCAGCTTATATTTTGTCAATGCATCTCTGCAAGAGGTAGTGTTCTCCAGCACCACAGGGGCACTGGTGCCGTGTCCTGCCGCGGCTGTGCCCCCCGCCACGCTGCGTTGGTACCTCGCCATCGGGGAGGAGATCTACGATGTCCCAGGCATCCGCCATGTGCACCCCAATGGCACGCTGCAGATCTACGGCTTTCTGCCATCCAGCTTTAGTAACCTAATCAATGACAATACATACTACTGCACAGCGGAAAACCCATCAGGAAAGATCAGGAGTCAAGATCTACACATTAAGGCCGGTCAGTCAGCTCAACAGAACACAAATCTAAATTTATTTTTTTAGAAACCTTTCACTTTTCACACACAGACAGACCCACACAGACACACACACACACACACACCACCACACAACACACACACCACACCCCCCCACACACACACACACACAGGATTCCGTTTGATAGGGACTTCCCCATAGGAGTAATGATTTTTATTACTGTACAAACGGCATTTCTGCATTTTTAGATTTTAAAAAAACGTAATTCTGTATGATTTATAAGCTGTTTTTCTCATGGGTCCAAAAATGTCAAAAATGACTGGGATTACGATCCTTGTGGGCATAGTTTATTTGGTCCCCATGACGTAGGGAATACCAGGTACACACAAGCACACACTAAGAAAACAATGAAAATCAAGAAATAATCTAGTTTATAACATATTAAACTAAAACTTTTGAGTTTTTCAAATTTTCTACAGTTCAGTATTATATATTAAATGCTCATAGAGTTGTGCTTCTGTGACAGCTCTAAGATAGACACTGAAAAACTCTGAAATATTAATGTTTTTTTGTTTTTGTTTTTTGCCTTGGTCAGTCATGTGTGGAGAAGACAATGCTGGAATTTGGGTCATTTGTTTGTGGGCCAATGTGCATTCTCTCTCTCTTTCTTTATGTTTCAGTCACTTGAAGCAAACAAGCAAGGACGTCGGTTTTTTTTCTAAAAAAGCACACACTCAACAATAAATGTTATTAATTTAATTATTTAATTTAAAAATGCACAGTTATATAAGGTGTTATATATATAATATATATATATATTATATATATAGTATATCTAATCCCTACTATCTATCTATCTATCTATCTATCTAGCTATCTATCTTTCTAACAAGAATGATTAGAGTATACATTCTTAGAAGTCACACTTTCAGTTAGTATTGTGAACTTGTAAAAAACACCTCTTTTCTCTTGACCGCAGTATTCCGCGAGCCATACACAGTGCGGGTGGCTGATCAGAGAGTCATGCGAGGGAATACGGCGGTCTTCAAGTGCATTATCCCGGCCTCAGTAGAGGAGTACGTCAGTGTTGTATCATGGGAGAAAGACACAGTCTCACTTGTCTCAGGTAGGGCTGATTTTCACTTGCGGGTCGATAAACTTTGCGACGCTTGTGATTGAGAGAAAACAATACTTTGAACAGGTATATATATATATATATATATATATATTATAGATATATTCTAATATACTGTATATATATATGTTAATGTATGTTAATACTGATCTGCCTCAGCTGTTTTGAAATAGTTGAGTGCTTCACTTTACAGTTTATGTTCATTTGAACTCTTTGATTGACTAGTACCCTCTGGCTGCATTTGCCACGAATGGGAGCATTTTTCATTCCCAAGTTATTTGGATTCCTTAGATTCAAAAATATGCCCTTCAAAGAATTTGGCCACGGCAGACAGCAAACATCTTGTACCAGAGCCTTTATTGAGCTTTGAAAAATCCATATTCTCACCAATCAATGTAGATCACCATTTATGACTAGCTGATGACATTTCCATGGTAACAGTCTGGTAGTAATTGGCCAGTGTAATTGGTGAAATATGGAATACTATGCGTGATATTCCTTATACCTGTAAGAATGGTTCTGCAATTACATAGTCAGTGTAATTTATAAAGATAAGCAACTGTTTTATCTGATGTGGTCGCAGCACATGCCAATATCAACCCATGTGCAAAATGTCAGAAGCATTAGACCTATGCAATGCTCATCCCTCGCTAAATATTTAATGATGAAGGACCTCAGACGTGTGGCTGAAAGCTCTCTGGCATGTGAAGCTGAAGAATTGTGTACTCTTGCAGAGAAATGGGCTTTGAGATTGTTATGCCGGCATGCGTCTGTGCTTCTTTCCTTTTTTTAATCAACCAGATTTTGCAAATAATTGTTAGTGGTGGTGTGGTCAGCATGAAGATCGGCTCTTCAAGCAGTAGATTAGCTGTTCAAATACATGTACCAAAATTACCACATGTATTTCATAAAGCAGCAACATCAAACAAATTTACAGGCCACAATCAGTTCAGCTAGAATCTCTGGGAGTCCAACCTACTGTACATTTTTTAAAGGGATAGTTCACCCAAAACTTAAATCATAATTTACTCACTCTTGTGTTGTTCTGATGCCATATGGCATTCGTCTTCTTCTTTTGGACCACAAAATGAGATTTAAAAAATAAATAAATAAAATTATCATGCACTATCATCCCTATAATGGCAGTATAGTGATCAGCACCAAGCTTTTTTTAAAGAGGTGCTAAAGTATCACAGAATGATCCCATGCAACACATGTCACATATTGGTTTGTTTTGATAGGTTTTGGTGAAAAACAAACGGAATTGTAATATATTATTTAATGAAAATTACGTGCATGGTACGCTTTCATGAGACTCTATTAGTGCAGCTTGCCCAGGAAAAGCACACAAGTTGTGAAAAATCACGATTAATAAAAATGTGACATGAAATACAATCCATGTACTTTCTTCTCTGAGGTAAATATATCTGTTGTGCTCCTCGCAAGTTATCACTGTAACGAGGCAACAGGGATGAGAGACGTGCGGATCCATTTGCAAAGCTTTTATTTAAAGGCATGGTCAGAAACAGGCGAGGGTCAGACAATGGCAACAGGTATATTGAGGGCAAGACACAAGAATAGTCCAGTAAACGGGCGTGGTCGATCTCTGGCGAACAATGTCCAAACAGCGTAATCCAAAGGGTTAATCCAAACACAGGCGATGGGCCAGATGATGGGTAATCAGTATCCGAACAGGGCGAGATGAGAGGGGTAATCCAGGATACACAGGCAAAAATCAGAACACGAGAAAACAGGCAAGACTATGACTAGACTATGGAAAACTCAAACAATGATGGGGAATTGGCTCCGTAAGTAGCTATCAGCTAACACAGTGATAAACGCTAAACAATACTCGGTGTTGAATGGTGGTGTGAGACTGATTTATATAGTGTGTGTGATTGGTTTCAGGTGAACATGTGATTAGTGAAATGGCTGCTGGGAAATGTAGTCCGGGGTGACATGTGAAAGTCTGTGTAGTGAGAGAGTCATTCAAATGGAAGAGCGACCTCTGGTGGTAATTGGACGGAAGTCCATGAACCGGATTCGTGACAATCACATTCTTCTGTCAGCTGTCATTCTGACTGTCGTGACAACTGGAGTTCTGGTCCAGAGATATTCAACTCAGTGAAGAAAGTATACAAATATTGTTTTGGGATTCTAGGCGTTGTTTGGGGTTCATGTTGCAGTTTTATTCCATTTCTTGATTTTTCACAATATGTGCTCAGGGGGCTCATGATATGAGCAGTCGTACACATATGTAGACCAATGTTAAGGTCAGGATGTTCGTTAAATGCTTACATTTCAGTTTGTTTTTACCAAACCCTATCATATACCCCTGAACACTTGGATTACTCGGCACGTGTCACATGGGACCATTCTGTGATACTTCTGCTTATCTTTTAAAAAGCTTGATGCTGATCGCCATATACTGCCATTATATGGATGAGCGTGTGCAGGACATTTGAAAAAAAAATAAAATATCCTTTTGTGGTTTGAAAAAGAAAGAAGGGATATGGCATAAGAACCATGCAAGGGTGAGTAAACAATTACTTAATTTTAATTTTTGGGTTAATCCATTGGACATCCTGTTTCACACAGAAATATATCACATTATGGAAGAAAAATGGGCTGTGAAAAAAATGGGTCTTTTCACATTTATTGTATTTTCATTGATGTACACAGTGCTATCAAGGCATTGTACTGCTCACCCCATAGATCCAAAACTGCAGTGTGAGACATTTTGTTTTCTTGTCCTCGCAGTGGTTTTAATAATTTTACTTCCCAGATATAACTGGATGTGTTTCTTTAAATGTGGACACATATTTTGCACTTAAAAAAAATGTAATTAACAGAACTTAAAGACATTTCTCAACCTCAAACAATGTCTATCAGTAGATGGATCACAGGAGAATTATGATCTTTTATTATGATATACCCCCCACCTTTTTTATTTTAAAATGGCATTTTAACTTTTTTGAAAGAATGGCTAACTAATTTGTCCTGCTTCATATTTTTATAATGGATTTTTGAAAATCCGATCTGGGACAAGGATGAAATAATACAATTAATTGCCAATTGTATTAAAATGTAAAATAAATGATAAAGAACCTAAATTAATCAAGTTTTGCTAATTTTGCATTCCGAATCCCTTAGTGATCATTTTCCCATTTGACATTTTAAATCAGGATTGCCACGTAAAATACTGTACATCAGAGCAGAGATTGTACTGTTAGCTTGAAGCATTCGATCTCTTTTCCCTTGTCTGCTTAGCATAAATCAGTGTTCGTAGTAGACGTGCAAGCTATTCCGGCCCTATAATTCCGGCTAACGCTGGAGATTGTCCCGCAAATCACAGAGAAGATGAAATGCATGATTACAGAGTGGGACTTGTCTTAATTAATGAACTGTGATTGAAAATATAATTACAATATGAATTACCTCTCAAAATAAAGACTGCTCCCTAGTCATTTGAAGCGAGGGCCTGTTTTACATGTGAATGAACGGGCCCTAATGATACTCTAACTTACCATTAACCTGTCATGCATTTTAAAACGGACCTTTCTGTGTGTGCTTTCAAATTCATGGCTGTGGATCCGTCCCCTCCCGGCTTTTGATAAACAATTGACAGCTCTAATAAAGAGATGAAAGGCTGAGCAGGTGAAAGGGCCCATGTGTGTGCGTTTGTGAGTGTATCTTCCTCTTTGAGTGTCCAGAGCACAGAACAGGTCCTAATGCACCTTGCAGGCTGGTTTTTTTTGTTTGTGTTGTGGGTAGGTGTGGTTGGTTTTGTGTGTTTTGTTTTTGGTTTGTATGCTTTCAGGGGGGAAAAAAACAAAAAATTTTGACTACTGAATATTGATGGTGGTCGTATTTCTTTTGTCGTCTTGTCTGCATGTGGGCCTTTTATCCGCTGGCTCACCCATTTGATCTGGTTTTAGTGACTGAAGGGATGCAATCAGCCACTTGGATGAAACATATAATGAAATTAAAATTAAGCCCATTTACTTTCATAATACACATTCCCTGTCCTACCGTGCACGATTCGGGATAAACCACTGATGTACATTACATGAAAAAAAAGTCTAGCAGTAGTAATGTGTCTTAGAAACGACTTTCCTTTTCTGATGACATCACCAAGCCCTCTAATATTTTAGCCCCTCCCCTTTAAACTCTTGTCATATGAGCCACGCACATGAAAGAAATGTGTTTTTGACTCTGACCCCTGTTACTCAGATCGTTCAGAAACTGACAGCTCCTCTAATAACTATACTGTATGTAGCTTGTTGCATCTGTGCTAAACTTTGTTCCCTCTATCACTTTTTACAGCGCTTTGCCTTTGGCTTTTCTCATTACAGTTTACTTCATGGCTGCAGAAGTGTCCCTGTCTCATGGCTGACATTCACTGACATTTGTCAAACTATTAAGCGCAATTCACTTTTCCTTCCAGCGCGGTTAGAGGGGAAATCACAGCCACATGCACTTTACTTATTTAATGGTCTGTTTCTAATGGGACTTTGCTGTAAATATTGAGAGCATTTGCAAATGCGTAGATGAGTTCATCTTTTAAGGTGTCGTTGTGGATTGGCAATTAAGATGCAAACTGGATAATGAATGAATTATTGCAATCAGTGGGAATGCATTCAGAATGCACTGGTTTGAGCACAGTCACTGTACACATACTATGCCGTCTAAATGGGAATTTTAATACTGTATATTGCTTAAATTTATAGGAAATTACTTTTCTGATATGTCTTAAAATATATATATCTATTTAAAACAATTGTGAGTGGTGCTTGCCATCGCCTATGTTTTAGTGTATTGCTGTTTGGTTGCTAAGGTATTGTGGATGGTTGCTAGGGCACTGCTAGATTGTTTCATATTTCAAAATAAGTGAACCCAAGCCGCACAGTTTGAGATATTATTCATGTCAACAGCAAAAAAAGTTTAATACTTAGGTTGTTGTTTTTTCCCAAATCCTTAGCCATAAGTGACTATAGTAACAGCAAGCGCTATTAAACAATACAGTTTCCACTATTGCTCAGTCCTTGTATTTAAATCAACATTATATCAACAACAGAGGTTGTTATTTTATAACCTTCATTTTCTAGCTATAAACATTGGTGATATGAAGATAACTGAAACAAAAATAAGTTTCAGATGGCTTCCTACATTCATGTATCAAATTCTGAGCTGTGAAAGTGTAAAGCCGGTATAAATATAAGTGCATGAGTGAAGGGAGGAATATCAATGCCATGGACTCCTCTGTGTGACTGCCGCTGCTTATAGAATATATAAAGAGCAGAGGGGCGGTCAGACATGTTGAAAAGCCAGCGCCATGTTTGAGTGAGTGCGGCTGGGGCCAGAGACAGTGTCTGTGTGCTGTGTGCTGCTGGGAGCCTGCAGATAGTGCATTCTCATTAGAACAAACCCACACTCCTTTCATCTTTCTCTAGCCTGCAGATTAAGTTGGAGATGGTGAAGCACCAGGCTTACAGACTGAAGCTAGAGGAGAAAGATAAATGTAAGCCTCTCTCTCTCTCTCTCTCTCTCTGTTTCTCAGCTCTACCTTCTCTTTGTGTGTACAGCAAATGTTCTATGCAGTGTGCAGTGTGGACGTCTCTCCTGAAACCTCTCTTACTGCTGTAGGTGTAATGTAAAGGTTTCTCATGGCTTTAACCCCTTTCATGCCTTTCTTTACCTATATTTCTAAGTCAGAACAGTAGCTCTGGTTGAAAAAAAAAGAATAAAAATAAATAAAAAATAAAAAAAAACATAAAAAAATAATAAAAATAAAAATAAAAATAAAAAAATAAAATAATAAATATTATTTATTTATTATTTTACTTTTTTCACCAGAGCTACGTTATGATAGTATTTCCCATTTTAAAATAAAATACATATTATTAGTATTATTATTATGATATTTTATATTATTATTTATTTATTCTTCATGAAGTGTTCATTAAATGTTGTTTTCGGCAACAACAAAAAAACAACAAACTGTCATTACATAACCTCAGAGAAGAAATAGATTTTAAAAAGTATAATATAACCCCTTTTAGCATTAATATGATTTTTTTTTACATTTTAGTTATTTTTGCTGATTTTTGATGTTGCTTTGGTGTAAATAGTTTTGTTCTGCCAATTGCTGTAGTGGTGTTTAATGTTTACTACATTCTCAACTACTTTGAAAAATTTATTTACTCACATTATTTGAGGTGCAGATTTGCAGTGTATAATTTGCTATAAAAACTTAATAAGAAAACGAGACATCCTGTAATTCTAAAATGGTCCATTCAGGAGTTGACACAGGCCACCTGTGGCAGAAAGAGCAGATGTGAAAAGAAGAGGAAGAACCACAAAGGAACATGTTCATCACATACATTCAAGAGTAGCACACTTTACAGACAGGCAATGCCCAGCAAACATTTGTTGTGGCAAATGGACAAAATACGTATATGCTTTTAAAAAGATCCTCTTCATTATTATCACTGACTTGTGTTCCATTTAAGACATCCATAAGATGTTATGATACTGCATGCTAATACTTTCATGATAAACAGAATGTGGACAATTTTTTTAATGAAGTTTTTAATTTTGTTCAGAGTACAATAATATATTCCTCATATCCCCGTTTGACTTTCTGAAATAAACACTGTGGCTCTTTCAAAACATTGCTCTCATTGTTTGCAGCCCATCTTGCTTATTTCCAGCTCAAATAATAATTTGAGCTTTGGATGGGTCTACCTATTTGTCTGAAAATTAAGCCTTTTTTTTTTTTTTGAGAAATGTTTGTCTGAACATTAAATTTGCAATCCCAGTTGGTGATGCTCACGACACAGAAATGACACGCTTCACCTTTAAGGATGTTTAAAGTTTAAATGTTTATTGAGATCTACTGGAACGTAAAACATTGATTGTGTCGGTTTTACAGTTTCTTGCATTTCTCTTTTTATGTATCCATTTCTAGTGTACATCGTTCAGTCGGATACTGTATGTTGTAAGTAAATTGGGTCACAGCTGATGAAGAGAACACGGTCATCTCCAAAGCATCACACCAGCTCCTTACTGCTGTTTGACTAACTAGACCAAGGGCCAGCTCACTTCAACCTAAAAAACTAGAAAAACAGATAATTTCGAAATCTAATTTTTGATCTCATTGTTTTGCCCAGATGATGTGTATCTACAGCAGTAATTGTGATGTGAGTTTGCAAATACCAGGTGGTGAGGACTCACGAACACGAAATGACACGCTTCAACTTTAAGGATGGTTGAGAGTTGTAAAAATGTTATTGAGATCTACTGGACACGTAAAACACATGTGCATTGTGTCAGTTTTACAGTTGGTTGCTGCATTTCTCTTTTTATGTATCCTTCTAGTGTACATCGTTAAGGGGGTGGTTTTACTGTATGTTGTAAGTAAATTGGGGTCCACAGCTGATGAGAGAGAACACGGTTCAATCTCCAAAGTCACACCAGCTCCGTACTGCTGTTGTGACGAACTAGACCATAGGGCCAGCTACGTCAACTAAAAAATGTAAGAAAAACCATAATTGTCGATAATGTATACATTTTGTCTCAGCTTGTTGGTTTGCCCAGATGATGTGTATCCTATGACAGCCCCAGGACAATTGTGAACCCGTGGGTAGCTGTATGTGGTGTGATTGGATTGCAAGGGAAACATTGTACAATCTGCTCCACGCCCTGTTTTTTACAACGACACCACTTGAGTTGTTCATCACACAAATCTACAAATCAGAGAGAGAGAGAGGAGAGGAAAAAGAAAGAGGATAAGAGGAGGGATATTAAAAATGGACCTAAAAAACGCAATAGCTATGTACATTAATCACACAGCTGCCACTGAGAGTTATGGGAGCATAAGCTGAAGGATGCATTTGTGCATTTGCAGCATGAGTGCTGGTGAACGTTTAGGGAATACAAAGAGAGAGAGAGAGAGGTATCGGTTTTCTGATGTCTTCTTTAAGGGTGCGGTGTACCTAAAGAAATGGTCAGGGGGTTGGTTTTTGTTATTGCGCATACACACTGAAGACAAAATAAATAAATGAAACGACTGTTATTTCTTTAAAGTGCTTTTTTTATTGGTCTAGTCAAAAATCATCGGTTCCCGAAACGAGTTTATTATTATTATAAGTTTTTTTTCGGGATTTTATGAATGACACCAGAAGTTTTCTTTTTTTCTTATATAACAGAAAAAAATGATGCATGTTTTAAAAAGACATTACAATAAACATTAAGGTCTTTGAAAGAAAATATCCCTGTCTTTATTTATAGTAAGTAAACTGTTTTTAACTAAATGTTTTTGGTTTTATATCTTAAAAATGTAAAACAATTTAAGCTAATTTAGTTTATGGCATGAAATTAAGTTGCAATAAATTACAAAAAAGTACTTAATCATAGTATTTGTGGTCTAAACAACAGAAGCTTCTCTTCCAAAAATGCAATGCAATCAATTAATTTAATTCTTTCAAAAGGTGTGCAATCTGAGTAAATTACAGTATTAAAACGAAATCCGGTACTTGAAAAGATTTTGAAGTTGAAGTAACTGAAACTGTAGTCTCCCAGCAGTGCTATTGCACCTGGGCACCCAGACACACGGCTGCCTGGTATGATTTTGCAGTTAGCCCCCACAAAAAACCATGCAAATTGTGATATAGTTTTTTTACAATATATTAAAAATACTGTTTCTATTTAATTTAAAGGAGACTGTTACTAAAGATGATCTTGATTTATTCCTGGAGCAAAAGCTGAAGATCTATTCTAGGGCAAGCCCTTTTTAATGTTCGTCAGGTACATTTTTAACTAGTTTTCAACAATTTATTAATAATTAATATTTTTCTTGTATTAATATAAATAAACGTTCAAAGGTTTAACACGACCAATACATGATAAATTATAATTTGAGGTAGATAACTTAAATACACCAGTTGTCCAGGTGACAAAAATTAGGAGGAATGTTGAACCTGCGGTGCGGGTGGAGAATATCATTTTAGACCAATATCGAAAATAATGGATGTCTATAATATAATACTAGAGAAATCTTTCTACTCAACTCACATTACTGAAGGGATAGAAGATAAGCCCATTGTGACTAAGGTGTCCCTGGATAAATAGTGTATGTGAAAATGCACACTATATGTAGAAATACCTACGAATGTGAAGGCCATAACCCTGGATTAATCCCTCTTACATCACTGTTTACTTATAAATAACAGCAATATGGTGGCGATTAGGCTGTTTAGGATGAATATGATTACTGAACAGTCTGCTCAGGCCACTGGGGACTAAGCGAGACTTAATCTTTAATAAGCGCTGATGGCTTCGTTACCGTCTGATGCTGTGCTGCCGTTTGGCTCCGCTCCCCAGAACGGGACTTTTCCAGAGTTTATGGATAACACCACACCTGACGCACTGGACCGCGGCCAGGGCAAAAAATGGCAGCGCTCCAAATGGCAGATTAGTAATAAGTGTGGCGTGAGCTAATTACGGGCGGAACAACCAATTAATTTCAGTTTATAAACGCCTGTAGATTTGGCCTGGTTTTTACCCCAGGTGCCCTGGAATGGGGTCTATCTCGCCCCATTGCTGGAGGAGGCTGGTGGCAGGTGTTTTGGGTCGTGGTTGAGATATTCCATATGTACAGGTGCAGAGGTACTTTTGGAGGTCTGAGTGCTGCTTCGTGTCTCATCTATGAATCGAGGGTGTGCTATCATTTAGGAGTATGAAAAGGCACTCAAAACAACAAAGCATTCTCAGACAAAATATTTGTTTGTGCTGAATCTTGCTGTTGATTGTAGATATGATCACTGTTATAGCTTATTTTTGAATCATGAGGATCAATGCCATGTCCTAATTAAAGGGGTCATATGATGTTGCTAAAAATAACATTTTTTCAAAAGAACAAGGTTAAAAAAACACATTATTTTCCACATACTGTACGTTATTGTTTCTCCTCTATGCCCTGCCTTTCTGAAACGCGTCGATTTTTACAAAGCTCATCGGTCTGAAAAGCGAGGTGTGCTTTGATTGGCCAGCTATCCAGTGCATTGTGATGGAAATGTATTTTACGTTGCATTGCATTTCTGGCGGCAGAGCTACATCGGTACGGCAAACAACATAAAGGTACCACCTTCTTTCTTGCTGAAAAGGGCGTGAGTTATGCAAATCTTCCCCATCATCGAAAGAGCACTTGGGGGGCGTGTTTACATGAGCACATTTTTAGGTCGGCGTGGCGCTCTTGAACTTTTATAAAGAATATCTCTTTGGGTTTGAGACTTTAGTCTTTGCAACTTTACAGATCTTATCTATTCACGAACAGCTTGTAACACACCAAAGAGAAAGGAAAACTTGAAATCACATCATATGACCCCTTTAATGAATATAAACATTTTTAAACCGTCGGTGAGGCCTGCGCACAAATTGGACTATTTTCAAAAATATACCATAAGAATGAATGAGAAGTGCCGTAAGCTGTATCCCACCTGTCGCACAAAAAAGTCAGTGACTTATCTTATAAAATAACTTTTTTTTTTGAGTGTAAACTCTAAAAATACTTTAATCCAAAACTATTGTTTAGTGTACAACATGTTGAATATGATTCATTCAATTTGGTTCATTAAATGATAAGCTGTTTCCTCAAAAAAGATGTTTATTCAATGTAGTGAAGCCTCTTTTCCATTGACATCCATTAAAAAAAAAGCCTCTGGTCTCTTTCCCTGCGTACTGCTTAAGCGGAAGCGTACTGCCTTCTAGTGACTTTGACATTACTTTCCCCAGTAACTAGTTGTGTAACTAATTCTGAATAAGATTTCAGTAATATTACAGTTGCTATCTATAAAATAGCTTGTTACTTTTGATGCTTCAACTCCTACTGATTTGAAATCCAACAACCTAATCATCCCTAGATAAATTTTCATATAATAATCACCCAGGCCTAACATGTGCACGTGAGGTCACCATTGCAGCAGCTAGCTTGGAGGTGTCACATGTATGTGCCTGTTTGTCCTTATTTGGTTTGGTTCCTGTTCCCATTATTAGTAGTCACATGTTCCTTGTTATCAGTTATCCTCCTCACCCGTCTGCCCCTCGTTATCTGCCCTATTTGAATTCTAGCCCGTTCTGTTCTCTCTCGTCTGATTGTTGAATGGCAACCCTGGCTCGGTGTGTTCCTGTTCCATGCTGTATTAAAGATGGTATCTAGTTCGAATTGAACTCTGCTTTCCTCGTTCCTCACTACTGCTCCTCACAGTAGCAAACCGTGACAGAATTCCAGACCAACAAAAAGTGAGCGGCGTCTCTCCTCCCTGTGTTTCTTTTCCGTTTTTGAAAGTTTTGTGGTTTTCCTATTTAGCTCTAGCCCGACACAGGGATCTTCCCTTCATAGAGTTCGCCTGGAAATTCTGCAGGCTCACCGCTACTACGTCGTTGGACGACGCCACAATTAACTCTCTGTTCTGGATCGGGCAACTTCATCGCCGTGGACCTACCAGGACGTCACTGAATGAGCTGGAGGGAAGGGATCCTCTGGTTTTGGAGAGTGTCCATCTCTGATCCAGATCCAGCTTGCAGTCAGGCCCACCGGCCTCTCCTACGTCAAGCCCGCCGGCCGCGCTGAATCCACTCTGGACATGGGCACTACTCCTCCGAACGACACTTCTCGGCTCTATCCTCAACCCAGAATCCACTCCACGAAAGTTGTCCAGCATCCATCGTACGCGGTCCAGTCAGCCCTCCTTCGTCTCCTGATTCCCCAGATGTTAGCCAGCCCTGCCTCTCCAGAGCACCCTCCAGTGTCCGCTCCTCCAGGAGGCGCCTAAAGGGGCCGCTCCTCCAGAGAGCCCCCCAGAATTCCTTATTTTCACCAAGATAATTGGGGGGCATGTGGCCATGGTGGTCGAGCCGGCTAAGGTCACGGAGGATCCACCATGGCCTCCTGAGTCCCTTGCTCCGCCATGGCAACCTGAACGGTCAGCTCCGCCATGGCAACCTGAACTGCCAGCTCCGCCATGGCTCCCTGAACTACTAGCTCCAACATGGCCCCCTGAACTGCCAGCTCCGCCATGGCCTCCCGAGTCCCCTGATCCACCCTGGAGGCCTTCCCTGTGTCCCTGTCTTGCACCAGCCTCCAGGGTGCCCACCCCACTCTCCCCAGTGGTATTGTTACGGCGCGGGACGCGCCTTCCGGGAGGGGGGAGTAATGTCACGTGTATGTTCCTGTTTGTCCTTATTTGGTTTGGTTCCTGTTCTCATTATTAGTAGTCACCTCTTCCTTGTTATTAGTTATCCTCACCTGTCTGCCCGATCTCTCCTAACCAACCAACATGTTAAGCATATTTCAGAATGGAACAATAGCTTATTACACACTGAATGCTGCCAAATATAAAACAACATAACACAAAGTCACTGTAAAATGACAAATTAATTTGTCCATGCCACAAAATAAAATATTTTGGGGAAAAAAAAATGTTTGAGTAAATTGAGTGATGCATTTGAATTGTTTTTGCCATGAATATAGCCATATACTGTATTCCTTATCACATGCTACGAGTGTGATATCGCGTTATACACAGTTCAACGGCACAAGTTTGCAAATAAAGAAAAACCAACCACAAAGTGTCTCAAAAAACACTTTTTGTGTGTGGAATTACTTCTTTCCGCCACGGATTCAAACCTCAAATTATCAGCTGAGCCCAAGCCTCGAAAGCCTTCGAAAACGTTACTTTAGAACTAGTAACGAAATAATGTTGAGTTGCTTCATTGAAAGCTTATTGTATTACTGTATTAAAAGCTCACTGAGTATTATGAGAGAGAGATGGACTGAGCGAGTGATTACCTGCATCTGATATAGCATTTATTCTTCAGCTCAATCTCATATTTGTTGTATAAACATAATATCAAACCTGTAGTCATGTGATACTTGTAACTGTGTGATATCGAATGTTTCTAAAGCAGGTAAATACAATATTTGTTTTCTGTTAAAATGACGGAAATCACTTTGAAATATTATCACTCATTGTTCATATTAATGAACATGTTTGATTAAGTCAGCATATGTTACGTAATATAGATTTATGTTACTACAGTTATATTTAGCATGTGCGTGATATTGTTGTAGAAATCCAAGCTTTTGAGGTTATTCGTGGTAAGCTGAAAGTAATTTGTTAATGCATTTACACTTTTAAACTTCCTTTTAATGATTGATGGTTGAACGGTGAGTAGAATAATCTCACCTCATTGTAGCCAGTTTTTGAAAATGTTTATTCATAGAGCAAACCTTTCGCTGATTGTTTACAGTATGGAAGTTACTCCCATAATTCGTGCAAAGCATCATGGATTACTTTTGTTGGTATAATGTAATCAATCTAATGTTGATTCAGTCATATTACATAATATTTCTGAATAATACAGTCATTTTAGATATTTAACAAATAGTACGATGTAATACCTTGTGTTTCTATTAGTGCAAACTGTCAGTTTGTAAAAACTGCTTTTACACAGTGACAAGAATCTTCAAATCTCATTTGAATCTGTCATGACGTTTGTTGTGGGGATATCATAAGGTTGCAGGATGACCTTTGACTCTTGATGACGTACGCTGCAATTTTAATGAAGCGTGAGCCAGCCATTCACAACGGTTTCTGCAAGCAGCATTTGCTTATCACATGAGTTCAGCTGTGCTTTTGTGTGTGTGTGTGTTTTATGTAAGAAAAGAGAGGAGCAAGTCACTCTGTTTCATTTTATCAAATGCAGGCCTATAACAAACTGCATCACTCTCTTACTTGTTCCATGCAGCTGCTGCTTGGAATTTGATATGTGTCTGTTGTATTTAAAATGATCAATTTTGGTATTCTGAATACATGAGGGTGAAGGGTACTGCTGGTTGTGCTGAAATTGAAAAACAGAGAGAGAGAGAGAGAGACAGAGAGAGAACTTGGAATCGATTTTCCTGTTACTTTCTGCTGTACTTGTGTTGCCATGGCAACATGGTCAGGTTTCTCCATCCTCCCAGGGCAAATGTAATTGTTGTCTGTTTCTCAAAGCTAGAGTCAACATTCAGCATCTCCTAGCGGCTCAACACATCACAATCACACACGTTCTCTGAAATACAATTTATATGGTGTATCCACAATTAATGGTGTTTTTTAATATAATAATAATAATAATCATGTTTGATTGTTAATTTATTTATAAAGGTTATTTGGAGGATCCATGGAAGTTGAATTCCTTTTTTCCTTATTCAATTTATTTAGCATGACACATTTGTTGATAGGTAAAGAAATCTGTAATTTTAACACCTGAAAAAAAGCTTCATTGTATAACTTTATAGTATGTATAATAATATAGTTAATATATATTATAACATCTTTACTTACATCTATTTGAAGTAGTCCGTTTAGTGGTGACAGTTGACGAGATGTTTTCACTTAATATCTGTTATGTCTAAATAGACCTATTTCGTTATTGTTTTTAATAGTTTGAAGCAAGTATTGTTATTTAAGATTTTTTAAGGGCTAGTGATACTTCAAGATAAACCATACTTTATTTAAAAAATTAATTTCATTATTTTTAGATGTAATTTTTTTAAATTTAAATTATTTTAGCAATTATTTTAGAAATTGAACTGTTACACTGTCAAATAAATTATTTCTGCATCGTGTTAAACTGTTATGCTATACCAGTGTTATAACAACATATTTGTTTCTATTCATTTAGAGTGGTGGGATAATACTAATATGCAGTTCATTTATGATTGTTTTAGCCATGCTTTACTTAAAACTTGGAGGACGGTTGAAAATGGTTGAAAAGTTGAAGAAGATTGAATATTTTTAGCAGCTTCTTTGCTTCTCCGCACATTCTTCCTCCCCGTCAATACGTTGTTGGTATACACAGAATTCGCAGCAAAAAAACAACAGCTTGTCCTGATAAACAAAGTCTTGATCAAAAAGTCTTTACAAATTGGAAATGGGGTGCAGATGGGACTAGCCCGTTTTCCTTCAGGAGTAATTAGCAGGTTGACTGGTTTGGGAGTAAACTACCCCAGCATCTGAATCAAACAGGCCTCTGGCTAATATGTGTGTCTCATATGGAATTGTGCCATGGCGGCGCACCCTCCTTTTTAAATAACTGCTAATTAATACCTAATTATTCCTCAGGGACGTAAAAACATTCACATGGGTGTTACATGGCTGTTGATTCTATACAAGTTGTTTTTAGCCAAAGAATTCCCAGAAGGACTAGTTCTGGAAAGGGGCTGGTACATTTGGCTTTACCACAAATTGCAGGAGAATTTTATTTTTATTATTATGATTATTTATTATTTTATTTGTTTTTTTGGGAAAGGGTAAATGGCTGGTGAATGTCTGGTGTTATACTGTTATACTGTAAAAGTGATGTATTGAATTAGACTGTTAGTATGTTTTTCACTTTTTACAAAACCATCGTGAAGTAATAGTGTCAGACCATTACACCAAATGATTTTATTTGCGTGTCACTCAAAGGTACTTCAAAGAATACTATGATTTTAACATAGTGCATGTCCATGTGGCCTGTGGATTGCAACACTAATAAAAAACATGGGCATTTTATAACCGTTTCTGTTTTACTTCCTGGACTTTTAGTTTTTTATTAACATCCTTGTTCTTGTGTTTAAACCCTTTTCCTTTCTTTCCATTTCAAATCTTTTCTGTGGCTACCTATTAGTTAATTAATATGTTCCTAGTTTAGTTACTCATTGTTTCTTGTATATCTGGCCCTCATTGTGTTTAGCTTTTTGTCTTGTCTTGTGTCGTTATTCTGTCTCCTGTGGTTTTGGTTGTTACATGGATTGTTTTTTTTGTTGTTGTTGTTGTTGTTGGTTTTCTCGGACAGTATGTTTGCGTGTGTGTTAGCCACTTTTGTGGTAAATGTTGGCTTAAACAGTGTTATTGTGCAAAGGGTATCGTAAAATTATATTGGAAAGTGATACATCTTTGCCATCCATGATATGTCTAGATTTATTGAACATGTAGATTCAAAGATTTGTTCTATCGAAATAAACAAGGATATCTGTTCAATCAGATGATACCAGTTCTGCCATTTAACATCCACTAGCATTATCACGAATCAAAGTAGAGTCCAGATGTAAAGTTATACTTTATTGTTTAAGAATTGTTACAATGACAATAATCCCGGGTTTTTTTCCACAATTGCAACTTCTTCTGTGACCTCAGGTCACTGCGGTCTGCCACTGATGGTGATGGTGTGATACTCACTATGTGTTACACTCCCTGGTCTCCTCTGTATGTGTTATTACAGTAGCATGACCTTTTATTTTAGAAATGTAAAGTTAGTTACCCTTCAAATATTTTTACACTTGTGTATTTAAATGCATAGAAGAAACCGTACATATATAGTGAATCGCCATCCATTTCTAGACATGCCGTCAGTGTGGCTTTAAAAAACTCCCAGTGTTCTCTTCATAGCTCTGTGCTGATAGCTGTTAGGGCTAATTCCTGATAATTGCCGGGTTATTAGGTCAAATCCATTCCGCAAGAGTCTGCCTGCACAGTGAATGTTACTTTCATGCCTTTTCTGAATCTCTGTTTTCACAATGATGTAGTCAGCCTGTAACACTTGATTTAAAAAATACAAGTATTGTATTAACTGTTTATTGACTGAAACATATTAATGCACTGACAGCATGTAAATATCAAGATAACAATGCTTTTAAGTGTTTATCTAAACATACCCATGAACACAAATGCGATTACCCTGTGGTCTTTGTCTGATGATTACTGTATGTTATTCCCTCCATGACAAATACTAGCTGTTAGAGCCACTGAAACCGTTTATCTTATTTTTCATTACTACTGCAATCACTTTACCCAAGACACCCCCAACATCTGTACACTTTTATAAAGTACTCTATTAAAACATGCAAAAGCAAATTTACAAAAAACAAAAGTATTTTGTAAATGGTTTGCGGACAGATGGAGAGCGGCGTAACTAGCGATTCTTCTGAAGTGGGTGAAATCTATTTGCGTGTTGAAGCTGCTTGCATAATCCTTTAGTTCCAGTTGGCAGCTGTGAGCAAAGATATGGCACTGCGGGAATTTGCATGAATATCATTGAGAGGACAAAGAAATGAGCGCGATAAGCGTGCATGTGCAGACTCCTTTGCATAATCCCACCTAATCCATAATCTGAGCTCTTAGAAAATATCACCGAAATATAAGTGAGTAGAAAACCCAGTAATAAGTGCATACAACTAAAATAACAAGAGATCACATAACTTTTTGTAGAAGTGGACAATTCATTATCGATACTATTATCATTCATTCACAATGTTCTTTGAGCAATTAAAGGAGAGATCAGAGGAAAACAGGTATGACACCTGCATGTTTAGAAGAAACTTGTATTGCATAAAAGCTCTTTACAGCTTAGATGTTGATACTAAAATTACTCAGGAGAAATAAAAATCGACAAAAACAATATGACTTTTGATATACATTAGAAGCATGTCAATGATGTGGATGGCATAGATCAGATTTGCTTGGCAATCTTTGAGTTTATATTAAAAACCCTGACTTTATATTACAGACTTTGGAAATCTGACCACAGTTTGAGTTGTTGACATCTCTTGTTAAACTCTAGACAAGACACAGATCTTGCAGAATACAGAAAAATACCATATTTACAGCAGAAACCAAAATGTATATTATTAATATTTAGTATTAATATGAAAATGTTATGGAGACTAAGAGGTAAGCAAATTGTAGATCAATATAATATTTAGATTAATATAATATGGTCAAAGTTTCATTTTAGTAAATTTACTAAACCTTCAAAGACCTCAGAATTTTTTTTTATATAAAGTTTTTTATATTTACCACCATACTTGATCAATATATGTTTTTAGATGCAAGCCAAAACTGTAGATCTATATAAGTTTATAAGTAAACATACAATAAAGCTATAAAGACAACTTCAAAGGCCTTAGCGTTTATTGTGATGTAAAAAAAAAAAGAAACAAATAATAAATTAATAAAACCGAAAAAATGTTTGTTGTCAGTAAAGCTAGTCAGTTTGTCTTCTGCACATCAACACTCTGATGACAAGCAAAAATACAGTTCAAACTAAATAGTTTCTTTTTTTTAAGGAGTGTTATTTGCTTTTAGCCATACTGAACAAAACAGGCTTAAACTGGAAACCATGATTTTAAATATGTACTTCAAATAAATTATGCTGTCGTTTAACTATTTTCAGTATATATAACCACCTGGTAACACCTTAGCAACCTCCCAGAGCACTTGCCAAAGCTCTAGCAGCATACTAAAACCACTCAGTACACCTTAGCAATGCCATTGCAACACCCTGGCGACAGGCCTTGAGTTTTGTGCAGGCTTTTTCTTCAGAAAATGTAATTTAGTTGAGGGAAGTCAATATGTGTGTGTGGATGTATGGGCATGCTTCTTTAGAGAAAAGTCTGAAAAGCACAAGAATGCAAAGTCTACACATGCACTCTATTTAATCTCATTGCTCAGAGAAACATTTGTGATATTAAACAAATCTCATTTGTGGTTTTCTGGTGACGTTACGTTGAAAAGTAAAACATCAAATTATTTGAATGCATCAGTGACATGTTGAGAGAAGGAGTTTGCGTTTGAGGATGTGATTGGCTGCCACAAAAATGGTCAGCGAAGCCCCGCTGCCAATTGAATGAAAGCAGTAAATCATTCTTTACAGACAGGAAGGGTGCTCATTTCTCTTTTCCTCCATTTCAGCTTGCTTTACATGCTCAGAATAGATTCAGTTCATTATACCATATAGTTTCTCTATACTTTTAGCTGATCTCTTTCTTATTGTACTCCATCAGCCAGTACAATATTAACATTTCATTCCAAAATGATGGAAGAATAATGTTTCAAAACATCTTAAATGAAGGAAGAAGACAATTCTATTTGAAATATTTATGTGTGTGTAGGCAAGAAAATGGCCCAAATGTGAGACACGAGCAGAAAGGGGGGAAATGGCAGGAAAACATGATGTGTGGGGAGAGAGAGAGAGATAGAGGGATGAGGAGATGTGTCTTGTAAGCGGCTCACTCCAGGGCTGTGGCGCATAATCAATGAAGAGAAGTGCGCGTTGTAACCTCTGTGTTCGAACGGTCTCGCTGAAGCCCATCCTATTTTTATAGGGAGGGCAGGTCTGTTGCTATGCTCCAGCTGAGCAGGACTACCACAGAGAACAGGCCACCCGCCACCATCACCATTGCTTCTCTCCCAGCATCTTCAGTGCTGTTTCCAACATTTGTACAGAGAATCATTGTTTATGTAGTTGCCTGACATGTTAGTCAAATATATGCATACATATACATATATATACAGTATATATATAAATATATTCATGACGTCATG
Organism: Sinocyclocheilus anophthalmus; assembly: GCA_018155175.1. Taxonomy (NCBI): domain Eukaryota; kingdom Metazoa; phylum Chordata; class Actinopteri; order Cypriniformes; family Cyprinidae; genus Sinocyclocheilus; species Sinocyclocheilus anophthalmus. The sequence continues at coordinate 59,460 of JADLZN010006547.1, read as the reverse complement.
AAGGGCAGAATTCCTTGTATGGGCACAGAGATTGTCCTACTCCAAATTCAGGAATTGCTTGAGTCAGTGTTGCTGTGTCAGGCTCGTCAGGATGCAGTCAAATGTTTCAATATTTGCACATCTGCATAATGTCCACTGACTGCTGACTGCGTTGGCCCACCCTCAAAGTACATTGATTTGGTCCATTGTATGGACTTCCAATACCGACACCATAGTTGCCATAGACATAATACTTTTTAACTTTTGCTCATGAAGCCTCGGGAGCTGGAACCCAATTTTGGTAAGGGGCGTTACATTTCTGATACACGTTTTAAAGGGGTCATATGATGCGATTTCAGTTTTTCCTTTCTCTTTGGAGTGTTACAAGCTCATGGTGCATAAAGAAGATCTGTTAAAGTTAAAGATTAAAGTCTCAAATCCAAAGAGATTTTTTTTTATAAAAGTTAAGAGTCAACCACGCTACCTAACTGCTCGTTATAACACGCCCCCACATATCTACCTCACTTTGAGGGAAGATTTGCATAAAGCCGCCAAAATGTTCACGCAAAGAAAGAAGACAAAACTTTTATTCTCGCTGTAGTATTGTAGACGCTGCAGCCATGTCGTGAAGACGCTGTTTTTCGTTGTGAAAGCGAAACTAACGTACTTTGTTTGGTCTTTCAAAAGAGGACGATATCCGCTGCGTCATGCTGGAGTGATCTTGGTTTTTTTTTGGCTTTTGGGGGGTTTCGGCTGCGGAAATACATCAACTTCGCGCTGTCGATCGCCGGATTGGCTTTCACCGTGGACGAAGCGGAGTACAGCCCGGGGGCGTCACATGTGGTTGCCGCAAGCACGCTGGACGCTCCTTCGTCGAATCCGCAGGCAACGCCATTCTCAAGCCCGCCCGCCTCCGCTCACTCAAGCCGGCCTCCGCATACTCTAGGCTGCTGCTCACTCAAGGCCGCGGTGTGTGATGCTGTGTGTTTCGTTGTGAAACTACTTGTTTGGTCTTCCAAAAGAGGACAAAACTAGAAATCAGAGGTTAAGTTGTATCTACAACACTGTTCCAGAACAGTTTAACCCAAATATCAGATGTGTCCAGCGCATTTATGGAGGACTGTTTCTGATCCTGGGAGAGTAGACTACAATAACGGCTCTTCTGACTCAGACTGTAAGTACATTTTCATATTTAAAAGATTTGCCACTGACGATTCAAACGCGAGGTTTTTGGGCAGTGTAGAGTAGCACTTGTTTTTTGTTGTTTCTCCGATCACAAATGCAGACATGGTTTTATGTTTACGCGGCGCGATGCAATGCAACGCGTAAAAAGACAGTATGAGTCATTATAATAATTATGTCCCAACTGTATGCAACAAATGCCTCATTTATAAAGGCTTTTAATGTTTTTGTCTCCGGCCGGACAGGGCATCACAATATGGTAAGGGGCGTGACATTTCCGTCACATGCTTGAGGTATTCGGCCAATCACAATGCACTGGATAGCTGGCCAATCAGAGCACACATCGCTTTTCAGACCAATGAGCATTGTAAAAATCTACGCATTTCAGAAAGACTGGGCATAGAGGAGAAACAATAATGTACAGTATGTGGAAAATAATGTGTTTTTTAACCTTAAACCGCATAAACACATTTCATTACACCAAATACACAAAATAATGTTCTTTTTAGCAGCATCACATGTCCCCTTTAAGAGTTTGTCCCACAACAGACTGGGCCAGCTGACCAATCAGTGCAGACTGGCCTTTTCGGAAAGGTGGACTTTAAAGAGATAGAAACTAAAACAGAACGTTCCAGGCAGAAAGGTGTCTCAGCAATGTACAGTATAAGAAGAATAGAAACGTTTAAATCATATATTCTAGCAGACCCCAAAAATAAAATGTATGAACTTGTAAATGAGCATAATATAGGCACGTTAACATTGATTAGATTATATCGTCCAGATCCCATTAAGTTATTTCAGTTAATGTGGATGTGTTGGAATAATTATTTTGTGATCCATAAATAGCTCATCTTAGCAGCCATTACAAAGGTTTTTGCAATTTAGTCATCTCTCTGTGTGGATCTTGCGTGCAACTTTGCCGTGGCATTGTCACTCAGTCCTGGGGAAGGCGTTTGTCACGTCTGATTAGAGTTAACCCCTCAGACAGCGGCGTGTGCATGTGTCATGGCTTCTCTGTCCTCCCCTGCTCGTCGTCTCCGTTTTCTTCCCCACCCCTCCTTCTCCTCTGGTTATTTTCAGACAGCACGGCAGAAGAATATTTCCCCCTTCAAGGTCTCCCGCCCACTCCCGTGGGTGCCGTTTCCCTGGAAACCATGTCAGAGTTGACTCGGGGACCGCAGATGGATTGCCCTTTATCAGGTTACACAATTGGCCCATTAAAGAGAGGCAGCCTGCCGTTCTAATGACAGGACCAGCCAACCCCCCCATACACCCCATCCCTAATGTGTATAGCTGCACATCCACGTCTGGACACAGGGCTGAACCACGTCACAGCTTATAAGGTTGTTTATGTGCAGATTACACCTCTCTGGGGATAGAATTGTATGCCAAACCTGACCTGGCTGATCCGAATGGAAACTTTGAATTGAAACAGCATTATTGGATTCTATGATTAGCCCACCCATTCTGACATGTGACGCAATAAATCCTACCATATAAATCCTAGTTTTTGTTTTAACCAACTGACTGCATCATAGGCCTTTAGCAGCTAATCCTTTTTAATTGTCGACTAGTCATTCGGCGGGTGCATTTCCCGTGCAACAACGTAACACGCTGCTTAACTACCATAGTGCCAAGCATCATTGGAAAAATTAAAAAGCTAGTGATGTATGTTTCCCAAGACCATAGTAACTGCATTGGATCAACAATATAGAACTGTCATTAATGATGTTGTCATGCAGGTGGTGGAGTAATACATTTTAGGTAATCAGTTTGCGAATGTTTGCTGGAACAATGGCTTTGGGAATCACCAAATCCTTGAATTGCGTTGGCAATGACGGAACTTGCCACCATAGTTGGCTAACAATACTTTTGGGAAAAGAAGAAAGGTACCCCAGAAAAGTACTTTATTAGTTGATGGGTCAAAGTTTTCCTTATAGGTAAATACAGCTTTTGCGGAATATATTTCAACTAGTCGATGCAAACCGATTTTATCGACTAACAGCCAAACTACCTAGTACAACTAGTCTGTGCAACCCCTAGTGCAGCAAGCATAACAAAATGTTTCTGATCCCTTTGTCTCTCTTTCTGGGACAATGTCGTTGGTTTAAAAACCTGCTCCCCATAACTTTATTTTAAACAATTTAATTCTTATTCGTTGTGATTATGTCACAATGCAAATCATTTTTTTTTCATTTGAACTGACAAATAATTTGTCAATGACAAATTGTTGTGTTGTGAGGTTTACAAGCACAGCTCTTACTAGCCTACGACAGTTACACTCATCCCCCTGAACCTCACTCCCATCTGGGTCACGGCACCAAATGTAACTGGTTCTCCTTCGCCTCGCTCCGAGCGGGATTCGAACTGCGGTCTGCGACGTGACAGGCGGGCACTCTAACAAGGAGGCTAAAGGCCACGGCCCTTCTGCTAAAGATCAGTCTCTGGTGTGACACTAATCCTGATAGCACATGGAGACCGCGAGAATTAGTACAACGGAAAGAAAATGTATTGCTGTGATGGATTTCTTAGGCATTGTCCACGCTCCTAGTAACATAGACAAAATTTCTTCAAGATACCTGTACGATATTTGTGACAATATATTGACTGTTTTTCAACCACACTCAACATCTTAAGACCTGAAATGTTCTGTAAAAATGTTATTAGTTGAGTGTAGGACTGAGATTTCAAGTCTAGATGCTCTTTATTCGTGGAGATGGGATGATGGGGTTGGCCATAACCTAATTCTTGGTGCTCTGTTGTCTGACCTAGTGATCTAGTGGCTTGATATACTTACCGGGCAAAGCTTTCTCAGATTAATCAAGATCAAAGAGCTGTCACGCCAGCTCCTTGTGTTTAAAGACGTCCAAATCTATTTGCTTTCACATTTGGGTTCTTCAACAACAACATACAAGATGAAGTTGCTCTGGTACTTACTGGGGTAAATAGTTATATTTATAGTAATTCATTGCATTCATAGACGAACATGTCAGGTGTGATATTGTTCCTGTTTAAAAACTGAATGTATGTGGATACCATTTTTGAATTCCACAGTCTAGAGGCATTTGGAGCTTGACTTTCCCAAGAGGGGTATACTCTAAATCATTACCCAGTTTAATTTAATAAGGCCAAACTTTAGCTCAAACTATGGCACAAATTTTATGTTGGACTATCTCTTTGGAAGGGGTTGGAAGAGTGTTTTTGTTTTGGAAGTTCACAGCATTTGTAGGCCATTTTACCTCTGTAATATGTTGCATTTGTGAAACCAAACATTCAATGAAAAATTAGGATGGGACATAATTTTAAGAATATGTAAGATATGAAAATGTTTTACATCAGAATGGAAACGTTGGGCTCCCTAATTTGAAGGAGCTATTTCAGTGAAAATTTGATGATGAAGGTCAAGTTCACCCCTGAGATCCATAACTGCAAAAAAAGTAAAATGTTTAATGTTTTCTTAAAGAAGTGTCTTATGCTCATTAAGGCTACATTTTGATTTATTTTGATCAAATATACAGTTGTGATCAAATATCAGTTGTGCTTTTTTTGTGCCCAATTAGGCTATGAATGTGTATTAATAAGGTAAATATGGCCAAGTTTCATTTCATGTTGACTTTAAGCTTTAAGATCCTGTGTCCACAGCCTCAGTTGGCTGTGACTGTAAAAAAAAATCATTTAATTAAGACTTTGTTTTGCATTGTCAGATGTTCCAAAGCAGTTAAAAAACCTCATCAGTGCATAACAAGCTTAGTTTATGTAATCATTCAGGCTTCTTTTGGCATTTAAATATCTTTTGCAGCCTGATTTGCATCAATAAACAGCAGCGAGTGTGGCTTTTTAATGCCTAATTGGGATCTAATAAGTGGTCATATTATTGCAAGTGCCGGGGTTCAACCCTATTAGCTGCTTGGCTGCCCATAACATTTGCTTCCTCCCTCAGTACTTCAGTGTTGTGGGCATGATTGTGAATGAGATTTCTCTCTCTCTCTTTATCGTTTTATTTTTGAAGTGCTAAAAATAGACCCCCCCATTAGCCACATCGCCTGTTACAATGTGTCAGCAATCAGTATGGAAAGCACGCTGTGCAGAAATTACAATGGTCGCTTTTTTTCATCTCCCTCCCTCTCTCTCTCTCTCTCTCTCTCTCTCTCTCACTCCTTTTCTCTTTAGCACGCCACCCCCTCCTACCCCTACACACACACACACACACACACTCCCACCAGAGCTCTCAAAACCTCTTCCCTGGAGAAACAATCGGGCCTCCTAATTCATGGGTGAGGTGGGGAGAAGCTTTTATCTTTGAATTGCATCTGAACTCAATGTTCATCTGTGATGTTTCAGGCTGGTGCAAATAGGGCTGAAGACTGTAAGATGATGCTAATTTCCCATCAGTGCCATTGCCCTGGTAATTTCTCCACACTGTGCAGTGCTTTAGTTGAGAATGTCTGTTAGAATGAATTTCTCTTGAGCCAATGTGCTTATTTTAATAAACCTGTTAATAATAATAGTCAATAATTAACAACCGAAGTATAATGCAATGAAGTTGTACTTTGAAAGTTGATGATTGTTAGCTGTTGAAAGCTGTTTCTAGTGTGCTATTTTGGTGATTGATTTAGATTATTAAGATTATTTAACATATTTAGACATATGTAAAACATGTTTCTTAGCGTTTCTATCAGCTACTTTCTTATTGTCAGTGAAAGACGCTGTCAAAAGGTTTAATAGCATATTGATACCCAACTGGTCATGCCCCTGTCCATGGTGCTGATCCAGGAGGCCGTGTCTGTGGCTTTTAGACCATCTATACATGGGGAAACATGAATTTAACAATTGTATTTCCAGTTCCCATTCCTTTTAAGAATTACTGTTTTTTTTATCAACATTTTCATCAAAAGTTATTTTAGTAATTTTACAGGATAAATATTTTCAATGCCAAATGATTAAATGATTTCAATGATATATTTAGATATCTAAAACAGTTCTTGTAAAAGGTTGCTTACTCATGTGTTTACTCATTTTAGAGGTGACATAATTGGTCTATATATTAAACAATCAACAAACAAACAAATAATGTGTTAACATTTAATTCATCAATATTTATAGAATACTGCTGACAAAACACATAACACGTAACTGCATACTGTCATAAGAACGGCCAGTAAGTGAGTACACTGAATCGACTCTACTGGTAGTGTTGAATGTTGTTTTTGCATGCAGCCCCTGAGGACAAGTCAAAACAAAGACGTTCCCTTGACCAACAGTCAATTGGTTGCAAAGTAATTTTTCATTACTTCCTTACACTGGCAAATCTGTCAAGTGAGGTTTTGCAGGGCTGTAATAGAAACCTAACGTACTGGCTGTTTAAAAAAGGGACAAGACCTTCAACATGTCCCACCCCAACACAGGAAAGAAAAGTACGCTTATCAAACAATTTCATGAAGTCTTTAAGTGGTTTTCTTTGAGAAATAATACCTCAACAGGATGGTTTTAATTGGTCTGGGATTTGAGAAAGAGTCCTAGGGAATATTAAAAATTTAGCATTTTACTCAAAGTGATAAGCAGTTATACAGTAACAATGATGCTAGTCTTCTTAACTTCTAAAGATGTCTTGGATTAGAATCAGTTTACAGATGTCAGATTTTGATGTCAGAAAGTAGAGAAGATGAGTGATTACAATCATGGGAGATCTTCACTAAGCCTGAGTCTGTTTATTGAGCTCTTACTCAGGGACTCAGGGGGCAACAGAGGTCCTGTGGGAAGATGTCAATTAACAGCAGAAAGAAGAAGCCCATTTGGATGGGCTTTTCATCCTTCAATTGTAATTTAATAAAAAATGGGAGCAGTTACCCTGAGGCAACTGTTGACATTGCAATCTGAGCTGTGACACTGCTAAGCTATTGCCGTTTTTTCTAATGTATTTATACATCATTGCTGAACAGAGGAATCTGTTACTAATTCATCTACATAAAGGAGTACTGTAGAGCCCGGGGGCACGAACAAATGAGAGCAGTTAGCGTCGCGCACCCTCCTCTCGACGGTTCCCCACCCCTCTTTCTCGTGTATACCCACAGCCGACTGCTCTGTTAACTTGTCACTTGTCATCGCCAAAATGGAAGGAACCATATGCCACACTGTTTGTTGGAACAACCACCCCCAACCTCCCTGCACGCTGCTGGCACTTCTCTGCTATCAAACAACAGAGTGTCGCTACAAAGGGAGAGATCCCTTGCGCAAAGTGACTTCAATTGAGGATGAAAGCGGAGCCTGCTTCTCCCTGCCATCTGATTCCCCGATTTGCCATCGATGATCAGAGAGAGTCTCCATGCTAATTTTTATCTCTTGCATAATGCAGGAGTTTATTTCACTCCAGTGATGACGAGGGAATATTTGCCCTAGCAGGCTAACACAGCTGTTAACTCTTCTACTAATATTATATACTGCGTGACAGTCTCCGTGCTGTGGGGGAAACCCTCTATCCTGACGTCACAGAGTGCTTGTGCACGAATTACAGAGACGTTCATGTTCATTTATTTGCAATCAGTTACAACACATTAACTTGTGCACAGTTAGCATTAGTGTTGTGACATGGGACTTCAAGTGTGAGTTAGGGCACCTACGCATGAGAGTTGACCACTGATGTATGAACCATATTGCCACATGTAACTGCAGTCGACCCATTTTTAGAAAGTTGCCCCACAATTTATTTATGTATTTTTTTTTGGGAGATAATAGTCGTATTTTATTTATTTTTGCATTCTCTTGGCCACAGTTCAAAGACAAAAATGTAGCTTTCCACAAACAAACTATGACAAAGCAGAAGCTTCTGCCACCTGGTCGCTGAATGAACCCCTGAGAAGAGGACAAAATATTGTCCTGGATGAGTGACCCCTTCCAGCAATCATTTTAGGATTAGTGGATGAACGTTATGTTCATTCTCACTCAGCGGAAACTCTGAGCGGGTGCCTTTAAGTGAAAGAATATATATATATATATATATATATCCAGGTCGACATTCCCAGGGTCATTTTTACTAAGGCAAATAAAATCCAAAAACTACTGTTATTCTGTGTGTTTTTTTTATGTCAAAATAACCAGTTACTTCAATCAATCACAATAGTATAGACTGTTACCAATCTCATTTTTTTCAACATCAACAAAAGCCATCTTTAAACAAAACAGTAGCTGCATCTGACATGGCATTTATGTTTATTTTTCACAGTTTAATACTGTTCCTCATTAGAGGGTGAAGCTGAAGCTAATTACTGTTGATTATTGGCCTTGATTTTGTAATAAGTAAAAGTGAAAGTGAAGTGACATGTGGCCAAGTATGGTGACCCACACTAGGATTAGTGCTCTGCATTTATCCCATCCAAAGTGCACACACACACGGAGCAGTAGGCAGCCATTTTTGCTGCGGTGCCCGGGAGCAGTTGGGGGTTTGGTAAGTCATGTATTGAAGGTGGGAGAGAGCACTGTACATTCACCCCCCCACCTACAATCCCTGCCGGTACAAGACTCGAACCCGCAACCTTTGGGTTATGAGTCTGACTCTTTAACCATTAGGCCACGACTTCCGCAATGATCGATTAGGCCTAATAGAAAGGGGAAAAGCATTAATCATTTATGAATCGCTTTTTACAGATTAGACAATAAAGACTTCACAATGGTTATTTCAGTAGCATAAAAAACAAAACGGTTATTCAAACTGGGAATAGATTAAAGAAAAACGGTCCATGACAGTCTAATGTGAGTTAGAAAAACTCCCTTTTTGCAACGCTCAAATCAGTCTCTTTTCTGCAGTTTGTTGTTTATGCTGATGAGAGAATTTGCGAATTTGCAAAAAGCAAATCTGCTGTAAACGAAATGCCGCAATTGACACTTTTCATTCATTTCACTTTAATCGTGACAGTCATAATAGATCCAGCTTACCACTACTACAAAGTAGTACTTATATGAAATTAAACTGAATGTTTACCTGTGGAATCATTCACAGACAGCACACGCAGGTGTTCAAGTAATAAAGATCTTCATCGCAGACAAACAGTAGAATTTGCAGATTTGGTTTCAATTGACTGTAGGTTCATGGCCATCCGACGCTTTTTATATTCTCCGTGTTCTTAAATTTTCTGGTACGAATAAGAAAACGTTTCAAACAATTCAGAGCTTGCAGGGAACTGAACAAATCATTCAAACTTCTATGCGAACCAATTCAGACAATTTTGCCAACTTGTTTGATCAAGGCCTTGAACAGAATCTAATCAAAAGAGTGATTCATTCGCGAATGGGGCATCGCTCATGCCCCAGACAAAATGAGACAATGTGCTTGGTATAAAGTACACATTTCTTAACATGTATTGCATTTAAATTAAGTAACGAGATGAACATCGTCCAGTGTAGTGAAGTAAAAGAACAGTTTTTTTGTTAGAAATGTACTCAAATGTATATTTGAACTAGAAATGTACGCGTTAAAGTACCCACCTTTAAATCTACTCTTAGAAGTACAATCTTTTTCCAAAATTAGTCAAGTAAATGTAACGGAGTAAATTTATTGCATTACTACCCACCTCTGGCCATTGCTTGAAGATGAAGGTGGAAAGAACAAAAATGGATATGCAGGGAGGTGAAAAGGTACCCATGTTTGTCCTCAAGTTTGAAAGAATATAAAAATAATGCGTCTCCTCTGCAGGTCAAGTCAAGTATACAAAGCCATGTGTGCATGTGTTGACCATGTCCATATAAGTCCATGGCCAATGGAGGATATATTTACGTATGTACTAGAATGCTTGACCATGCGCTATATGTAACGGCAAGCGGAAAAACAAAGCATCGCCCAGGCTTTAACTGTGAATGTGTCAAATGAATGCGCAAACAGAATTGGGTGTCACTCACTGCATTTGGTTGATTTATGGCCATGCTTCGAACAGGGGCCAGGCACATTTGCCGCGGAATAATCAAAGCATAACCCAATGCCTTATGTGTCTTTCCCTCAGCTTTTATGGGAAACGGTTAGAGCCTTATGCCCATCAGCCGAGCCTACTTACACTTCCAGTACGTGCAAGGTTAGTGCTGGCAGAAGAGATAACATATAAATACTGTCAGAGAGCTCATCCATCGCCACTGACCGCATTTCACCCTTCCATTGGCAGCCTGTAATGTATGTTAATGGCACTCTAGAACATTAAGAGAGCGTTGCGCAGACGTTTGTCTGGCGGCTCCAAACGTGTGTACACATGTACAGGAAGGCTCATAAAACACAGCAACAAGGACCGTCTGTAGCAGCTGCTACTTAATCTGATTACATCTCATTCAGTCTGGAGAGACCTCTGTCTAATGTCTGCCAGTTACGTATGGGCACAGCTGTGTGTACGTTACAGGATCTGCACCATATGGACCGGCGCCGATCTCAGTCTCATGTGCTGCTGTGAGCCAGCGATCGCAGGGATGGTGGTCTTGTGCATGCACAGGTTTTTATCTTCACATTAATCTCGCCCCCATTGTACCCTCTCACCCATTTCTGCCCACCTCTGAGCCTCGCTGCCTGTCTCTGCTGACTGTTATCCACTTTGACAGTAATTAGTCTTGAAAAGGACATTTTAGTGGAGGATTACAAATGTCGCTCTAGTGATGTTTTGCTCTGCACCTCTATGTGGTCAGAAATGTTTAATTATAATACTGTGTGAATTACATTGCAAAATCTGTATTTAAATTCAAAGTTTAATGTGCCGAGCTCTTTTCAAAGTTTAATGTGCCAACTTTAATTAATCAAATCATAGTTTAACTTCCTGAAGACTTTTACATTTTTATTTTTTTTGACACTTTCAAAAACAAATTCTGACATCAACTTTTGTCATGTAAATGAATGGCATGAGTTTGGGGTAGGATTACTGCTTAGCTGAGCCTATGGGAGACGGCGGCCAGTTGGGGAGAATAATTTTTTGGGGGCGGGTGGAAAGCCGGGAAAGGACAAACTAAATAATAATAAAAACTAAATAATAATAATAATAGATGAATCAAAAATTAAATAGGCTTGCACATATATACAGTGCTTAACAAATTTATAAGACCACCACCCAAAGTATTGTTTTTATTATATATCATGGTTAATCCACAGTATGTGTAAGCTCTTAGATCACCAGTGTGTTTCTTAAGTATAAATAGAATTTATGGTTGTATCCATGAATTTTCAAATTTAATGTTTTACAAGAAAGGGAAAAAAAATAGTAAAGCACTTTATTTTTTTTTAATTCAGATGCCCAATTTAGGGCAGCTGTGGCACAAATCTTACACTGGGTTTGGGTTCGGGGGTTGGTCTAACAAATTTGTTAAGCACTGTAGATACATATAAAAAATATTCACAAACGCTATACAAGTGTTGGACATAGACGCATATGTATAGGGCTTATGTAGAGCAATTAAATATGAGCTTGAGGACCCCAAATTCTGTCACAGTGTGAAGGAAATCCACACTTGTAGGGGGCCAGCATCTTTGTTTCGGTCCTTCTGTTTTCCCCCAGGCTTTGCCTGACCTTTTTCACTGGGTCATGAAGACATCTCTCTCCGTCATAGCCAAGAGCCATCAACACACACACACACACACACACACACTGTAGGAATAAAGGTGTCACATACAGTTAACATATGCTGAAACATAGGCAGCTTTCTGATATATGTATCAATGATAAGAGTGTCACTCGTGCTTAAATCAGATTTGATTTTTCATGCTGCTTAAAAAATATGCCACTGGCACAAAATAATATTGAAATATGTTTTATTAGGGGCACTAGGCCAGACATAACCACATTGGCTCAAGAAATACCTAAATGTTGCGGCAACACTTTAAAAGCAGTCATTGTTTTCGCAAATCTGACAGAAATTACATAATTCAGCGTTAAATGGGGTCGTGAACTGCATTTTTTAAATAATTTAAATAATGTTCTCTGAGGTTCACTCATAATGTTAGTCTGATTCTACATAAATAATAATAATTTAGAAGTAATATGCTATTTTCTATCCTGTTTTTGAGCTTCTCTGCAGAACGGTCTGTTTTTATAGGGCAGGGCGCATTCGAGACTCGCAAGTAAATGCCCACTGCTATGATTGGTTAACAGTTTCACAAGTTTTGAAACTTACAGGATGTTTTTTATAGTACATTGACTGTTATATGTCCAAAGATCAAGGGAAATTTGATTTCTCAGTTCATGACCCCTTTAAGTGTATCTCTAATATCCATTTCAAATAGAAACATGATTGTTAAAGATACCCACGAATGAAAATGTTGTCTTTATTGTAGTGTTATAGTGCTTGAGAACATGAGGGTGAGCAATAATGACAGAATTATAATTTTTTTCTTCTTCTTCAGCAATTGAATGTACGTGTTGCTACAAAAATGCTAGGAATGATGGCCAAGACGGCATTTATTCTGGAGCTGACATCTTTGTTGCACCTTTCCTTTGCTTTATTCTTCTGATATGAACAGGATACAGTTCTTGTCCAAGTCCCACACCTGACACATCACACTCTCAGAGACTAGCGCAGACATGCTTAGCTTTCCCTGTCTCGCTATCTCTCTGGTTGTCACAGTAACCGTCTCACCTCCTCTCTCCAGGCACACCTAATGAGGTGAGCGCAACACGGCCGTAAGAGAGGAGAAGGGAAGTAACGGGGTGTTAGCACAAAAGAACAAGCTTTATTGAAGTCATACCAAATATGTGTTTTGTGAGCATTCTCCGGGTTTCTGTCACATATTGCCAGTGTGCTGTAAGTGTCGCTGTCAGCCAGTGCTGCCTGCTCTTAAAGACAAAAACAGGAGATGCAAAAAAAATGTACGTCGAGAAAGGCGGAGAGAAAAATGCAGGAGAAATGCGAGACAGTGTGTGACAAGGCATCTGACGTCTTGAGGTTGTTATTCATCCAGTGACACACAGCTCCTCCCTCGCTCAGGCAGACGTGTGTTCTTGTCCTCCGTACGCTGTGTGGCTGTTTGCTATCTTGCAGTTTCACTAAGGATAAAGGGAGGCCATTCAATACGCTTGTTTACTGTGGGGGTACCGCGGTACAGTGATGCTCTCAGATGATAATAATGTGTTATTTGATTCATACCAGTAGTTCGCAACTGGTTTTGCTTCAGAACTCATATTTTGCTTTGGACATCAAGTGAAGAGCCAACACAATAAATACAGGTGCATCTCAATAAATTAGAATGTCGTGGAAAAGTTCATTTATTTCAGTAATTCAACTCTCAAATTGTGAAACTCGTGTATTAAATAAATTCAATGCACACAGACTGACGTAGTTTAAGTCTTTGGTTCTTTTAATTGGGATGATTTTGGCTCACATTTAACAAAAACCCACCAATTCACTATCTCAACAAATTAGAATACTTCATAAGACCAATACCAATAAAAAAACATTTTTAGTGAATTGTTGGCCTTCTGGAAAGTATGTTAATTTACTGTACATGTACTCAATACTTGGTAGGGTAGATTCTCTATGGGGTTCAGGTCAGGCGAGTTTGCAGGCCAATCAAGCACAGTAACACCATGGTCATTGAACCAGCTTTTGGTGCTTTTGGCAGTGTGGGCAGGTGCCAAGTCCTGCTGGAAAATGAAATCAGCATCTCCATAAGGCTTGTCAGCAGAAGGAAGCATGAAGTGCTCTTAAAATTTCCTGGTAGATGGCTGAGTTGACTGTGGACTTCAGAAAACACAGTGGACCAACACCAGAAGATGACATTGCACCCCAAATCATCACGACTGTGGAAACTTAACACTGGACTTAAAACAACTTGGGCTATGAGCTTCTCCACCCTTCCTCCAGACTCTGGGACCTTGATTTCCAAATTAAATGCAAAATTTACTTTCATCTGAAAAAAGGAGGGACTTGGTCCACTGTGTTTTCTGAAAGTCCACAGTCAACGCAGCCATCTAACAGGAAATTTTAGAGCACTTAATGCTTCCTTCTGCTGACAAGCTTTATAATGCTGATTTCATTTTCCAGCAGGAATTGGCACCTGCCCACACTGCCAAAAGCACCAAAAGCTGGTTAAATAACCATGGTGTTACTGTGATTGATTGGCCTGCAAATTTGCCTGACCTGAACCCCATAGAAAATATATGGAGTATTGTCAAGAGGAAGATGAGAGACACCCGACCCAACAATGCAGATGACCTGAAGGACGCTATCAAAGCAACCTGGGCTTCCAAACCACCTCAGCAGCGCCACAAACTGACCACCTCCATGCCACGCCAAATTGAGGCAGTAATTAATGCAAAGGAGGCCCAACCATGTATTGAGTACATGTACAGTAAATGAACATACTTTCCAGAACTTTTACAATTCACTAAAAATGTTTTTTTTTGATTGGTCTTATGAAGTATTCTAATTTGTTGAGATAGGAATTGGTGGGTTTTGTGAAATGTGAGCCAAAATCATCCAAATTAAAAGAACCAAAGACTTAAACTACTTCAGTCTGTGTGCATGAATTTATTTAATACAAGAGTTTCACAATTTAAGTTGAATTACTGAAACAACTGAACTTTTCCATGACATTCTAATTTACTGAGATGCACCTGTAAAAGGTTCCACGGAAATACAACTTATTAATATAATGTGGAACTGCATAGGTCAAACAATGTGCAAAATTAATGATATGACATATGCTGAAATTAAAAATGGTAACACTTTAGAATAAAATTCAGTTTGTTAATATTAGGTAAAGCAGGTATTACTCAAAAAAAAATAAATAAAATAAAAAATAGGCCTAAATTTAAGGATTGCCTGGCTAATTCTGATGTTGTTATAACAATATCCATCCATCCATTTAACACACCAAAACTAATTAACTTATTGTAGTGCAATTTGTCATACCTAAAAAAAAAATTAACATGGGTATAAGATTTCTATGGAAGCCGTTTCCCGCCACTGAATTAAAAAAACTTAAAAGTGGATTTGGCGACTTTTTCTCTCAATTCTGAAGTTTTGGCTTGCAATGGCGACTATAAGTTTTCAATTCTGACTATTTTTTCCTCAGAATTGTAAGTGATAAATTCAGACTGAAAAATATAACTCGCAATTCTGACTTTTTTTTCTCAGAATTGTGAGATATAAACTAGCAATTGCGAGAAATACTCAGATTTGCGAGATAAAAACTCACAATTCAGACTTTTTGCGCGCAATTGCGAGTTTGTATATCACAATTCAGACTTTTTTCTCAGAATTGCAAGATATAAACTCGAATTGCGAGTTATAATGTCCAATTCTGAGGGGGAAAAAAAAGACTGATATGTTCTCAGAATTTATATCTCACAATTCTGACTTAAAACGCAATTGTGAGATATAAACTCGCAGTTGTGACTTTTCTTCTCAGAATTGTGAGTTTATATATCACAATTCTAACTTTATATCTCAAAACTGTGTGTTTATATCACGCAATTCTGAGAAAAAGTCAGAATTGTGAGTGTATATCTCGCAAATTCGAATTTATAACTCGCCAGTCCAAGAAAAAAATCAGAATTGTTGTCCCCCGTTGATAGAATTTTTTTTTCAATGCTGGGAAATGGGGGTCCATTAGATTTCGCACCCCCCCCACGAAAAAGAAAAACAAATCGAATATAAAAATCATGGAAAAGTGTTATTATTACTATTTATTTATTTTATTAAAATAATCAGTTTTCAAAAACATTATCAAATTGCTTACAAATAAGCATAAATCTGTCCACTGTTATTCAGTTAAAAAAGTATACACATGGTTAAGATATGGATAGCTGTGGAACAAGTAATATTCAGTTAAAATGAGACTGCAAGATGTTAGATTATTCATGTAAAGTATATAAAATAAAAAGTATGCAATATGGACAATAATATAATATATTATTTTGTATTTAAAACTAAATTAAATGATCAGTTTATGCTATATCTGTGTTTTGTGTTTTAAATGTATTAGTTTATGTTAAATCTATGTAATCCAAATAGATGGAGATTTCATATGCAATTCAAATGCAATTTAGTAGTCTAGGTTTTTGTTAATTTATACGTATGCTATCGTTCATTGTTCACTATAATGTAATTCGTGCATTTTTTATAAATTTCTACCAAAAATGTTTTTCTTCTTTTTTTCCTTTTCTTTTTCCTTTTCTTTTTCCATTTTAAAGTTAATAAGACTTTATTTTACCATGCATTACATGGTAAGATTTATTTATTGATTTGCAGTACAATCAGTTTTTTTTCTAAATTTGGCCAACCCCTTGTCTGCCATTAATTCAATAAAAATTGCTGATGCTTGACATAAACTTGGCCAATAATAAAATGAAGTGTTAAGCCACATAACACTTAAGGCATCTCAAGTCTCGTCAAGGCTTCCCTCCCGTTGATTCAGAGTCAGCAGCAGGATGTGTTTTATTGGTTTGCATTGTCAATTACAATAGCTTTAATTAAAGACACTTTACATGACTTTACTTGTCTGAAAAGCCATTACAAGAGTTCAGAAAGAATACACAAGCAGATATTTGTCATGTCTTTGACATTTTGTCTATAATGGAAGAATAACCTGTTGTGTGTTTATCTTTATAGGTTGGTGTATAAAAGATGTAGCATTTACAGCTAAAAATATGCCATTCAAAGTCAGTCGTGGGATATTCCTGCTTGATATATGAAGAAACATGACAATGGTACAGTGTGCCAATCTCCTGGCATGCTGCAACTAAATTTTGCAGGTGTACGATTATTAATGCAGAGTATCTTTTTTACACACCTGTCTCTGTGAATGCTTGCTAAACAGATTGCATTGTGATCACTTTGGCTCACTAATCCATTGTATTTGCTTAAAAGTGAACATTTATCATCAACTGTGTAGATCTCCCTTGGCTCCCATGTTCGTATGATATCACACACCCACATTTCAGCTAAATGTAATTGTACATTTCAGCACAAGCATCCAATTTGAAGAGGAGTTCATTGCACTTTTCTAAGTAGGCAGTTGGAAATTCTGAGTTGAATGGAGCGCAGCATAATGCGTTTCATTTATAGATGGCTTTTTGAGATTCTGAGATTCATATAGCTCAATCGTTTCAGGCAGGCTGTCATCAGCGGTTCTCATTAGCGTCCTAATAAAGACCCCACGACAAGCAGTTCAGTGTAATCAGTCAACGGGGAAAATATTTACAATCCTCGCCATCTTCAACTCTGAGCACAGACCAAGACTAGGGCTTAAGACTCTCTTCCATTTTTACCCCTCTTTTCTCACCGTCAACTTAATTAGTCACATCAGACGTTAATTACACAATGTGTAGGAAGTCGCAATCTCAAGTAGATCAAATTAAGCTGCGTGCAATGCTTGAAGTGTCTCATTTCTGCCAGTGAACAGGCAATCTCAATTCAGTGGGGAACATGTCACGTGAGCAAACCTCCCTTACGGCTGCTAAATAGGATCTTAATGCTGGAAATCACCCCATTTGAATTGTTAAGTGAATGCACGCTACTTGCAGTGAGAAGTAACTCATCTCTGGTGTGAAAAAGAGTTAATGCCTCGGAAATGACTACTGTATGTGTATAAGCCTTCCTGTAGCTCAAATGGTAAAGCATGGTGCTCTTCAAAAACTAGAGCAATCTACTGCGTCTTCAGCGGCTCAGATCTCAGGAGTAAATGATGACTGCTATGTTCATTATTACATCCAACAACAAAACACCTCAATCGTTTAGGAGCCATTCTTGTCTACACCTGCTGTGGCGTCGAAACAATGGTGGACTGTTTGCATCTCACTCAGGGCGGGTCTATGCTAAAACGCCAGTGTCCGTCAACAGTTGTGGGAGGGGCCTGTGCAATGTGACGTCACTTTGCCAAGAATCTGTGAACTGCTTGCTCTGAGAAAGTGCTTATGATTTGTGGGGATATAAAAACAAGTACGGGGTGGATTTTTATCATTATAGGGTGGTTGTGTACACAACACCCATTTAAGTTCAAAAGTGAATTTGCATACGATTGTCCCAGTAACATAAAACGCAATTGTAAATTATTATGCGAGGACTTCCTTTGTCACAGCTTCAGTATTTTAAACTGCACAAAAACGCGTGCTATGTTGTTGATATTGCAAACTAGTATTTCTTATGAAATTATTGTTTTATAATGTAATTATAAAACAATGGTTGTAGTTGCAAATAGGTGTTCTAATGGTTCACTTAACGGATGATGTTTCAGGAGAGAATCGATAATAGGTCTCGCACACTGACAGAACAACCGGTTCTGAGTACTTCCACTGGTTTTTTTTTGTGTGATTAATATTTTAGTGTATTTTCCCTTGTGGTGGTTTTTGCTCGGGGTGTTGTGGGTGGTGTTTTTGGCAAATAAAAAGCAGTTATTTTCTGCCACTGATTTCCAACTGATGAAGGTAAAAATGTGGCTCGGTGGTGTGCTTTAATTGATTTTAATAGGTTTGTGTGGAGCATCCACGGAATAAAGGCCAAAAAAACGTTAGCAACGACTGGCTGCAATTCAAGGTGGGGGTAAACTCAATTGAACATTGAGTTAAACGGGAAATGGATAATAAGTAGAATTAAATGTAATTTTAAATAGAAAACAAAATTTGCCTTCTTGTTGAAAGTTTTCATAGTTAAAAAAAAAATCATGAAT
This sequence comes from Sinocyclocheilus anophthalmus, assembly GCA_018155175.1. Lineage (NCBI taxonomy): Eukaryota > Metazoa > Chordata > Actinopteri > Cypriniformes > Cyprinidae > Sinocyclocheilus > Sinocyclocheilus anophthalmus. Next base: position 40,676 of record JADLZN010006547.1, on the reverse strand, counting down.
TTGAATTTGAATTCATAAACAATAAGAAATTCATGCATTCTTTGATTCCAATTCAAAAGTCCTGTGGGGTTTGGTGGGTGCGACAAATTCAAATTTAAAAATAGAAATGTAAAGTGAAAGGGAACCTGTTCTTAAATCGGAATTGTTGTATCTCTGGCGACAGTGCACGGCACGCCGGACCGAAGGGAAGAGTTGGGATAAGACATTAGAATTTTGTAGGGCCCAAACAATTCGGCTGCGTTGGGCACGCTTAAGGGCACTAGTAGCATGCTACAGATAAAATGATGAAGAATTTACCAAAAACAAACATTATTATAATTATTAATTTGTAGCTTTCAGTGCTTAAGGTTTGCTTCTTTGAGAAGAGCTTCTTTGAAGAGAACCCTAAATATTCCCAGTGTATATATGGGCCGCAAGTCTCTTGTACCAGTATGGGTGGTTAGAGATACAAAAATAGTCGCTTTAAGGACCTCGTCTGTGGGGATGTTGTAAAGAAGATGGTTGAAGTAGGTTTTAATGATAGTTATAACGACACAGTACGGGTTACCTTGTGTCCTGCAGATACTACAGGACCTAGCCCTTTCATTTTCGAGCAAAGATTTTTTCTCAGTGCAGGCAGGTGGTGTCACAGCGGCAAGCTTGGTAGTTGGGTGAGGCCCCCACCCCCCCCCCCTCTCCCCCCCCCTGCACCGCACTCGACCCTCACCTCTTCCGCCACCCCCCCGAACCAACATCCCTCCCCCCCCCCCACCGCCACCCACCCCCACCCCCACCCTCACATATCCCACCCACACCCGAAGTCGATGGGGTTAAGGATCTTGGGTTGACATGGATGACAGGAAGCAATCGTCGGACTCAGAGCCTCGGCAGTACAAACAGTACATTTCTTAGGAAAATTGTACCTGTATGATTGTACAGACACACATCATAAGTATATATTGCTTATTTAGTTTTTATCTAACAAATTGCCAATATAATTCAGTCGAGGGACTGGCCCAAAATGGCTATGTTTGCATGACAACGACTGGTGTGCTAAAAAACATAACAACTTTTCTTGACTGTTTTTTTGTGCTACAATGTGGGAACACAATAATTGTCATAAGTGAAGCGGATCCCAACCTGGTGGATTGACCAAAAATGACTAGAACACTGAATTATGCCGATCAGTCAGGCAAGTACCATGACGTCACAATTATCACATGATAAACCAGGCATCATATTTCAAAAAACGGGCACTGGATAGAACAACATTTTAAACAGATTGCAATTCAGCCCCCAAAATGCGTCAGGCTACCTACACTGTCTTAAACAAATAAAGGTTGCTTAAGCGAGACCATAGAAGAACTTTTGTCCCTAAATGGGTTCTTCATAAAACGAAAACTTTAACATATTTACAGGAAGACTTTTCTGTTTGCAAAAAGGGTTCTTGTGGCGAGGGTGAGGTCAATGCTAAATGTAAGAAGGGGTTACTTCAGATTTACAAAGAAGGTAAAGGAAAAGGAGATGGATTCTTTAAAGAAACCTCTTGGAGTTTATGAAATGCGTCTTTGTGGAACCAAAATGGTTTCTTATATGGATTGTTATTAGTTGACGATAACCTTTCGAAGCACCTTTATTTTAAGCAGGGAGTAACACACTGTCTGCGGGTAAATTGGTCACAGTTTCAATCGTGTAACCTCTTAATCTGTCTGTCCACACCCTGGTAACACTAAAATACTTGGGGAAGTGACCAACACGGTGCATTCAACAAACCGCACAAACTCTGATAAAATACAGGTTAGTCCACACCTGAAAATTCTGCAGTCTGGCTATACAATGTGCAGCCGGCCATTGTGTAAAGAACCATGACCAACACCCCGCACATATTTTTTTCTCTTTTTTGTGAAAATGGTGCTGCAACTGGGTAAATGCCCCTTAGATTCGCTCATTATTATCCTCTTCTCACTAAATAAAAACTAAAATCTGCAAACTAAAAATGTTACCTTGAAATACAATATCGAATAAAATATTAAAAAAACGTAAATGTATTCAAATGTAAAATTTGTAAAAGTTAATTATGTAGCTGAAACTTTATGTACTATAAATATAATAAATGAATAAAACAAATATAAACATAAAAAAAAAACGATTCCTAAAAAATTAACCACAATACCTATAATTTACTAAAGCTATGAAACTTCTAAATGAGAGGCGCTTAAAATTGCGAAGTCGAATGAATTTTTAGGGAGAAAGCTGCGTGTAGGGAGGGGGGGAGGTCCCTCTCCCGTACACGCGACGGGAAGGTGCAGTATTATTCAGAGACGAAACTTTTGAAAAGTTTTCAGTAAATTTGCTGGACATTTTCTGCCTCTTTGCAACCCTACTTGCCATTGTAATGAAATAGGAAATCACAATCTTGCCAATCAACCAAGTTTGGAAGCATGCATATGGAGTTTGCCCAGCAAAATCACTACTATTTTTTTTTAACGAGGACAAATGTCACAACCCAAAACAGCAGCTACAGCAGTACTGTATAAATACATTTGGAAGATACTTAGGAGAAAGGACTTGTACGCAGTCCTGTGAGAGGTCTCGCTGGCACACTGGAGTTCTGCACGCGAAATCACTTTAAAGTCCTATTATGTTTTCACCTAATGGCCAAGTGGACTAGCTATCCAATGGTGATTGATTTTCATCTTAAAATTTCACAACTGGACTACCTGAACAATTCTTTAGCGTTAGACAGGGGATTGCTGTGTAGTATTCGTGGTAGCAGCAACCATGTATCAAGGCAGGAAAGCCCGACACAGGAAACGCCAACAGGACAATGCGAAGAGAACAATGCGACCCAAGGAGGGGACGAACTTCACCAGAGCTGTTGGTTCGCAACAATTATGAAAAATGTAGCGCGTTGTTAGGCAAGAAATGTTTGTAAAGGAGCTTATTGATATAATTCGTATATTGAGCAGGGGAAGTCAGTCTATAGCAATAGAAACAATGCTATGATCGCAGTAGAAAACAACAGGGCTGGCGTGACTGGGGTGTCAGAGTTTGGGGGATCTTCGTTTGCTTGTTTGTTTCAATCCCACATGGCATCGGGAGGAGAATGTACTACGTTGCGAGAGAGGCTTAAACAACCCCGAGCAATAAGTCACCATTACACACAGCAATAGATACAGCCAATATTAAACTGTAAATATTAAATATTAAAGCTGCGATTCACGGCAGTTGTGCAACGCCCCTGGGTGTGAGCTATAATCCTGCAGTTTAAGTCATATTTGTTTTTAGCAGATTCTCTGTCTCTAAATGGTGCTAAATGAGTCTTTGATGGCCGTGTTTAATTCATAGCAGCCTTGCACAAACAGAGATCGCACAGAGCGGCGCTATGAAAGATTAAACAGTGCTAATTTTGTTTGATAATCACACATAACTGTGCTTCCATCTCAGGCGGTCAGGAGGACAGGGGTTTCGGGCAGGAGATCTGTTCCAGACATGTTCATCTCAGCTGTCTGCACGAGTGTGCGCTCTGCTGGGATTTGCATAAGTACATGCAGAGAGGACGCAGTCACTGTTAAAAGCACACTTAGATCAAACCAAATAGCTGGAGGCAAGATTGTAATTAGATCAGCCTGCGGCAGTTAAGAACTTCTTTATGAAAACATGCGGCCAAAGTCATTTTTCATTCTTTTACAGGAATTGAAATCAGCCTTAGTGAGTGTTTGGAAGAAACAAAATCTTAAAGGTGAAGTGTGTAATTTCTGTGTTGCTAGTAACACCAATGATGTGTGTTAATATTATCAATCAGTGATGTTAAATAATATTTTTTACATTTGTTTTTTTTTTTTACAGTGCAGCTCCACCATTGAAAATTCAATTATAATTGAATAATTGAGTACAATTCCGTCTCCTTGATTAAGGATAAACAGCACAGATTCCCACAGCCACCATACAAATCATTTGATTTCTCTCTTTATTTTATTTTTTTTCTATGAGTGGTCCCTCTCCAGGAAGTCATCCTAGAAACAGTTTACTTAGCTATCGCTGTCTCTGGACATTAAACCGGGGATACAAGAAAGTATTAAATTACACACTTCACCTTTAACAGTGGGATGCTGATGAGACCTAGATCAAGTGAGCTCTAGTTCCAGCCAAATGAAAAACGCTAACCTGCACAGCTAGCAAGATGGAGTCCAAGTACATAGCGATACATAGAGATAGATTTCCTCTGTGTGCTCTCACGTCAGCTCACGTGATTCTCATTTGGTGAGGTTTGATTTCTGTTAATGGTTACTAGACCATTGGACTGTTGCACGGATGATTCATAGATTGGATACTGTCTTGCGTAAAAGCACTAAAACAAGCAAATGGCCCAAAGGAAGTCCACACTGCCAATAACACACTGGCTCAATAAAACATGATACTGGCTGCAGATATGGTGTGTTTGTGTGTATGTGTGTGTGTGTGTTTGCGTTTTAGAGAGACTGACAGATGAAAGAAGAGAATAAACATATGCAGTGGGGAATGGCTGGAGTATTGTCTCTGTTTCATGCGGGAAGAGGGGTTGCGGACAGTTTCAGAGTCTTTCATCTTGAACAGCATGCTCTGGGGGAGCGAGGGGCATTGTGAATTTTATGTGACGTATTTCAAAGGCCTCGTACCATTGCGGCTGATACTTGTCAATTTCAGTGGCTGTGCTGTTCGGAATAGTGAGGAATGGTGACTAATTATTACTCACTCAGATGTGTTTATCAATCTTAGCATGTGATTCTTTTCCTTACCCTTTTTCTCTTAGTCCATCAGTCAAAATAAGACATGATCAACAAGGTTATTATAGTTAACTAAAGCTAGATCAAAAAAACATAAAAACCATCAGTTAAAATGATCATAAATTAATTGACGGTTGAAGGAGGGAAGCGAAAAACCGGCCCACAGCCGTTCATTGGAATAAAATCAAAACCTTATTTTTATGAACTATTAACTAGTTTATCTTGATGTACAAAAATAAACAAAAATAAGAAATTAATTAAAAAAACACTATATTTTGTATATAAAATGACAAAACACACAACAAAAGGATTAAAATTTTCGACTAGCATTTAGAATGAAAAACAAATTAAAAAGAATATAAATTGTAAAATCTGTAATTCAAAAAGCTAAAAACAAAAATATATAGCATTTCAATCTCACTCCAAAAAGACACTGCTGATCAATTATTCAATGATTTAATTGATTTTCTACATATATTTTATTGTTCTTTAATGCTGATTTTTAACTATATTGTAGTTTTCTTTTCTTTTTTGGTTGTTTGTTTTATGCAGGTAAGCACAACGATTCTCATTTGGAGCTTACAAACATTTGCTATCAAATTATTAGCGAAATGCATAAACATTACTTTTTATGTCAAAGTTTTTATGTCAAAGATTTAAGCAAGCTGTGTTCAGCGGACTGTAATATAGCATAACCTTAAGTGCCTCATTTATGCTTCCTGCATAATGAAAATTTTAAGAACACATTTTCATTATATTATTATATTGCACATTCATTAATCATTTGTGCTTTTGGTATAAATGCCTGACATAACTGAATGTTGCTATGCAACAAAAATAATGATCGGCTATAGTTCATATTGTAGCTTTACATGTAGGCGATTGCTTATTTTGAACATCCCTGCATATAATTTTATTCAATGAAAATGAAACTGAAAGCATCTATAAACACTATTGACTTTATATGTTTGAGTCATGAAGAAGGAAATGTCACTGTATTATGAATCACAGGCCTGAAGTGTTAAATATTCATGGTGAATGCTGTGTGATAATAAATGAGCGATAAAAAGGCTTGGGGTTCGGCCAAAGCAAATGGAAGAAGAAAAAAGACCAATGGGAGCTCTGTATTAACAGCAGCGGTTTAATGGTGCGAATCTAACGCAGGCCAATTAAAAGGCAGGCAGAGAGCATGGGGGTGGGCCTCCATTCATTTGAGAGGAAATTGAGGTTGAAATTAGGCATTGTGTGACCACGGGGCCTGTACAGAGACTGGACCACTTGCAGCTTTCATTAACTCTTGGCCTGAACATTTGTGTGTTCATGAGTAAACTCAGATCAGTCACTTTCAGATTCCATTACAATAAGCATAACGCCTTCAAAGGTAACTGCCTACGTAGGCAGTGAATAGCGAGGCAGCTGACTTGATTTTGGAACAGACCAAACATGTCAAGCCCCAGAAGGAAACTGCATTCCTGCAGCTGTTGTATGATTCTGGAAGTGACCTTTGGTTAATGTCACACATCACAGAGTTTAATATCATTCCACGACAATATGCCATGACACAGAAATCTGTTGTTTTCTTTTTTACTTCCTTTCTCTCATTTACTGTTGCTTCAAACCGCATATGCTCGTATGAAATTCTGAGGCTCCATCAAAGATATTTTTGGTCACGGTAATTATCACGTTGCGAAGAGGAGGAGGAGGAAAGGAAAGAAAAGGAAATGGTTGTAGAGGAGCCACAGCTGAAGGCTACAATATAGGACTGCAGAACTAGACTGATTGTCTGAAAAATGCCCTCTAACCTCTTAAATTAAAAATTAAGTCAATTTGTGCAGGTTTTTTCCTGGTTTTGTAATGGCACTGACCCCGTTTCTAAACTAATCTACTGATAAAGTGCATTCCATGAGCTCATTAGTAAGACCTGAGGAAGTTTGAGTAACTACCTGAATCTAATCACTCATCAACATGTTGCTAACTATTGCAAAAGGAATTCCTAGATGAAGAAAGTGTTATTGTCATTTAAGTGTCAATCCGCCTTCTGTGTCAAAATGCGCTGCTGTAACAGAAGCTGAAGTGATTAGCATGTTCATATGGAATAGGCAGGTTTCACCAGTAAAATATTAAAAATTTAATGACTATATACTATTTAGAAAATGCAACTGGAATCTGAATATGATGTTACAAAGGAAGCACAAGTACAATGCCAAGACTCTGTGGTGTAGTGCATCATCTGGAATGTGTCATATGGTATTTTCACTGCAATCTTTCTGTCTAAACATCTCCCTGTTGAAAAAAACAGCATATGCTGCTTAGGTTTGTTTTGACACTAGGATGCTGGTTTATGGGGGGTGTCTTTTTTTTTTTTTGTGCTCTATTATGGTAGAATGATGGTCATGTGCTGGCAAAGGACCAGCATAAACCAGTAAAAGGACCAGCTTAAACCATCAAAGGACCAGTTTAAACCAGCAAAGGACCAGCATAAACCAGCAAAGGACCAGCATAAACCAGCAAAGGACCAGCATAAACCAGCAAAGGACCAGCTTAAACCAGCATCCCAGCGTCAAAGCATACCTAACTAGCATATGCTGGTTTTTTCAACAGGGCTGATAAACATCGTAAAAAGAGTAATGTTCACAATCCTAAACATTGTGAGCATCTGCTGAATGTTGTTCTAACGTTCATCACAGACTGTTGTCATGCTGAACTGCATACACATTGCACAGACATTGAATCTCAGTGATATACTGTACATGTGCAATCATGACTACACTGTAGGATGACTTTATTTTTTTCAAATTCATGAGTCATTCAGAAAAGTTCAATGCAGCTGAGTGTGAGTGGAAAAGAAAGATGCATTTCTCAGATTAATGCTGCTTGAGATGTCGTCAATGAACATGAAGCTAAGCTTCATGCAAGCTCAACACATTCATTTGCTTAATCCTTCCATGTCCAATGTCATATGTTAGATCAGATGTTTCGGGACTGGCCTGTATGCTAACAGGGTAGTTAGCAGAGGCTATAGAAATGGCACCCCTCCCATGTAGCTGGCCACCCAACTCCCAAACCTGGTGTTTTAGCTGGTGTTCACATTGAAGGAAGAGGGTGCCAAGCGGCAAGGTATAAGAGGGAGATAAAGCTCTTGGACAAATGATCGCATCAGTCAGGTAGCAGGCTTACAGCAGATCTGGAAATAGCTGAGCTCTTGTCAGACAGACAGCAGCTGACCTGGGTGATGGACATGCCCTCAGGCTGCAGGTAGTGTTTAACAAGCTCCAGTATAATGAAGCCATGTGTGTCATTTGCTAACAATTTCTCTCGACATACACAAACTCATACCCTCTGCTTGTTCCTGCTATGATGCCTTCTTTAAAAGTGAAGTGTGTAATTTTTGCACTGTTCACAACAAACAAAAGGAAAGTGCAAAAATAATGACTGTTTTCAAACGGGTTTCCAAAAATACTCCCACATCTGCCATTCATTGGTTGAATAAATAGTCCCACCCTAAAAATCATGCAATTGTTTACGCCAGTTTTGTTGTGTTGGGCCGGGTTGCGATTCCCTTACAATATCGGAACTCACTGCTTAACCACAGTAGTGTGATGCAGCGTTGGAAAAATTAACAAGGTAGTTATGACTGGTTCCTACAGATGTGGTAAAAAAAAAGAAAAATTGAAGTTGAAAAATTAAACTTCAATGCATTGAACTGTTGCGTTCCCCCAAGAACATAGCAAGCATTTGCTTGCAAAACTTTTCTGATGGAAATATGAGGTGGGATGAATGAGGTGGGATGAAAAACTATATTTAAGTGATTTTGCTAGTGAAAGCAATGTTTCTTGGGGTTGTCCAATAGAGAGAATGTTTTGAGAGAATGAATGTTTCTTAGTGAAATACAATGAGAATGCAAAGTTTCTTAGTGAAATACAATGATTTTGCAAGAGGCATTGGTTCAACAATATATAACATCTGCTAATGAATCAATTCAAGAGCACAAAACATGTCAGATTAGAATAGTTCATTTACAAGAACAACAGAAACATTTTCATTTTTTAAATCATGTTAGCATCGAGTATGTAACTGAGAAATGTTGCATCGCAGGTTGAGCTGTAGTTCCAACCACACAAGTTTGCAAAGCTGTTTGTGAATGTTGAGCAGGTCGGGAAGGTGGTGCCGTGGAGCCACAGTGTTTACACTTAGTTGTTCATGCATATGATCCTGGGTTAGAACAAAGAGCCACACATGCTCTTGTAGTGATGTTTTGATGTGTGCATGTGAGCTTTATGGGAGATATGATGATATTAGCTGTCAGTGTGTCACTCTAATAATGACGAATGGAACTTATTACATCAGTGTTAATTTCCCCTCCACAGATTGGTCTCAGATGCTGATACTTATCTGGCACTGATCGAATTGTATGAGTGTAATCGCTGAGAACAGACCCTATTAAAATCCGGGGCCTGTGCATCTGATATCAACTCTTACGTGAGGTCTGATTAGTCATCATGTGTTCTGTCTGCTGACATGTCACTATTTTCAAACTCCAGCTGAAAACACAAGCAATTATAGACAAATCTGAACATCATTTGGAAGACAAATGAATTATACACATCTACTGTACCACCTTATCCAATACAATATTCTTTGCCATTCTTCGTCATCATAACCTACCAGTTTTCTCATTTCTAAAATCTAATTCATATCATGACTTACAATTTAAAAATAAACACTATATCCACATCTTTACAAACTAATAAATAACAAAAAAGCCCTGCATTAAGTAATTTTTAAAAGTCATTTTTTTGTTTGTTTGTTTTTTGTCAGAGCCAGATGGCAAAAAAAATATTTGTATAAAAAGTACACTGTGATACTCGTTTTAAAATAATTCAGCTTTGGTTGGCAGGTTTTTGGTTGATTTAATTAAAGAAACATGATATTATTTTAAAAAAGTGTATGAATGTTGCATAAATACAATAATCAGAATCTTGAGTCAGCACTGGTTATTTGTGGGGTATAGCAGATACATTTTCTTTTAGCATATGCTAAATGCCAACGCTTCGCACAGCAGAATATCCTCTTGTCTCTTAACGCATTCGAGAGGACCTGGTTCACTAATTGAACTCATTTGATATAAATGTGTTAATTGCTCTAGTTGAGCAAGTGCTGTAATTGGGTCATGATTGCTCTTGCTCTCCTCTTCAGCTTGCACACTTCTGTCCATAATATCAATGAAAGTATCATGAGAGCTGTGCTACCGAACACAGCTTTTTTACTGAATCGCTATAAATAAGGTAATACCTGCCACTGTCTCTACTGTGTACTATTTTATGAACAGAATTCTGGGATATCTCAATTATTTAGAATAAATTATAATAAATTATTGCTTTTATGTTTAAACTCAGTGCTTTTAGTGGCTCATTAGGCATTTTGATTTGTCTGAAATTCATCCTGTGTGCACTTTTGAAGTACTAGCCCACAGAAGTGTGAAGTATTTCACTGGATCTGAAATTAATTTCAATGCTTCCGCTTTCTCCCCACTTTCCCAGCATGCAACAGAAATCTCCTGTTGTCAGTCCAGAGACGACAGGCCTCTGAATTCATATTATCAGTCTTTGAAGAAGACACACTGCTTTCTCAACTGCACCCTGCAGAGTTGGAACAGTTGCATTGTGGGAGCACAAGTTTTTCTGGCAATGACTTGCACAGGTCCAAATCTACGGAGCCCCAAAAGGGACATGGTGGTGGGAAAAATACGGGGTCGGTTTTCCCTCGAGAAACCTTAATTGTGTTCGCTCGCAAAATTTTGTGTTCTCTTGCAAAACCAGTTGAGTTCGGACAAACACTTCACTTTACACTTTACAGCTTGCAGTGGTTCATACAGCTCCGTGCCTTCACAATGAAGCGGTTCATAGCGTTTTATTTTGAACTTTGACTCAAGTGTGTAGTTCAAGGCATGGGTTTGGGACATTCTAAAATGCTTAATGTAGCTTAAAGGGGTCATATGATGTTGCTAAAAAGAACATTATTTTGTGTATTTGGTGTAATGCAATGTTTATGCTGTTTAAGGTTAAAAAAACACTGTTTATCCTCTATGGCCCACCTTTCTGAAAACGCATTGAGATTTTAAAATTCGATCGTTCTGAAAAGCGACGGTGTGCGGATGGAGTATCCAGGGCATTGTGCATTGGCCGAATATCTCAAGCGGTGACGGGAAATGTACCATACTGTGATGCCGTGTCGGGCCGGAGCGAAGAGACAAAAACATTAAAACCCATTATAAATGAGGCATTTGTTGCATCCAGTCGGGACATAATTACGGATTATAATTACTTGTACTGTCTTTTTACGCATGGCGTTGCATCGCGCCACGTAAACATAAAAACATGTCTGCATTTATGATCGGAGAAACAACAAAAGTGCTAATTACACTGCCCCAAAACTTGTGTTTGAATCCTCAGTGGCAAATTGAAAAACGTACTACAGTCGTGAGTCAGAAACAGCCGGCGTAGTCTGATCTCCCAGGAACCAGGCCTCCATAAAATGCACTGCACATATCGAATAATTGAATTTGGGGTAAACTGTTTGGAACAGTGTGGTAAATAAACTTAACCACCTATGTTCAGTGTGTCCTCTTTTGGAAGACAACACAAAGTAGTTTTGCTTCCCAACGAAACACATGGCGGCTTGAGTGAGAAGAGGACGTAGGATTAGTGAGCGGAGGGCGGTGGGCTAGAGTGAGCAGAGGCCGGGGGTAGAGTGAGCTGAGGCCGGGGCTAGAGTGTGCTGAGGCCGGGCTAGATTGAGCTGAGGCCGGGGCTAGAGTGAGCGGAGGCCGGGGGCTAGAGAGAGAGCGGAGGCCGGGGGGCTAGAGAGAGAGCGGAGGAGGCGAGACCGGCGGATAGCTGAGCGGTGGACGGGCGGATTCGAGAAGGAGGCCGGCGGGCTTGCGGGCAAACACATGTGACGACCCCGGCTGGACTCACTTCATCAACGGTGAAAGTCGAGAATGGCGATCCACAGCGCGGAAGTGAATATGTGTTCTCAGCGACAGCACGGCATCAGCTCTATAATGACAAAGGGATATCGTCCTCTTTGGAAGGCAAACAAAGTGTTTCGCTTCACCACGAACAAACACACGGCAACAAACAATACTAAGCGAGAATCAAAATAACACTCTCTTTGCCTGTGAACATTTGGGCGGTGTTATGCAAATCTTCCCACATCGTGACGTAGACATGTGGGGGCGTGTTAGAATGAGCCGATTTAGGTAGGCATGGTTAACTCTTCACTTTTATAAAATAACTCTTTGGATTTGACCAGACTTTAGTCTTTGCAACTTTACCGATCTTCGTTAGCACAAGAGATTTGTAAACTCCAAAGAGGAAGGAAAATTTTAAATCGCATCATATGACCCCTTTAATGTACTAAAACAGTGACATTGGAGGACCAAATTCAGTACACAGCTTATTAATAAAGCATACTATTTACAGACAAGCAGAATAGCCCAGAATATGAACACACTAAATTGCACGTTAAGCATTTTTCCCCTTAGAAGTAAAAAGCTTAATTAAGCATTTGTTTGAACCGCTCCAATGTACGGAGCTGTATGAACCACTGCAAGCTGTAAAGTAAACAGGAAGTCTTTGTACGAACTCAGCGGGTTTCTCGGGGGAACGCAAAAGTTTTGTGAGAGAATGCAAAAGATTAGAAAAATATTTCTTCCTTCCACCCCATATTTTTTCCACCACCATGACCCTTTAGTGTCTCCGTACAAATCTGCATTTCTATGATGTCAGTTTTTAATTATTATGTTGTGTTATATTGTGTGTTTATTCTGATTTATTGCAGAAGAAATATCAAGGAATCACTTTTGCATTAAATTAAATTCAACCCAAATTAAGAAAGCAAATGTATTTTCATGTTGACTAGCCCAGCATCCACAGTAAATCATGCACAGAGAATGCAGTATCAGCCTCACTCCAGATGCATGATTATTTCATACGGCACATCATGCACAATGCATTTATCCTTTTGAAATATAGATGAATCATTTCAATGGCTGCCAGCCATTTTTTGCATGGTTTGCAACAAAATTCAATAATTTATGGAGGAAATATGAGAGGCTGTCTGTTTGCTTGAATGACACAAGTCCATGAACGCAACCCAAACAGCAGAGTCATGAAACAGATGCATCCCTGAGAGTTGCGATGGTTGAAATTGAGAGACCAAATTTCAGTCTTTTCAGCTTCATAAGCTTTTAGTTAATTTACACACCCAGAACATCTAGGGTATTTTTCATTCTCATTTTCGACAAATTTTGGAGATGGATGTGAAGTGGAAAAGGTTATTGTCTTGTGCCTTGGTGCACTACCGGGGCTGCACTGCAAATGAATTATTCATGCTAACAACTAGAGAAGGGCGTTGGAAAAAGAGTTAAGAGCAAAAAGAATGAAAAACAAAGGATGCATGATATAAATCGGATGATAAATATGTGGGAATGCAACCATTTAACTGCATAAACAGTGTTTATTTCAACATTTTCTTGATGCTAAATATAATTTATTTCTTGCTGTTGTTTTTGCAAAATGAAAGATGGACATGTTCTTGATAAGTTTTCGGAAATTTACCAATTTAGTCCTTAAATGACTCCTGGCACTTGTATTCAAACTCCATGTCCCAGTATGGTCTTGTGCCGGCCGGGTGGCAAGAGGGTGAAGTGAGCGGGTTGAGAAGTCCAGGGTTAACCACGAACTCTGACCTTAATCATCCCTGATTAGTGCTCTCATCCCCTGAAGAACAGGCAGTCTGGATCCTGGATTTAACATTGATTAGCTGGGAACATGTTGTCCAGCCTTCTGTCACCCACGTGGAGCGTCAGCAGATGACATTGGAATTAAATATGTTGTTAGTTGGTCAATTATTGTAACTGGTAATACCTGAAAGCAAGTTAAAATTTGACAACATACATACTAAAATATTGCAGGGGGTAGGAAATTCACAGGGAAATCTGTAGTAATTCTACTGAATTAATGTGATTCCATATAGGCCTAGTCATGACATGAGTCTCAATTTAAAGACAGTGTGTGTATTTGTGCACATGGCTTGACATTTAATACATCCAAACAGTGTGTGGTGGTGTCAAAAATGTGCTTGTGTTAAATGTGTTTGCTTGGAAATTCTACCGGAGCTTGATGTGTATTCCATTCTATTCTATTCTATTCTAATGTCAGATCAAAATGTTTCTCTTGAATTTAAAAGTGTAAGCTCTCACATATGTAATCACAATCATCGCTTACTGAAAAAGGGCCATGTAGTAGCTGTGAAATGATGTGATCCTCAAATTCAACAACACAGTTTAGCTAATCTAAGAATCATACTGGAATTCCCCCCCCCCTTTCTAATTTTAACCTTTTCAAAACAGTGTATTTTCCCAGTTTTCCATTGCACTGCTGGTAGCAGGTCTCAGACGACTGACTGTAAAATAGGAGCTCAGAACACCCTACTAGTTGGTGACAAATACTGGACTATCATTTTTCTAACTTTATGGTGTCGTACATAATGCTTGCTAGCTGCAGCTCTCAATTCCCTTTTCCTGTTGTTTCTCCTCGTTTCAAACACGGGGACCACGGAAGGATCCATTTCTCATCTCGTACGCATCAACATCACAATAATGTGAGGTCATTTATCCAAGCTCATCTGGACGCAATATAATCCTGAAAACAATTGAATAAGATTTCAAGAACTAATAATCAACTTGAACTTTCTCTGGCTGGTGTATGGTGAATTGTAGAATGGTGCAGGTGTTGAAAGCTTTTTTCTGTTTCAGCTTTGTTTGTTTTTGTTGTTTTGAGTGTTTCTTTTCTGCTGATTTCTGAGCGATGAGCCCTCAGTGCAAAACAGTCACGTCCAATAGTTCAAGAATCACGCTCATAAGGTCTGACAGCAATGGATTCAAGCGCATCAAGTCGTGGCTTGATATATGACTTGTGTGAAAGCAATAAATGTTTTACATACATTTGTTTTTGATGGAACATGAAGTCAAATAACATAGTACAGAATGGTACATGCCTTTAATTGGGGTTAGTGAGTCTAACCACAATATGTTGTTCTTTTTTCAGGACCAAGAATCTTATTAAATCCACGGGCGGCTTACGGGTATAGTGGGGAGTGCAGTCAGAGGATGAAGTCGATATTGATAGCCTGGACCACACTTTTTTTTATTCTGGCACCGATACACAGGGGAGACCAGACAGAGCAACAGTGCCCGACTTCTTTTATCAGGTGAGGGGCCTTTGTGTTGCTGTCACGGCTTCACATAAACCTTCTCTCATATATCTATAGATGGAAGCAAGTGCTTCATGATTTGGTCAAAAATTCATATGGCTCTCATTTTCACATTTTGCATTTTTAAATTAAAATTAAAATTGAAAAATACAATTAAGCAATAAGGTACGAGACTTTTCCACAGTATTATTTGAATGTAGTCACAGCTAAAGCACTCTGAGTCACTCTACTACATGCAGCGCAACAAGTTTCCATTACCAGGTCATTTGACTGTCTGCAATAGAAGCTAAAATGCTGTTTATGACACAAACAACCAATTACAACATATCTGATGTTTAATATACAGGGATTTTGGACAGGGCTACCCAACACATTCTCAAGACAAATCATAAGTATTTTACAATTTGGTAAATTTGTTGCGAACTTGTACAGTCTATTTCATAAGGTTTTGTGTGATCTGCTCATCAGTCAGATGGTGATTGTATGAATGTATACAAAATTGCACACTCATACAATACTTACTTTGCGAAATAAATAAATATTGTATTTTAGTTATGTTTTACATAACAAATATTGTCTCAGGTTATGTATGTAACCTGGTTCAATGAGAGGGAACTCAACGCTGTGTCATGATGTTAACACTATGGGAATGTCTCTGCGCAAGCCTGTGTCTGAAGCAATATAGAAACAAGCCAATTTTTTTGGCCATCCGCATGGTCAAGTTATGTAGTGTAAGTGTGTCACCACGACTATAACTAGACGCCTGAAATGCACGTCACCATCTTCTAATTGTCTAAAAGAAGATATTTCAGGCTTTGCATAAAGTATGGCAAAGTGACAGTGTACAGATGTAGCAACGGTCACTCCTGCACCATGGCATCCAGCCCTAACGGAGCTGAAGGTGTGAGGGTGAACCAGGAGGGACAGTATGTCGACTCCTCTGAGGCAAACAGGTCCAGTTCCGCACTGCCAAACCTCTGCCAAATTAACTTCTCCAACTTGGGGTGGAGTCTCCATTCCCTGGGCCTCAGCACCTGCCTCAACAGCATGTCTGCTCTCACATTTAAATACCCTGGAATATAGACTGCAAGGAGAGCAAGAGTCTTTCTTGTTCCCAAAGCAGAAAAATTTTAGCCCATCAGGACTGGGAGAATGTACCTGAGAGTCATAAATACAGCCTTATTCTCGAGGCAATTTATGTGCCAAAGGAGATGTCAGCTGTCCCAGACACCCTGGCAGGGTGATGACAAATATCAAAGGGGATGTGACTGTAGTCACTGTCTTACAGCAGTAGCATGCTCCCAGTGTGGAAATCCAGGTGAAAAACTGGGGTTTCTTCCACATAAAAAAAGGAATGAAGCCCTTGTCCTATTAAGGGGGATGCACATCAGGTGGAACCCTCTGCATATGAGCCACAACTGAAATGGTCTCATGGACAGGAGCCCCAAAGATATCACATTTGCTGTAGCTGCCATAAGACCCAATAACTTCTGGTACTGGCAGACAGAAATTTCTTGACCCAGCCTGAAGTCTTTCAAGGTAGTAAGGACAGACTTGACTCAAGCAGGAGACTGTCATGCCTGCTTGGAAGTGGAGTCCCATACATCCCCAGAAAAGTCTTCCTCTGACTCGGAGAGAGGTCACTCTTTGTGACCGTCAGTCTCAACAGCAGACTTCTCAAGTGAGCGAGGATGGCATCTCAATGTTGAACTGCTAAGTCCCTCAACTTGGCCAATATGAGCCAGCAGTCAATGTAATTGAGTACATGAATGCCCTCGAGTCACAAAGGATGCAGGGCAGCATCCATGCACTTTGTGAACATGAGAGGTGGTAGGACTAGGCCGAAGGGAAAAACATGATATTGGTAAGCTTTGCCCTCAAAAGCGAACAGGAGATGCTTCCTGTGTTGTGGCAGAATCTTGGTAGGGAAATATGTTTATCGTGACAAACCAATGCTCAAACTGGATTTGACACACAAGTATTATGAGTGTTAGCATCTTGACCACACATTCCACACAGAGTACTGTTCAGAGCCTGCAGATCTAAAATTGGACACAATCCACCATCCATCTTGGGGACTAAAAATTAAAAGCTGAAAATTTTGATTTTCTTAAGGGAAAGGGGATCATGTTCTATTGCCCCCTTTGGCCATAGGGGAATGTAAGTCTTGTGCTAACAATGGAGACTGCCTTTTCTTCACCAGAGTACTGAGCACACATTTGAAGCGAGGAGGTTGAAAATCAAACTGAATCCTGTACCCTTTCCAGACTTTTCATAGAACCCATTGAGATACATTTTCTCAAATTTTCTCAGTTTCCACGCTGCTAAATGCTGTGAATGAAGAATCACTTTGTTGATTTCAAATTGTAACAGAGGAGTCAATTGTTCGTAACCCTGAAACATTGTACTGGCAGGTAATTCTCAAACATCCCTTATTTGAGATAGTTCGAAAAAAGAGTCCCCAACTTCCTCAAGAGAGGCAAGTATCTTTGTTTTTCTTATCTTTTTGAGTAGAAGGTGGGCACCAATTTCTGGTTGCTATGTCGAGCAGAGATTGGACAAAATACACGCTGGGGACCTCCACCTTCCGAAACACCAAAGATGGCAGGGTAAGCAGAAAAGTCCCTAGAAGTTTTCAAGGAGGAGACCAGATGCGATGTCGTGAAGCCTCAAACTCCTCCCTGACCGAGCATGCCCTGGACGCCCTGCAGCCACAACTGTCAGGGCTGTTTTGTTTTGGCCATCCTAGTGACAATGACTGTCCTCAGATCAGCCCTGGCTTTGGGTGGCCATATACGACAACTGGACCCCCAGTTTTGAAAGGACACACAGGCCTGTTGCTCTTCCCTTCTACCCCAAGAGGAGCTAGGGCCTGACACATTTTTTCCATTATTTTTTCCTTTTCAATTCCTCATGAACACAAAGAACATGCACAGAAAAAACGGCTTCCTGAAGACAAAGAAGCTAGTAATGTGCATTTCAGTTGTCTATGGTCTTGGTGATGTGCTTTCGCTACGCTACCTGACCATGCTGATAGCCAATAGAACTGGTGTTTTTCCACACATGCTTCAGACACCGTCTCACGCAGAGGTGTTCCAATAGTGTCAACGTCATGATGCAGTGTTGAGTTCCACTTCATTTTTTAGTTCAACAATGCCTTCAAGTAATTTTGCTTCTCAATGTTTAGATTTGTTTATATAGTTGTATTGGAAAACAACAAAAATACTGTGTAAGGAGTTTTTTTTTTTTTTTGCAGTGTGCAAATTCTCATGAGATCAGTTTGGGCTAATCAGCATTCAGACACCACAGAAATAGAAACAGAATGACTGTCAAAATGTCCTTTTGCTGATTAGGACACATTTACATTCACTTCAATATGTGATAACTATTAAAAATGTGTTAATAAAACTTTTGTGTGTGATTGTTTTTTTTTTTTTGCTTAAGTTGTTTATGACCTTTAACTGATTAAAGAAACCTGTTAAAGGTGTGCACATGACCTCACGGGAGTGAGGGAATGGGAGGTATGCAGATTGAAATTCTCAATTTGATCTTTGCTCATGGCAGCCCATGGTCAGATCTGCAGCCAGGTTGTTTTGAGTCAAACACCTGAGCTGTAAATGAAGAGACTAATTACTCTGGAGCCAGCGGAAAATGATGTCATGGGAACAGATTGGCTGATTGCCACCACAAGAATATGCATGGTGGATATTTTCTTTTACTGTTGGAGCAAAAATTACATTTACTGTGGTCTCTTATTTATTTCTATTGAAGCTTATTCTGTTTTAGTCCATGTTCATGTACTGTATCTGATACTTTATTCGATAAAAAATACAGTACAAAAAGTAATATTGTGAAATATTATTACAATTTAAAATGTTTTCTATTTTAATATTTTTTTAAACGTAATTTATCCCTTTGTTGGCAAAGCTGAATTTTCAGCAGCATGTCTTCAGTGTCATATGATCCTTCAGAAATGAATAATTATTCACATTATCAAACATTATTACAAATGTTGAAAACAGTTTTCTGGCATAGATATTTAGTATAAACCATAAGTAAACTCTCCGTTTAAAAGTTTGGAGTAAGTAATAATAATAATAATAATAATACCTTTATTCAGCAAAAACACACTAAATTGATCAAAAGTGATAATTAAGACATTTAGAATCTCTTAAAAAGATTAAAGTTACAAAATATTTCTGTTTCAAAGAAAGGATGTTCTTTTGAGCTTTCTATTCATCAAAAAAAAAATCTTGGAAAAAAAGTATCACCGTTTCCACAAAAATATTAAGCCGCATGTGTCACGCCCCTGAACTGTGTTTGAGTTTTTTTTTCTCCTCCTTGTGCTTGCCCTGACCTAGTTTCTCCCTCATGTTAATTGTGTTTATTGCGTGTTTCCCCCCCGTTTTTTGTTTCAGAGTTTTTTACAGTGTTTGCTTTCTGTTTTCCCCGTGTTTCCATGGATCCCCTTGCCGCTAAGTTTACCTCCCTTGCCCATAAGGACCTGCCCCTATTGGGGTATGCGGTTGAATGGCATTTGATGACGCTGCGCTGAACTCACTGTTCTGGATCGGGGTAAATTACCATCGCCCCGTCGACCTCCCAGACACCACTGGACTGAGGTGAAGGGAAGCAATCATCCGGAGTCTGGAGAGTGTCTACCCCTGATCTGGAACAAAGCCAGACCTGGAGCCCAGCCCACCATCTCCCCGCTGCGCGGAGCTCAAGCCCGAGCCCACCATTGACGGAGAGCCCGAACCCGGCGCGACCGACAAGCCATCGCCGCATGGAGCGACAGAGCTGAGGATCGCCGCGGAGCTGCTCATGACGTCAATCCAGGTGCAAGAGCCGGCAACAGAGCTCGCCATGAAGGAGAAAGCGGTGGACAGAGAGAGCGCGGAGAAGAGATCCGCCCCCAGGGTGAGCTGAGTAAGGCTTTGGGTGAATGCAAAGCTGAGGAAAACTTAATTGACTTGTTTACCGACCTGCCCCTTTTCCTTCCTCCTCCGTCGGTGAACTCTGTCCCTCCCTGTTCCTGAGTTTAGCCCAGAGAAAGTTCCTGTTCCCATGTCTAGCCCAGAGAGAGCTCCTGTTCCCACGTCCAGCCCAGAGAGGGCTCCCGTTCCTGAGTTAAGCCCTGAAAGCCCGGAGGCTCACAAATGCCCGCTCCTGCCTTCTCCGCCACTGTCGTTTGGCAGCACCTCTGCTCGACCTCAGCCCCCCATCGGTACAGTGCGAGCTCCGTCTGCCATCCTCCATCGTCACAGTGGCTGCAGAATCCCTGGTCTCCGCCTCCAGCCTTTGAGACCCAGACTCCGCCTCGGCCCGTTGACCCTGCAGCTCCACCATGGCTCCTAGCTCCCTCTGCTCCGCCTTGGCCCATCAGTCCACTGGCTCCGCCGGGCTCCCTCATCTGTCCGGCTCCGCCTTGGTCTGTCGTCCACAATCCGTCACCTCAGGACTCCACTCCTCTGGCTGCGCCTCATCCCTCCGGCTCTGTCAGGCTCTGTCAGGCTCCTCCTTCCCTCCAGCTCCACATTGGTCCTCTGTCGCTCCGGCTCCACCAAAGCCTTCTGGATTCCCACCTCCGCCTCTGTAGCCATCGCATCCTCCCCATCGTCCTGGCTCATCGGCTCTTCGTCTCCGCCTCGGGCTCCTCCGCCATCATTGGTCAGCCTCCTAGAGTCATCGGCCCTTCCTCCTCAATGGCTCCACCGTGGTTCGCCATTATAGCTGCGGCCTGGGTCCCACCTGGCACCGCATGCTCCGAGTCCCTCCTGTTTCCTCCCTGGCTCTGTCTGTCGTCCTCCTCCCGGGTGTCCATCCTCCTCCCGAGCCTCCTCCCAAGGTCCCACCCGTCCCTCCCTCGCCTTCCGGGAGGGGGGCGATATGTCACGCCCCTGGACTGTATTTGTGTGTTTTTCCCCTCCTTGTGCTTGCCCTGACCTAGTTTCTCCAATGTTAATTGTGTTTATTGCTCCCAGGTGTGTCTCGTTTCCTCCCTCGTTAGTTGTCTATTTATAGTTGTCGGCCCTGTTTCGCTGTCCGGTATTAAACATTAAACTGTATCATCGTGAATTCCCCTACGTCTCCTCGTTCCTCACAGGAGGCAAGTGTTTAAACGACTGTTTATTATGATAAGAACCATTTTTTAATATACTTGAGTCACCAATATTATTGCCCAAAAGCATATTCAAATGATTTCTGAAGTACCATGTGACACTAAAGACTGAAGTAATGGCTGCTGAAAGTTCAGCTTTGCCATCAGAGCAATAAATAAATTTAAATAGAAAACTGTTGTTTTAAATTTGAATAATATTACAATATTACTATTGATAAGCGATGCTTGGTGAGCATCTTTGAACTTCATTCAAAAATAAAAAATAAATTAAATCTTACTTATTCCAAACTCTTGACAGGTAGCATATAAAGCAATCATATTTTCTCTCACTGTATTTTAGAACCTGTGGACTCTGCTCCGGTGATTCTGGATGGGTTTGAACGGAGGGAAGTTATGGTGGGTCATCGGGTGGAGCTCCCATGTAAAGCGTCTGGTCACCCCCCACCCAGATATCGCTGGCTGAGGGACAACAGCCCCTTAGAATCAGACAGCCGGTACCACCAGAGTGTATCGGGCCTTCTCATCGAGGCCACACGACCCAGTGACGCAGGCAGTTATGTGTGTGAGGTGTGGAACAGCTTCGGGAATGCCAAAGTGGTCGGACGGCTGGTGGTTAAGCGTAAGATATTTTGTGACAGTATTCAACCATTGTAGCATTCACATTATTAGTTATGTGAATATAAGCATGACAACTCCTGAATGTCCTAGCTTTTTTCAGAGGCTTGTATTTAAACCTTTCATGATAGGACCCCTTTGACAGATACAATCTTGACAGATCTTTTCACTATTGTTTTGTAAACCAAGAATGTAAGTTCATTAGTCAGCACACACATTAATTTGAATGGGCTGCTATTAGCTAACAAGTCTTTAGTTATGCTTTAGTTAAGCAACAAACTTTGGAGGATGAAAGATGTTTTTTTATTTTTTTTATAGACACTATTATATTTAATAGTGTATTATTGTCTGTGTTTTCATCTACCTCAGAGCCTCTGAAAGCAGTGGTGAGTCCACGGAAGGTGAGAGGCAGCGTGGGTAGCCAAGTGTCACTGTTCTGCAGTGTGACTGGCTCTGACGAGTATGAAATCGCCTGGTACAGGAATGGTGAGAAGATCTATCAGGGTATAAACGTACGTATCACGGGCATCAACAACGAGAACCTGGTGATGGAGGGAATGGCCAAGAGTGATGGAGGAGCGTATCAGTGCTTTGCTCGAAATGGCAAGATGTCCACCCAAGACTTAGTGCAGGTCATCTTAGAAGGTGAGTAAGAGTGTTATGTTTATTAGCATTATATTATAAAAAATTACACTGTAAATAATATTTTTTTCTAAGTAAAATAAAACAAAGTTATTAGGGTTTTTTTTAACAAGAAAATACTATTTCAGTCTTTCTACATGTTTAATTCAATGTGTTACTTGCCATTTCTTTGTAATTAATTGTGAAATTTACTAGCAATTTCTGATTGAAAATTGGAAAATTCTACACCATTTTTTCAGTGTATGAGAAAATTATGCCCGTAATAAGCCACTGCGACATAAAATACTATGTCAAACATTGCAGAACATACAATTGATTTTGGAGATCATCTCTTTTGACCCCTTTGCGGCATAATATTTGCATTTGCATTAGGTGTTAGCATCTACTGTATCTAAATATATTATCTTAAAATTTGTTATTACTTTTAAAGGAACAGTTCACCCAAAAATGAAAATGTTTCACCAATCACCTTCATGTCATTCTTACCCTATCATTTTCTCTTTTTTCCCCCATGTAACACAAAGCATTATATTAGACAGAGATTCTCTTTTCTACACAGTAAATGTGGATCATAATATATACTGGCAAGCACCATAAAAAGCACCATAAAACATAGTCCAGACAACTTCAGTTATATCAAGAACAAAATAAGGAAAATAATTGGGTGAGTAAATGATGACAACACTTTTACTTTAGGGTGAACTAATCCTTTAAATGCAAAAAAAAAAAAAAAGTTTTGATGCAAATGGGGCCAACAAAGCCCCTCCCCCAAATATCAGTTATGCAAATGCTGTGTTTGACATTTATAAATGAATTTACTTCTTTAAACCACTACTTCAACTGCTATTTTTATCCAACCAGCCGCCGAACCACACACACATGATTGTAGGATATCATAGGTAATGATGGGTACATTTAGGTTGATTTCAAAAGTCAATCAGATAAAGGCATCTTAGTAGGCAGAATGTTACACAAACATTGGATTCAGCTGTGAAAATTGTGAAGCATATGTGTAACTGTGCATGTGTTTCAATATAACACTCTGCTGGACTCTACTGAAGCTACTCAGCCCTGGAGCTGAAAAGATTTGTTGCTTCAGCTTGGTTGCTGGGGCAACTGTCTCCTATTGCCACAAAACTGTATAAAGAGGATATTGATAATCTATAATAATGTTTAAAAAAGGCAGGATGATCAAAGAGTAAAGATTTCAATAGAACTAAACTTAAAAACACAGCTGTTTTGCAAGAAATGTATGGCTAGATCCAGTGTTTTTTTTTTTTTCAATGTCCATTATTTACTATGAATGTGAAGAAGTCGTTTCGGTAATGCTTTAGATTACAGCCTGCAATGTACCACGTAATTGTAACGAAAGTCCACTGAAGGCGAGCGTAAGTGAGAACCCAAGTGCAGTTTATTTACAGTGATCAAACATTAAAGGAAGACTAGAGACACAGACTTGACGAGGAATGAACAGACTTGACTTGACATGAACAGACTTGATTTGACTTGACTTGACTTGACTTGACTCACCGACAGCGGGTTACAACATCAATACACGACGAGGGCACAATGGGAACATGATGGCTAGTTATAGCAGACAAGGAGGGTCACATGACATGAACAAACCAATGGGAAACAAGACACATGACTAGGACAACCAATCAGAACATGACACAATGAACAGACGAACCAATGGCATGAATATATGAGGGCAAGGGAAGCATGACACAAATGGCATAAAACAATTAACAAAACAGGAAAAAAAAAAAATAAATAAATAAAAGACATGAAAACATGAACATGACAAAAAAAGAAGCAGACTCGTGGACAGGAGAGGACTCAAGAGCAAGACTCGGGACAGGATATGCCTCCTGAGAGACTCGTGGACTGAGAGTCCTCTGGAGCGCAGGTTCAGCCCACACCTCAAAAGGCGACCGCCATTACAGGAAGGCATCAGAGTGTTGCATGACCCTCTAAGAGGGCGGGTTGGAGAGCGTCGACATCCCGGATGGCCGCAGCCGCAGCGACTATGTGGGTCCATCACACTAGCAATCAGACCTTTCTGTCCAAGCCCAAGCTCCGCGTCTGACTAAGGCGTGGCGGCCTCTTGTCCGGGGCCTCAGGCTTAACGGAGCAGACCTCCTGAATGGCCCATAGTCGTGACAGACTCCGGAATATCAGTTTGAGACGTGATTAGACTCTACAAGGGCTACCATTTGTGAGAGACTCTTGTGTGCGGCCATCTTGCGATGAGCTGCTTGTAAATGGCTTCCATGTTGTGAAGAATCTCTTGATGTGTCAGCATGATGTGAGCAAACTCTGGCTTGGCAGACGTGACGTGAGCAGGCCCTGGGGTAGCAGACCATGACGTTATCAACTCTGGCTTGGCAGCATGAGTGAACATGTTTCTGACTTGGTAATCTACATGAGTAACTTTGCTTACTGGTATGATGTGAGCAGGTCCTGGAGTAGCAGGCGTGACATTAGCAGGCTTTGACTTGGCAGATATGATGTGAGCAGGCTTTGGCATAGCAGACATGACGTGAACCAACCCTGGAGTAGCAGGCATGACGTGAACAGACCCTGGAGTAGCAGGCATGACGTGAACAGGCTTAGGCTTGGCATGCATGATGTGAGCAGACTTTTGGGAAGTGTCATGTTCCTTCTCCACTACACCCACAGTGAAAGCAGATCCACTCAACTGCAGAGCAAAGTCTATATACTGTTCTAGTGACCAGTGTGGGGTATTACGTGGCATTAAACGTGACATGTCCTCACTTAAACCATAACGGAAAATGTCTTTCAGGAATGTTTCATTAAAATCCACTAGGTGACAAAGCCCACAAAAGTCCTCCACATAATCCTCAATGGAGCGATTACCTTGACGGAGGCGAACTAGGCGATCTGCTGGGTTAATTTTTGAGCGGTCGTGTATTCTGTAACGAAGGTCCACTGAAGGCGAGCGTAAGTGAGAACCCAAGTGCAGTTTATTTACAGTGATCCAAACATCCAAACAATAAACGAAGACTAGAGACACAGACTTGATGAGGAATGAACAGACTTGACTAGGCATGAACAGACTTGACTTGACTTGAACAGACTTGACGAGGCATGAACAGAATTGACGAGGCATGAACAGACTAGACTCACCGACAGCGGGTTACAACATCAATACACGACGAGGGCACAATGGAAACATGATGGCTAGTTATAGCAGACAAGGAGGGTCACATGACATGAACAAACCAATGGGAAACAAGACACATGACTAGGACAACCAATCAGAACATGACACAATGAACAGAGGAACCAATGGCATGAATACACGAGGGCAAGGGAAGTATGACACAAACAGCATAAACCAATTACAAAATAAAAGACATGAAAACATGAACATGACAAAACCCCAAACACCACATTACAGTAATTAAACAGAATTTACAGCGTACCTATTTGTAACTATAGAGTACCTCCACAGTACCTACTTGTAGGTATAAGGGAACAATATGCAACGTTTGGGGAATAAGGGGGTAATAACCTGTGAAATTATAAAGCATTTATACTGTTAGTATTTCGAAACTAAGGTTAATATTCAAATTACCTGTAGATGCCTTTTTGCTACGTGTTAGGCAACAATATTATGGATTTAGAAGTTGCCTTATTGTAATAACACAAAATATATGATGCAGTATATTTTTACACTACGTATTATTGTATTATTACAACATATCTTACATGACTGATACAAATAGTAAATTGTAGTATACTATAGTAGGCTATAATTTAGTAATTATAGTAAAGTTAAAAACCACCATAGTATTTATAAAATTTTACCACAGTTTACTTAAGAATATATGCTATAATATTTACTAGTGTTTCTTTATGTGGGATCATGGAGATTATAAAGTATGGGGAAATTATGTAATGAGTTTCTGCTATGATTTGGCTTAGAAATTTCCATATGAAAATTTACCTGATGAAAGAGCATCGCATATGGTCATCTCAGCAGCGAGTCCGTCTGCAGCATTGTACCGTCGAGGTGCAATACAGTGGAAAACTAGATTACCAGTTTCCAGCTGCTCCCAGGATATAACCCATAAATATAACATCATAATACACAACACATGTATATTTACTGTATAACTGATGTTTTTTGATAGCTGTAGTGCTGTTGGTGCACTTGAGTTTCCATATGTGGTTCGAGGCAAGTAGAATAAAATGTACTACAACATTTTTCCTAACTACTATGCAAACATACACCCTTATTAAATAAGTTAAGTCAAGTCAAGTCACCTTTATTTATATAGCGCTTTTAACAATACAGATTGTGTCAAAGCAACTGGACAGCATTAATTAATAATGTGTCAATAATGCAAAATGACAATAAACACAAATTTTTCAGTTAAAGACATCATTGAATTCAGTGATGTCAACATACAGCTCAGTACAGTTTAAATAGTATCTGTGCAATCAAGTCGACGATATCGCTGGAAATTAAGTGTCCCCAACTAAGCAAGCCAGAGGCGACAGCGGCAAGGAACTGAAACTCCATCGGTGACAGAATGGAGAAAAAAACCTTGCGAGAAACCAAGCTCAGTCGGGGGGCCATTCTCCTCTGAAAATGAACCAGCAGTTTCAATCCAGGCTGCAGCAATTCAAATATGCAGAGACTCAACTGGTTCCTGTTCTTTCCCGGTGGCCGTCTAGGAAACAGGGCTCTGTATAGTGTTGCAAATTTTTTTTTCTGCATTCTGTTTCTGGAAAAGGTCGGTTAAAATTTTGTTAATTAAAAATATTTATGTGTTAACTTATGGTCGTGGACCTTGCATTACTATGTATCCTTCACTGTTAATAGACTTTGAAACCAATCATTGTAGCTAAAACGAAAATTGTTTAATGTTACACGTACACGTAAACTACATGTTAACAAAGGGTAACAAGGATCACTTTAAATTACAGCCCGCAATTGCACTTCCACAGTAACTACAACGTAACAAGAGGTAACAAGGGATCTGTTTACAGGGCGAAACGGACCAAGATTTCAGATCCTTGTTAAACAGTCTTTATTTACAAAGTGTTGTCAATAAACCGGCAGGGTCCAGAACACAGGTATATCAGAGGGGGCAAGACAAAGAATTTTTCCTAGGGCGAGCCGTGGTCTTTCGATCGGCTAAACAGTATCCAAGACTTGACAAAGGAGTAATCATTGTAATTGAATTACTATTCATTTGTAATTGTAGGAATTAAAGGTTATTAATTCATTCGGTTTTGAGAGACTCGATCTGAATATCCAAGTCCACTGATTACCGATTCAACTTGTTGTGTACACGTTAAAGCAAGGTCTGCCGCTAGCCGTGATTTTCAGATATTTAACAAACTGACTATTATCTGTATTTTCCCCCGGCCACGGTTAACACAAGTTGCTATTTGTAAGCTCTTCAAAGAGAGGTACATGACTTGGCAAAAGTTTTAACCTTGAAATTATATGACACTAGACAATTGATTATTTATAAATGAAACGTGAATTTATTTGGCTATTCTAGATGACATCAAAACTAAACTAAAACACGCATACACACACATACAGTTTCAGATGACAGAAATGAGAGTTGACGGATTCTATGAAGCTTCCAAGTTCTAACTCGTTTTACGAGTGATTTAACTTCACCTGAGCGAACTCACAAGCAGAGAATTTAGCTTAATTTTACTGCTTATCTAAATTCACCAGCGTCAGTTCAGCAGATTTGAAGAGTTTGTTTGTACCTGCGTGTTGCTTAGTTGACAGCTGAAAGGCTGAGGTGATTCCGTCGCTGACGCGGGCTTCCTGGATGTCTGTTGAGGGAACCCGGGGCCCCTGAAAAAAAATTTGGTGGGGTCGGTTGCGGTGACGTCGGAATGACGTTCTTTTGGGAAACCCCTCGTTGAATTGGTTGGTTGCCGGGTTACGGAGGAGCCTCAAAGTTCTTCTGAGAGAGTCTGATTTTGCAAGACTTTGAGTTCTGCAGAGTTACGAAGCTTCAACTGAAGTGTTTGAGTTCTTAGATGGTCTCGCTAGTGCGATGGTACGGCGTGGGGCGCTTTGTCGCGCTCACCAAGGTGAAAGCCAAAGTTCTTTAGAGTGAGAGAGCGAGCCCGAGCGTAAGACAGCGCGAGAGGGCTTTGTGTCCATTTTAAGCAGGCTGACTTTTGTCCAGCCCACAGGTCGCTGTCCAATCAGATGGTGGCTTAGCCACGCCCCATACCGTTCCTTATCATGCATGAATCGCATGCTGTTTGTGGAGAGTATTTCTGCAAGTTTTAAATATCTTCTGATAAAAGTATTATCACCAGAGAATGATACAAAATATAAACTTTTCACTAACACCAATGTTCGGCGAATAAGGCAAGCTCTCATTCGAGCTCAAACAACAGGTATTTTGCATACACAGTAATCGTAATCACTAAAAGAAAAGTTATAAGGCCAAGATTGAGATATCATGGTTTCGATAAACACATCAAATATATAGATACGGCATAACACATACAGTGGATACATTTTCACTATTTATACATTTTAAACGATTGTCTGTTAAAATCGCCATGCCAGGTTCTGTTTCCTTTGTTGTAACAAAAGGGATTTCAGTCAGGGCAGAAAGCAGATGTTCAATGGGTCATGCGACAGTCACGCTGTATAGATCTCGTGTTCACGGGCCTAAGGGCATCAGTTAATTTACTCATCCTTTTCCTGCTGGATATACTAGTTCTATACATTCACGATCACGAGGTATCCATATGTTGTGAAAGGGCTTTTTTTAGTCCTGATACAAAAGATAGCTTTGTTGTCTCCTGATTGAATTAATTCAAAGCCTCATGATGGCTGATAGAGGCATATCCGTGTCCGTTCATGTACTAGAAATCCCTACACCATTAACACGAGCAATAGTCCAGGTGAGGTGCAAACACAGTCCCAAACAGCAAGATAAAGGGTTAATCCAAGAAACACAGGCAGAAGGTTAGGAAACAGTCAACAAGGCAACACGACAAAAGGCAAGGCGACAAAAGTGGCTAGACTAAGACTAGAACTAGAACTGGGAACTAGG
This sequence comes from Sinocyclocheilus anophthalmus, assembly GCA_018155175.1. Lineage (NCBI taxonomy): Eukaryota > Metazoa > Chordata > Actinopteri > Cypriniformes > Cyprinidae > Sinocyclocheilus > Sinocyclocheilus anophthalmus. The sequence continues at coordinate 11,196 of JADLZN010006547.1, read as the reverse complement.
AATGGCTCCGTAATGCAGCTATCGCTAGAAGAGTGATATGCGCTAAATAATACTCGCCGTTGAATGGTGGTGTGAGACTGATTTATATAGTGTGTTATTGTAGCAGCTGTGTATGATGGTTTCAGGTGCTTGTGATAGTGGCATGGGAACATGGAAATGTATTCCCATGGAATGTTACATTCCTGTGTAGTGTGAGAGTCCATGTGGAGAGCGGGTGACCTCTGGTGGTGAGTGAACGGAAAGTTTATAGACCGGATTTGTGACAGGATCACTTTAAATTACAGCCCACAGATGTTACATACAGTCATGAGTTTCTGCTCGATGTCGGCAGACCCACATTTTAGGGGTTTAAACTCTGGCGCACACTGAAAGCTGCGGGATCTCGGTCTGCTCCAGAGGCCCACACCAATCACCGATCCCCCACTACTGCATTTGCACGAGAGCTAAGATGGGTCAGTGCGAGGTTCCGTGCTTAGGCTAACCTACCACAACAACCGCTATCCCCACCATCGTACTGGCTAATGTACGCTCTTTGGACAATAAACGGGACTACATCCGACTACTATACTCAACTCAGAGGACTGTAAGAGACTGTTGTGCTTTTGTGTTCACGGAAACATGGCTCAACAACAGCGTTCCGGACTGCGCTATTCCTCTCGATCAGCTGACATGCTATCGAGATAACAGAGCTCGCGTCGAGGGAGGTAAGACCCGTGGCGGAGGGCTTTGTGTTTACATCAATGATGCGTGGTGCCACGATGCTGTTGTGGTCTGCAAACACTGCTCACCCCTGGTGGAGTTTATGATTATTAGGTGCCGGCCGTTCTATCTACCGAGGGAGTATACAGCCATACTGCTCGTTGCTGTATACTTCCCTCCCAGCTCCAACAACAGCAACGGGAGCGAGGCACTAAATGAACTGTACCAGCACATCAGTGAGCAGCAGACAGCCCACCCAGATGCTTTTCTCATCTTGGCTGGGTATTTCAACCATGCAGACTTAAAGAGTGTGTTCCCAAAAATACACCAACACATAGACTTTCCAACACGGGGAAACAACACTCTGGACTTTGTTTACACCACACAGAGAGGAGATTACAAGGCCCTCCCCCTCTCCCACCTCGGTGCCTCAGACCACATCACTATCATGATAATGCCTGCATACAGACCGCTGCATACTGCCTGCATACATCTGCCTGCATACATTTTCAACATCTCACTAAGTCAGGCTGTTGTCCCCACATGCTTCAAAGCTACCACCATCATTCCAGTCCCGAAGAAGTCGTTTCCATCCTGCTTCAATGACTACCGTCGAGTTGCACTTACCCCCATCCTCATGAAGTGTTTTGAACGGCTAGTCATGCACCACATCATGTCTGCCCTCCCCCCCTCCTTGGACCTCTTCCAGTTTGCATATCGGTTCAAACGGTCGACCGATGACGCTATCGCCACTACCCTCCACTCAGCACTTACACACCTGGACAAAAAAGACTCATAAGTCAGAATGTTGTTCATAGACTTCAGTTCAGCATTCAGCACAATCATCCCTCAACAGCTCATTCACAAACTGGTCCAGCTTGGGCTCAACACTTCGCTGTGCAACTGGCTGTTGGACTTCCTGACTGGGAGACCTCAGGCAGTACGGGTCGGCAGTAACACATCCAGCACCATCACACTGAACACTGGGGCCCCCAAGGATGTGTGCTGAGCCCCCTCCTCTCCACTCTGCTGACCCACGACTGCACACAGTCACACAACTCCAACCTCCTTATCAAAATTGCGGATGACACGACTGTAGTGGGTATCATTAGCAACAGAGATGAGACAAACAACAGGAGCGAGGTGAGCTGCCTGGCCGGGTGGTGCAGTGAAAACAATCTCTCTCTGAATGTGGAGAAGTCGAAGGAGATTGTTGTTGACTTCAGGTGAGTGCGCACTCAGCATGCTCCTCTGATCGTCAATGGTGTTACTGTGGAGAGAGTGAGCAGCACCAAGTTCCTGGGTGTGCACATCACAGAGGATCTCTCCTGGACTGACAACACCGTAGCACTGGCCAAGAAAGCACAGCAGCGTCTCTACTTCCTCCGCAAACTGAGAATAGCCAGAGCCCCTGCCCCCATCATGTGCACCTTCTACAGAGGCACCATCAAGAGCATTCTGGCGAGCTGCATCACTGTGTGGTATGGTGCCTGCAACGCGTCCTGCCGCAAGACCCTTCAACACATAGTGAGAGCAGCTGGGAAGATTGTTGGTGTCTCTCTCCCCTCCCTCCAGGACATTTATGGAACCCGACTCACCCGCAAAGCCCTCTGCATTGCAGGTGATCCCACCCACCCGACACACAGCTTCTTTAGTCTGCTGCCATCAGGTAGGAGACTGCGGAGTCTTCAGGCCAGGACCAGCAGACTGAAGGACATCCATCAGGCTGTCAGGAAGCTGAACTCCCTCCCGACCTTGCCCCACCTCCCCTCTCTTGCCCCATGCACCACTGAACTCTGAACCCCAGACCCCCCCCCAGCTCCCACATCCCTAGGTCCTTCCACTCCCCCTCCAACTAACACACTGGGACCTGCACCAGTCACTTTGTGCAGCATTGGCCTGCTCACTACCTCATTCAGCACTGAACTGATCTCATTCAACTACCTCTTCTGACAGTTTAAATAAAGAACTCTCTGAGCTTTGTCACTTTAATCAGTCTGAATAAGCTCTTTTGCACTACAAATCATTATATCTGCACTGTTTGTTTACTTCACTGGTTTGCACTCTATCTGCCATGTGCCTTGTGCTGCTTTATATATATTTTTTTACATTTGACCTTATTTGTATAGTTGTATTTTTATATTTAATCTGTATCTATCTGCATTTATATTCTACTGTTAGTGTTATCTGTATGCACCAAGGGTCTGAGAGTAATGCAATTTCAATTATCTGTATGTATGTGCTGTACATGTGGAAGAATTGACAATAAAGCAGACTTGACTTGACTTGACTTGTATGTTTGCATAGTAGTTAAGAAAAATGTAGTACATTTTATTCTACATGCCTCGAACCACATACGGAAGCTCAAGTGCACTACAGCTATCAAAAAACATCAATTATACAGTAGATATACATGTGTTGTGTATTATGATGTCATATGTATATGTTATATCCTGGGAGCAGCTGGAAACAGGTAATCTAGTATCCTCGTGTACTATGTACTATCCTCGACGGTACAATGCTGCTGACGGACTCGCTGTAGAGATGACCATATGCAATGCTCTTTCATCAGGTAAACTTTATGGAAATTTCTAAAACAAATCATAGCAGAAACTCATTACATCATTTCCCCATACTTTATAATCTCCATGATCCCACATAAAGAAACACTAGTAAATATTATAGCATATATTCTTAAGTAAACTGTGGTACATTTTTATAAAGACTATGGTTTTTAACTTTACTATAATTACTAAATTATAGCCTGCTATAGTATACTACAGTTTACTATTTGTATCAGTCATGTAGATATGTTTAAAAAAAAAAAAAAAAAAAAAAAAAAAAAAAAAAAAAAAAAAAAAAAAAAAAAAAAAAAAAAAAAAAAAAAAAAAAAGAAAAAAAAAAAAAAAAAAAAAAAACAAAAAAAAAAAAAAAAAAAAAAAAAAAAAAAAAAAAAAAAAAAAAAAAAAAAAAAAAAAAAAAAAATAATAATACCATAGTACCCAGTACCTAGTGTCAAATATACTGCCCAATATATTTTGTCTTAATTACAATACTGCAACTTCTAAATCATAATATTTTGCCTAACACAGTGCAAAAGATGCATCCATGTAATCTTAGAATAGTTACACCGTACTATGAAATACTAACAGTAGAATACTACTTTAATTTTCCAAGACTTGTCTTGTTTCTGTTTACCTACAGTAAGTACATCTTTAAGTTAGCTTATCGGGAAATTTTCGATCTGTTGTCATACATACCATGTAAGTTCAGAATAGGTGCCCCTTAAGGTTATAAAATACTTGGTTACACTTTATTTTGATGGTCCACTTTAGACATTCTGCTTACTATGAGTAACTTTGCAACTACATTTCAACTAGCAGTTAGTAGAGTATTAGTAGACTGTCTGTTTAATATCTTCTAACTCTTTCTTTGTCAACTTTTTCTACTAACCCTAAACCTACCCTAAATCTACTCTGAGAGTTAGTAGACATGTAGTTGCAATTTAATGAGAATTAGTTGACATGTAGTTAACATTAATTACAAAGTATAGTTAGTAGAATGTCTAAAGTGTACTATCAAAATAAAGTGTAACCAAATACTTACAGTATAAATGCTTTATAATTTCACAGGTTATTACCCCCTTATTCCCCAAACGTTGCATATTGTTCCCTTATACCTACAAGTAGGTACTGTGGAGGTACTTTATAGTTACAAATTGGTACGCTGCAAATTCTGTTTAATTACGTGATACATTGCGGGCTGTAATCTAAAGCGTTACCTACTTTTTCTGTTCCTTTTTTGTCTGTCGTTTTGTATAATGTACATTCACCTAGGATCTACATGTATCTTGAAAGATTTCTCATTGACTGTACATTTGCATTTTACATTTCAATTCCATAACTGTCAAATGCTTAGCTATTGTATTTTTCACCTAAAAAAAAAATGTACCTCTATTTTTTACTGTAGTTTGTCAGTAGGAAATATCAGTTGACATTTCCGAACTTTTTTTTTGCCAATTAATTGTGAATAAGCCATGATATTTTTGCATTCACAGGAGTCTGACACAAGAACACTTGAAGAACTCTCACTGTAATTAATGTCAAAAGGAATGTTTGGAAATGTAAACGTATATTTCCTACTGACAAACTATGCCGCAAAAGATAGAAATAACTGGCTTAACTTTCATGTATGAGGATATCACTAAATCCAATAAAACTCAAACCTTCTACTATAATTTCTACTCAATCCATAGTGCTGTATGTAAACATTTACAAAAATAAGACAAGTCAAATCTGTCTTCCACTTCTCTAGATGGGACGCCAAAGATTCTCTCTGCCTTCAGTGAGAAGGTGGTGAGCCCGAATGAGCCCATCTCACTGGTGTGTCACGTGAAAGGAACCCCCCTCCCCACCGTCACCTGGACCTTGGATGAGGACCCCGTCATCAAAGACAGCAACCACCGCATGGATCGCATCATCACCACAGAAGGTCACGTGCTCAGCTACCTGAATGTGTCTCACACACAGGTCACCGATGGGGGCGTCTATCGCTGCACCTGCAACAACTCGGCTGGATCGGTCTCCTACCAGGCTCGAATAAACGTAAGAGGTGCTTGTCAGATCAGCTCCTCAAAAACACCCACACCACATGACAAGCACACACAACAATTTCATGTTTGTTCAGAGATGGTCTTGTTTCTATTTGGAAATTTTTGTTAGAAGGAGAATTGTATTGTTTTAGGTTGTCAGTGCAGTGCAGCCTCCTAAAAGGTACAGTATGTTCTCATTGGCTGCAACTTGCAGCAACAAAGCAACTTGAAGTGATTTATTTCAATTACTTTTGGCACTTGGAAGAAGCGTGAGCGTGCCATTGCTGGCACAACCAAGACAGAGTTTACTCATGCAAATGAGAACCAATGGAGTGAAGCAGAGAGCTCTGTGATTTCCCTCCTGATAGAGAGACTGCAGTCAAGTAGGAATGCATGTATAGAACAAGGGTGTCCAATCCTGCTCCTGGATGGCCAATGTCCTACAGAGTTTAGCTTTAAACAACTCCAAAACACACTTGACCGGATGTTTCTATTGAGATAGCACTAGAGATTGCATTAGTGGCTGCCCATTGACTTTGGTCTCGAAGGTATTTTTCCATTCCTTTTCCTTTAGGGACTTTTTAAAAAAAGTCTTTGTTAAAGCATTGAAGCAAAAAAGTATTTGAAAATGTTTTGACAAACTTGACAAAAAGACTGTACAATGGTACAAGACTGTGTACTTAATGGCTTTTATGAGGGAAATAATTACAATCCAATAAAGCATTGCGAATAACATAATAAAAAAAAACTGAGAGAAAAAAAACGATTTTATTTTAAAATTTGATTTTATCTAGAAAACAATAATGTATATTTTAAGTGGATTGTAAAATAAGCATATATATATATAAATATTTACATATTATGACAGCATGGTGAGACCAAATCGATTACGTCATTTGCTGTACTTCATGGAAGTGGGCTTTCCCTGCAAGCTCTATTGGTGCAATTTTGCTCACCACGGCTCTCTGATTGGTGGAATTTTCTGTACAGTATCATGGCGGTTTTCACCACAAATTTAGCTGTCAAACATGATTATTTTAAAGAATAAACTGTAATAGTGTAAACAGTTGGCTTTAGCAAAAGCATATACCATAAGTTAACAACTATTTACCTAAGAAGAAAATGAATAGAGCTTTTACTTCCAGAATCTGACAGTTGCACTCTGTTGGCCAACAGTATGGTGACATTCAGCCATTTATTTCCTATCAGTGCAAACCAAGGGGTCAAGGTTTGGCTGGTTAATTTCGGCCATTTAACCCCTGCGGATAGATGCTTTAACTATAGTATATCAAAAAGCATATTTCCCCTTTGATGTTCATTTAAAAGTAGCAGTGCACTCTACTCTGAAGTTTAAGTTTATTTTTATGGAGTGTCTAAAACACAAATAGTCTGTCTTGTTTGCAAAGGCTATGTATACTAACTTGGTCCACCACTGTTTGGTTAGGCCAGACAAAATGACAGACGATTTTTGCTTTTGATGTGACCAACGCAACCGACTGATTTATAATTATTTGTACTTAGTGTAAATAAAATCTAATTCTATTTGCACTTAGTGCAAATAGCCTCAGCCTAATTTGGAAAAGAATCAGAATGAATGGTAATTAGATGAATGGGAATGTTAACGGAAAGCTGTTTTCAGGTATGACAGACTTCCTTGGTGTGAACACACCATTTAGTTGTTTGTTGGAAGTAAGTGTTCATACTCGATTTTGTACTGTCTACAGTCAAGTTATACTGCCTTCCCTCTCATTGGTTGTTGATACGTTGTGTTCATTTACATAAAGTTCTCTGACTACTCTGTCTACCCTTAAAGGTCCACAAATAAAAATTCTCTCATCACTTACTCACCCTCAAGTCTCCCTGATGTCTATGGCTTTCTTCATATGAACACAAATAGAGATTAATAAACAAAGCAAATCATTCCATCACTGATTTGTATAATGCAAGTGATAGGCCCCTTCAAGTTGACGCTTCAAAAACCACCACATGACGGTAATCCATGCGACCCACCATGATGAACTGTTGCTTCTTAAGAGCTCGTGTGTTAGGAAAAATGTGAAACTTTTTAAAACCTATAAACCATGCTTATTCACGTTTTTGTCCGCCCTTGTCATATAGGTGAGCACATTTTTGAAGCATGATGTAAGCGCATTGTTAAACTTGAGCAAGAAGTGATGCAGAACCACAGAGGACCATCACTTCTCACACAAGATTCACAACTTATTTATATAAACTGGGTTTAAAATATTAAAATTTTCTTACACATCTATTGTTTGCTTCAGAAGACACTGATTTATCAACTGGGTTGTATGGATTACCATCATGTTTGTTTTGCGTGGTTTTTGAAATGGATTGTTTTTTCCCTAAAATGCTTAGTTTGTGTTCATTTGTAAGTCATATACATTTGGGACGGCATGAGGGTGAGTAAATGATAAGCAAAGTTTTATTTTTGGATAGAGTGTCCCTGTAAATTAAACCCTCCACAAGGCTTTGAAGTTTGGAGTAATTATTATCATTTATTTAGTTAGTTACTTACTGTGAATTTGTTCAGAATATATCTAATAGTTGAAAACTAAATTATTGACACAAACTACACAAGCCTTTCAGCTGATTTTCAGAGGCTCTGTATACTGATAGTTCTTTCTCACAATAGGTCCTGCCAGTATTCGACCAATGAAAAATGTCACTGCCATTGCTGGGAGGGACACGTACATTCACTGTCGCATCATTGGTTACCCGTACTACTCTATTAAGTGGTATAAGGATTCCAACCTGCTCCCTTTTAACCATCGCCAACGTGCCTTTGAAAACAACGGCACACTGAAGCTGTCCAATGTGCAAAACTCAGACGAGGGAGAGTATACATGCTATGTTTTGGTGGATCCAGAGAAACAAATTCACAGGAGCGTCCATGTGACAGTGAAAGGTACTGCTGTCTAAATGGCATTACAGGAATGCTAGATTTTAATATCAGGTCATAGTCAATGATGTTACTATAACTAGTACTATTGCTCATACTTATGATTCGCAAGTTACACACTTGTCCCACAACATTTGTGCTACATGAAAAGCTATTAAAATTAATCCACTTCAACCTTCAGGCCAGTAGGCAACCATCTAACCACTAAAACATCACAATTGCAACCATATATTAATGCATTAATAACCTTTCAGAATACCTTATCAACAATACCTACTACTCCGTAGCATCATGGAAACTAATTTTACATGGAAATGTATACTATTTTGTTAAGAAAATGTAAAAAAAAATGCTGTAATAATTACCTAAAATTAATACAAAGTTCTGTCATGAAACTCTAGATGGCACAGGCCAGTTTTACAGTAACTCAATCTAACATAATCACATCATCATCACACAGCCAATGAGCTTGCTGTCTCAGCCTTCAAATACTTTCAAGTGCCTTGCTGTAGCAGTTTGCACACACTCTGAGACATTCCACCCTCCCCAGCCCATGTCTCCACCTGTATAGATCTGCTATGTGTAATTTCATGTATGTTGTTATTGCAGAGACCAGGCAGCAGCATCAGTACTTTTCTTCTGCATGCCACTAGCAGCATGTCATTGGCTGTATTGGCAGTAGAATTCCTCCGGAAAGAAGTAATTCCCAACCAGTCATTAACATTGCCATGTACTGTATATTACGATGCTAAACTCTCCGAGAGTTGTTATGACAGAACTATGAATCAAAGCAAATTAACTATGAATGAAGGATAAAATAAATAATTAAAATGTCCTTTGAAAAATTACCAGAGAATCAGAGCTTTCATAAAATTCTGATTTCCATAATTAGGCATTGAATGCGTAATGTGTTTATGCAATGTCAAATTCATCCTAGAGAGCATTTGATTGGGCAAAAATTTGCATAGTGCTCCAGAATGAATTGCTGGGAGAGAAAAACTGCAAATTTCACTGCTTGTATCTTCTAAAATTGAAAGATAAATTAGAATATATATGACCTTAAAGCTTATAAAGAGATGCTAAAAAATCGATTTGAAGTTTTTCACCATTTTAATCACTATTTGTTTTTAATAGTTTAATGATCATTTTAAATGCTTACAGGCATTGCCCATAGTTACGGTAATTAAACATGACAAACTTTACCGCAAAGCTGTCAAGATTATGGACCCTTATTTGGTCATGTTCCTGTTCTCATTTTCTCATTATTAGTTGATACTCATCACCCGCACCGGTCTGTCCCTTGTTATTTAGTCATAAAGTGTATCTCCTCAGTTTTCCTTGCGGTCTTGAACATCTTCCTTGTGCTCGGTTCCGCCCTGTTGGATTAGTAAAGTCTCTCGTTTTGTGAAATCTCCACGTCTCCTCATCTCCTCGTTCCTCCCATAAGCAAAGTGTGACAGAAGACCTGACCGAAACAGTTACCTCTGTGTGTCTACCCTCCAGTTTTGTTTCCATTTTTTTTTCCTCAGTGTTTTGTTTCCATTGTGTTTTCCATGGATCCCATCTCCCGTCCGGAGTACCTCCTCCTCCTGCTATAGCAGGGGGAGAGATCGCTCGAGGGCCACACCAAACTGTTCCTGGTCCTTGCCAACCTCTCCAGCTACCCGGACGACATGCTCTGTGCATTCTACGACGCCAGTTTAAACATCTCGTGCACAGCGCTGTCGTCCGAAGATGGTCCTCGAGCGGAATTTGCCGCATTTGTGGAGTGGACACTGGCGAGACACAAATCCCCGGTCACCATCTGTCCCGAGGGGGATCTCGTGTCATCCCTCTGAACTGACGTGTCAATGCCACTCCGGACCCAGTGCCCAGGCCACCATCTCCCCGCTGCGCAGAGCGCATGCCTGAGCCCACCGCTGACAGACAGCCGGACCCCGCCGCGACCGACGAGCCATCGCCACACGAAGCGACAGAGCTGAGGATCACCGCGGAGCCAGAGCTGCTGATGACGTCAGTCAAGGTGTGTGAGCCAGCAACAACGCCCGCCACGAGGGAGAAAGCTGCAGACGGTGTGAGCACGGAGAGGAGCTCCGCCCCCTGCACTGGCGTCTGATGATTGACTGTCATTGCTTACGGTGACTGTGCCACACCAAGAGGAATGTCTCCCATTTCCTGAGTTCTGCCTGAAGCCCCGGAAGGCGTCCACACAAATGCCCGTCCTCCAACCCCTTCCTGCCTCCTCCACCGCTGTCGTCTAGAAGCACCTCTGCTCGGCCTCAGCCCGCCATCTATACGGTGCGAGCTCCATGGGTCTGCCATCCTCCAGCGTCACTGTGGTCGGAGTATTGCCTTACTCCAACTTCCAGCTCTCTAGTCTCCGTAACGTCCCACGCCTCGTGGCCCTTTGACTCGTGTCGGCTCCACCCTGGCTCGGAGCTTCTGCCGTCCTTCTCCGCCGTGGCCCTTCATCCACTACTTCGGCCGGGCCCTCCCTCTTTTCCGTTTTCCTTCCGGCTTCCGCCGCCTTGGTCTGGGCGGTCGCCATCCTGTGCCTCTGGACTCCACTCCTATCCTCCGTCTCTCGCCTCGTCCCTTCATTCCTCCTCTCCGTCAGGCTCCTTCATTCACCCTCGCTCCTCTATTCTCAGTGCTCTGTTGCCTTCCGGCGCCACCACGGCCTTCCCGTATCCATGCCTTCGTGTCGGTTGCCGCGCCACTGCCTCCGACTTATGACCGTCCGGATCCTTCCCGTCGCCCTGGCTCATCGGCTCTCTCCGTCTCCGCCTCGGGCTCCTCGATCACCGCCATTGGTCGGCCCCCTGGAGTCGGTGGCCGCCATTATGGCTGAGGCCTGTGTCCTGCTGTGCTCCTCCTGCTCCGGACCCCTCCTGTCTCCTCCCTGGCTCCTCCTTCCATCGTCACCCCCATGGACTCTGTTTTCCGGCCCCCTCCCGGGTGTCCGTCCTACTCCTGAGCCGCCTCC
>JADLZN010006545.1:0-461674 GCA_018155175.1 Sinocyclocheilus anophthalmus | reverse complement strand
AAGGCTGCTCACAAACTTCTCCTGCCTGTTCTGGTAGAAGAGGTGAGAGCTGAAGATAAGCTCGAGGCTCTTGTTGCTAGCCTCCCTGGCACATGCCGACAGCATCTCATCCAGCAGAACCATCTCATGGTCCCTGACGCTGCTAACACTGGCCAGTGTGTGCTTCACCAGCCGCAGGATCTTCCGGTTCACCACCAGCTGCTCAGGAGAAACTCCATCTGCCGCCCGCAGCGCTCTCCATTTAGTGCGGTAGTAGGAGAGCAGGAGGAAGAGCGTCTGGGGATGGCGCTCCCGCTCAATGTTCTTCTCTAGCCCGGCGAGACATGATTCAATCAAAGGATGCTGGCTGGACGGATGAAGCTTCATGCTGCTGCTGAAAACCATGGAGATGTCCTTTTGGTTAAACTGGGACAGGCGAGCCTGGGACTCTTCCTCCAGAATCTGTACGATCTGAGAGTCACTGGGCAGCCCTGAGTGAGATGGAGAACATACAGGATCAATACAAAAATACATGTTTTTATATTAAAATATCAAGAAAATATAGACTGTAACTGGGACGTTGACATGGCATATCAAGCAGTGTCACAAGCTATACTTCACCTAAAAATGTTTCAAACAACAAGAATTTCAATCTCATTTTTAATTTTTTTTTTATTTGGACACCCTTTTGCTTCAATAACAACATATAGTACATAAGAGCTGCTATGGAAAACATGCACCATGCACTTTTTTTGCCCCTTGAATATTGTGTGCGGTATCTTTTAATAATAAATAATATTATTATTATAAATATATATATTTTAAAATATTTAGCAATTAATTGTTTTAAAACCTTTAATGTAATTTAATTTACTAATAAATATATTTTAGTAAACTACCATCTAAAGCCATTTCAATGACTTGTTATTAAAAAATGTTTCTTGATTTTTTAAAAACATTTTCTTAATATTTGGACATCCATAATGTCCACTTTAATATCTGCATAAACGCAAGCTGGTACAGAAAACATATTGTGTTTGCACTGAGCCCTTTGTGACTTTTTGTACCTTTTCTCTCTTAAATATTCCTGGGGAAAAAATTCTATATTATGTATTGTGTGTGGGTTTTTTTCTTTATAGTGTGTGGGTTTTTTCTTTTTAGCACGTAATTTCAATTAACCCTGTTAAATGGAAGTAAGGAAATCTGACCTTTTGATGAAAGGGCCATGTTTAATGTCAATGTCATTTGCTTAATTACTTCGTAATCTAAAAATAGTGCAAAATGTAATATTTCAAAGTGCCTGTCCATGTTATCTAACTACACTTCATTCACTTTAGCTACTGAACTAAATGTGACGACTCACCAAGAGCAGCTACAGCATAAAGGCAGTTAACAATGCTGAAGTTGTCGAACTTGGAGCAGTCATTGACAATGGCATCACAGAGCGTCTGAAAATCCTGATTATCCAGAATCTGTCGTATGGCGTTCTCCCCCGAACCTCCAGCAGAGGATGCAGGTAAGGCCCCGTCACCCGCTCCTCCACCGCCGCCTGATCCGCTCCCTCCAGCCTGCTGCAGCACCAGGAGCTGACCGATCTTCTGTAGGGCAATGGGGTAATGATTGTGCGAGATCTTCCCTGGATTCTGGGTGACCCAGCGCAGAACTTCATCCACGGTGTGCGAGCGATCGATCAGCCGCTTCATGGTGAAGAAGGTGTCGTAGCTCATCTTCTCGTGGATGAAGTTCCAGGTCTTCTTCTTGCCATGGTGCAAATGCGCATGAGGCTGGTAGTGTGGAGGTGGGAGGTGGGTGACTTGAGGGTGGGTGTGGTAGTGTTGGTGGGTCTGGTAGTGGGGCCGGTGGGCGTCTAGACGGGCTTGATAAACAGGTGGGTAGCTCTGAGGCTGATGGACATGGGGGTGATGTGGCGGGAGCGGATGATGGTGGTCCTCCAGCATGGGCGGCCCTCCTCCTATCAGGCCGATGCGGCGACCGTTTCTTATATGAGTTGCAAACAGGTCCACCTGAGCCTGGCCAAGAATTCTCCATATCTGCTTCACCACCTTGGGGTGACGCATCCATTCCCCGGGCCTCAGCCCCAGCCTCGACAGGATGTCTGCTCCACCAAACTGAAAATAGTGAATATAAGTGTGCAAAAGTGTAAATAGAAGCAGTGTGTTGTCACAGTTTTGCTGCAGTGTAGACAGACTATATATAGAACATATTAAATTTTTCATATCTGATCTGTCATAGGTGAGGAACAATATATGCACAGAAGAAGCTGTCACAGTCCTTTGTGTCTGATAATGTGGGTTGTACTTGTATCCCTTCCTGTGAAACAGGAAATGCAAATGAAGGAATGATTATGTCTGTTTATTTTTAGTCCTGGCTGTTTCTCTTGGGGTCTTGTTTACGCTTAAGTGTAGAGGGCTTTAATTTCCTTTATTATTTATTTCACTCTATTTGCTTCACCTCATTTATGTTCTCAGTTGCCTCTTTCTGTAATTTATATATCATTTTGTATTATGTATTCTTATCCTTGGCAGTATTGTACATTTTAACAATGATGGCAGTAAATCTTTGATTAGATTCTGATGGAAACACAAACAGACAGGACTAAAATTGAAGTTATTAGTTTACAAAGAACTCAGTATTGTTGGTCATAATTTGGTTCTTTTTCTTTTCTTTTTTTGCAACGTGGTTTTGTTTTAAATCAAGGTGTATATATTATATATATATATATATATTATAATATATATATATATATATATATAATTAACATATCATACAGTACGCTTTAGCCAAAGCGACTTAAAGTGCATTCAGGCTATACATTTTTTACCAGTTTGTGTGTTCCCTGGGAATCGAACCCACGACCTTTTGCGCTGCTAACGCAATGCTTATTGGTTTTTATAAGTCATCAGGAACCTCATAGAGTGCATCAGTATTCAAAAAAAGTTAGATGTATTAACGTCGATTACTGCAATAAACAGTCCATTCTCCAATTTAGTTCCTTAGCAAAACTGTAGTGTTGCGTTTGCCAATGAGGGACTTTAATAAAGAATTCATATATAGCATTAATATAGAATTCAACTGACATGTAGTGGTTTGTCCTACCAGACTTTAGATTTACCTTATCTATTTTAAAATTGTAGTTTAACTCTACCACATTCTTACAGATTGCACAGTTGCTTTAAATTATGCAATTTCCATTATTAGAAGTAATTTTTTCCCAATCAATTCCATTTCTTGTTCACTCCAGTCCAGTTGTTGTTTGATCCAACCTATGGTACCTACCGCTAACCTAGTGTGTTTAGGTTGATTCAGTTGTCATTTTTTTGTTTTTAATTTTGATTTTACCACACAAAGCTATTTTTTTTAGTGCACTGCATTAATTTAATCTCTATTTAGTGAGTGTATTCACTGGCAAATCCTTCAGTTCATTTCATTAAGCAGAACAAGGGTTCAGTTGAAATCATTTCAAGGCCCAGTCAAAACCAACAGGCTTGACATTTAACAAGCTGATGTTTACATAATGTATGGCCCCTGCACTCAGTGCACAGCAGCAGAGCAGACGGAGGTTTTACTGCAGTTAGGTCTCCCTCATGAGAGTCACAGCCATGTTGCCGCGTCTAAATGTGTTCATGTTTGTGAGCGTTCCTCCTCCAGGGTGTGTGTTCTGTCATTCTGATTAACTTCAAGAGAAGTACGCTGCTACTTATCGTCCGCCAGCCAAAACACAACCTCTAAAACACTGTATCATGTCTCATTGCGCTTGCAGGGAAATTGAGATTGACATTTTGTTCTCATTGTTTAAAGAAGTACAGTAGTTGCCAAAAAATTTACTCACCCTCAGGTCATCCAAGATGTAGATGAGTTTTCTTCATTTAAAAACAGATTTGGATAAATTTAGCATTATATCACTTGCTCACTAATGGATACTCTGCAGTGAATGGGTGCAGTCATAATGAGGTGATAAAAAAAAAACATCACAGTAATCCACACGACTCTAGTACATCAATTAATGTTTTGTGAAGTGAAAGCTGTGTGTTTGTAAGAAACAAAGCCATCAAGATTTTTTTTTAACTTCAAACCGTTGCTTATGGCAAAAACAGGGCTCCTCTATCCATAATATTGTTTTCTCCAGTGAAAAAGTCACCTTACCTGAATCAGAAAGGAAATATTACAAGCAAAAACAGTCCAAAACAGTTATAAACAAATATGCCAGTGGTCTTATGTTAGCAGGGGATTGACTTTCTCACTGGATTATGGACTCTTAATTTGGCAAGTAGCATTGGTTTAAAGCTTTAATAATGGATTTGTTTCTTACAAACAAGCAGATTTTCACTCAGAAGATGTTAATTGGTGGACTGGAGTGGTGTGGATTACTTGGGGATTATTGTGATGTTTTATCAGCTTTTTGAACTCTAATTCTGACGGCACCCATTCAATGCAGTAGGAGCACTATATAACTTGCTAAATTTCTCCAAATCTGTTCCAAAACAAACAAATCTTGGACGGCCTGAGGCTGAATACATTTTCAGCAAGTTTTCTAACTTGTTTTCAGAACTATTCCTTTAAAGAAACAGCCATACTGAAAAGTCAAAAGTAGATTAGCATAGCTAAAAAAAAAAAAAGAGCACAAATGAATAAAACAGCAGAAAAGGCGCTGATACTGAGATGGATTTTCTGTCATTGATCCAGTTTGTGTGTTTGCATATGACTGACTTTATCAGATGTAGCAGAGAGAGGAATACACAATCAATATTGTATCACAGGAAGCTTCAAAGTTTGTGTTTTTGCTCTTTTCTTTCTGTAAGACACAAAGGCACAGTTGGTTCCGTCAAGGGAACGCTTACATCTCTGAGCAATTTTAAGGTTCAGCCTAAGGGTCACTGCAGGGCTTGGGCGGGCTGATTTTGCTGCGCTTACTGTTTGTTTTTATTGTCAGACTCCATTCTGTATTACCGAATGGAACAGCAGCACCCGGGAGCACAACAGTCGGCAATGGAGTATTAAGTCCCACGGGTTTTCCCACCCTCCCATCTGTTTCCTCCTTTGAACGAAGGAAAGATGTTACCCCAGCATCACTGTAAAGCGCTTCTGGTGGGTAGCTGCGTGCCTGTAGCTGTATTGTGGGAGTTTTTCACTGGTGCCGAGATGCTGTATGATTACATTTCTCTCTACGTGTCACGAATCCTGTCCATGGACTTCAGTCCGATCGCCACCAGAGGTCACTCATCCATCATAATGACTCTTTCACTACACAGACTGTTACACGTCACCACAGACTACATTTCCCATAATCCATTGCACTAATCACAAGCTCACCTGAAACCAATCACACACACTACATAAGCCACACTCAAACCATTACAGACTGCCGAGTATTGTAAGCGCATATCGCTACCCTAGCTGATAGCTACTTTACGGAGCCTGCTCTAGTTTTCATAGTATAGTCTTTGTCATAGTCTTGCCTTGCCTGCTTTCTCGTGTTCGGATTCTTGCCTGAGTATTTTGTATTACCCTTTCGCCTTGCCTTTTGGATTATGTTTGCACCTTGCCTGGACTATTGCTCGTGTTCCACGGATTACCCCTCTTGTCAAGCCCTCTGGATAACGTTCGCTGTCGACTGACTCACGCCTGTTTAACTGAGGTACTATCATGTTCTTGCCTGTGCCATATACTGGTGCTGGTGTTCGCAACCTGATGTTTGACCATGTTTTAAATAAAGCTTTGCTTATGGATCCACACGTCTCACGTCTTGTTTGCCCCGTAACACTACGCATCTATCCGGTGTGTGCATTTTTACCTGAAGGATGTAATTTGGAGATTGTTTGCTTATCTGCAATGCTCTACTAAATGTTCCCTAACAGATGCTAGAACGACATTCAACAGATGTTTTGTGCAAGGTTTATGGTTTAGAATGTTTGAATTTGCTGAGTTAAACATGCAACACGATGAGGTCGAGTGATGAATGTTGTGAGGTCATGTGACAAAAATGCAGTACTTCTGGTACTGTTTTTTACTGCTTTTTTGAAACTCTGAACTGTTGTGCAGTATTCAGTAGTAAGCTAGTATTTAATTCTGAACATAGATGATGTTAAAAATCTTGCCTGATATTCAGACAATGATGTAAGCCTCATTATTATGAAAGCCTGTTTCCACTGCAGAAAAAAAAGCAATTGCGACTATTTAGTATCACAATTCAAACTTTTTTCTTTGAACTCAATAGTAACGCAAGATACTCGCAATTCTCGAATCAGAATTCCAAATATAAACTCAGAATTCTGACTTTTTTCTCACGATTATGAGTTTTCATCCCACAATGTCGCAATTCAGACATTTTTCTCGGTTTTCAGTTTTCATCTTTTTATTTTATTTTTTTTAAATGTAATTGCAACTTTTTTATAGAAAATGTGCATACTGTGCAGAATCTACATACTGTATGAGTAGATGGTTGTATGCTGTTCTGAATCCAGTCACAATCTCACACTGTTCACACAGAACTAGAAATCAAGATCACGAGGAAACATCCCCCCTTTCCCTGAGAGAGTCATAGCCACATATGTGCAAAACCCCTAAAAGATTCATGATGCCTCTCATTTTTAGTATAACATTTAAATTTTTTAAAGGAGCCTATATTAATGTTTGGTCCCAGGGATATTCTTAATGAGATGTGAATATTTCATCGGGGTAACATACTCTTGTTCATTTTGTGGTCAGGATTATTGAAATTAGTCTGAGAAAATGCATATTAGACAGGAACATCATACATGAATTTCAGGGTTTGTGCACATCAAATTTGGACTTAAAAGTTGTAGTTGTTTAACTTTTCAAGGGGATATTTGGTCACTAGAGCTGCTAATGTTAAGAAGAGAAATGTGTGCTAAAACTAACCTTGTAACTTGAAAATGTTAAAATCAGCACTGTATTACTGAGACAGAAGTCAAATTTTTATTTTAATTATTTTATATTATTATAATAAACTTTTATTTATTTATTTATTTTCCTCAGGCAGAAGTTATTTTCTGTGGAGAAAAAAAAACATTTCTTCGGTAATTAGCGTTGTGCCTTGAGTCTAGAATATTCCTTTAAGATGATTTTACTTTCTGACCTAGATCTAGCTAATAATGACTTTTCTTAACATGAGTCTCATGTACACACTCTTAAGCCTTCATAATTAAATTTAGTTTCCCAGAACATTCTAGAAGCGTCTGAATGGCTGTAGGCAGACTGTGAAATGGTGCAGTTCTATAGGGCCTCTCTGCTCTGCCCTCCTGTCATGTGTGAAATGCTTGAGTGTGTTAGTCGGAGCCCTGGGACGACTGGTAATGATCAGGTTTTAATTAAGACCCCGTCCACACTATATCAGAGCTTGCCTGCTCACTGGGGAAGTGCCTGAGCTTCATGCTTTGGAGAAAAAAAGGAGAGAAAATATTTGATTAAATGGAGAGATCTCAACAGACTGTCAGATTCAATACAATCCGGAGACGCTTCTTGTTCTGTGTTTTTAAATGATTCTGTAATTAGATTCCTCTGTGACTTGCATTTCATTTGAAAAGAGAAAATTGAGCAGCCTTAGTCTTGGATGTATTTAAGTCACTTACTGGACCGAATTATTACAAAATTCCCTTTGAATAAAAAGAAGAATCAGTTACAAAGGTTCTTCTAATTTACTTGTGTCCCAAAATACATTTACAAAAATAGATAGCAGACATTATTATTTTTTCTTAAATCATATATTTCTGAAAAAATGTAGTCAGTACTATTACTAAAATGAATTTACTTTCCCTGTATGCATTTGTAAATATTGCAAACAGATTTTGTAAGACAAGCTATCCTATCTATCTATCGTTCTATCTATTGTTCTGTCTATCGTTCTATTATTCTATCGTTCTATCTACGTTTTCACTCTACTTTATCTATATTATATGTTTATAAGTTTTTTTATGTATAGTTCTTTAGTTTCTATCAGTCATTTTATATACTTATGTTTAGTCTATCTACCGTTCATCTATTGTGCATCTATTTGTCATCCAGATATATTTCTATATATCGTCATTCTATCTATCATTCTATTGTTGATTTATCTATCATTCTGTCCATATATCCTATCTTTGGTTCAATTTATCACATATACTAGAATAATATCATTCTATCTATAGTTCTATTTATCTGGTTCTGTTTATCGTTCTATATATCTATAGTTCTATCATTCTATCTGTCGTTCTATCATTCTATGATTTTATCGTTCTATCTTTTGTTGTTTTAGTCTTTCATTTTAGCCTTCTGTCCACCCTTCTATCATTCTATCTATTATTTTATCGTCCTATCTATCATTTTATCTATGATTTTATCTCTCTGTCTATCATTCTATCTATTGTTTCATCTATTTGTTACACTGCAGACTAGAGTAATGGCTACTGAAAATTCAATTTCTTAAGAATAAACAATGTTGAAATATATATTTTAATAGAAAACGGTTATTTTAAATTATAATACAATTTCAAAATTTTACTATATTGTATTTTTGACCAAATAAATGCCGCATTGGTTCATATAACAGACCCTCATTAAAACATTAAAATAAATGAATGATTATATATGATTTCAGAATTAAGCTCAAACTGACCAGAATTCTTGTTTGTGGTGTTGGAGAAACCCTGAAATAATTTCGTAGACAAACCATTCTCACATTTTGTTTCTGATATCATGCTGAAAGGCTACATTTTCACAATTATGTTTGATTCAATCAACCGTTTTGAGTGACAGCAGCTTTAGGACCATTTTGAGTTCAAACTCCACTGTGAATGAAGATATTGACCATTCAGCATTATTGAATGTTTAAGATGATTCAAAGGCCAGTAAAAATGGGAGAAATGAGAGATTGAGCAGTAGATGAATAGGCTGCCATTTTGTCCATTGTTCCCCTGTAACATAAAATACCAAAAGGGTTTCTAAAGAAAGAATAATAAGCTGTGTCAGGTACATGTTGTGCGTATAGTATGTGGACTGTATGTGTGTGAAGTCTGTCCTTTACGGAGTCGCTCCTCTGATGTCCAGCAAAGAAAATGAGGGCAGCGCTCCCTCAGGTAACCCCCAACCGTCACTACAATTCCTCACACAGTGTGTGTGTTCGCTGCCCAGTCGCTTTGATTGATGGATGCAGGTGGACGTATTGAATATGGGTGTGAGGTCATAACTCAGATGAGATGGGAAGGTGGAGCGCTGTGTGCAGATTGAGAATGCAGATGAAAGGTTCATCAGATAGCTGGAGTGTGACAGTGATGTTGCTAGTGCCGCATTAAAAGAGATGTGCGCACTCGCTTGTGAGAAACAAACGTGTCTGCCGAGCTTTAAAATGCTAATTTACAAATAAATTACACCAGCAGTCCATTTCTTTTGTCATTCTCTCACACACTTACACTGTATTTTGGGAACGTTATCACAGCTCTATATTTCTTGGGCCCGAAAACCATTTCCTGCCCAAATTGTTTCTATTCTCTGAAAGATTTTTTTTTTTTTTAGTATTTTAACTTATCTCTTCTGAATGAATGAAGGGAGCTCATAGATTGAAGGAATTCATTTCCAAACCTTTACATTCTGTTCTTTATTTCACTGACATTGTTTTTTTGGTGAATAATGTAATTTTTTTCTTTGCAGGTGCACGTTTGGGGTGCTTGTATCTGTTTGTTGGCTCATTTGCATTCAGATTACTCTTGTTCTGTGTCTGCTACGTCTAAAGCTAATGCAGCAGAGGAAAAGATTGATTGCGGAGACTTTGGCTGAGTCCATGAGCATCAGGAAGCATTGAGAAAGCTTTCCATCTCTGTTTGCTTTCCCATCTCTCCCAACAGGAGAAACAGCACAGGTCATGCAAAATTCAACAGCCAACAAGGGCACAATGTAAGAAAGAGGTATAAAGAGCATCAAATACAGACACACACCTCTGTCCTTGAAAATATGCTCAGCATGTATTGTACATAATACTAGTTATGTTTTTTAAATTATAAATTTGACTTGTTTAATGCTAAAGACACTGTAAATGTGGATTACATATGATTTGGAGATATATGATTATACTGATGTAAGTTAGAGCAGTCATCCCAATATCTCAAAGCAAGTAAATCAATCAATCGATCAATCAAAAAAAGTATATTTGTGTAATATTTGTTATAATATTTACATTATGCATTATAATTATAATATACAGTATATATATATATATATATATATATATTCTATACACACGTATTTAC
This sequence comes from Sinocyclocheilus anophthalmus, assembly GCA_018155175.1. Taxonomy (NCBI): domain Eukaryota; kingdom Metazoa; phylum Chordata; class Actinopteri; order Cypriniformes; family Cyprinidae; genus Sinocyclocheilus; species Sinocyclocheilus anophthalmus. The sequence goes on along the minus strand of JADLZN010006545.1, from coordinate 451,433 downwards.
ACTGAACAAAATTATAAACGCAAACCTTTTGTTTTTGCCCCCATTTTTCATGAGTGGAACTCAAAGATCTAAGACTTTTTCTATGTACACAAAAGGCCTATTTCTCTCAAATATTGTTCACAAATCTGTCTAAATCTGTGTTAGTGAGCACTTCTCCTTTGCCGAGATAATCCATCCACCTCACAGTGTGGCATATCAAGATGCGTTAGACAGCATGATTATTGCACAGGTGTGACTAAGGCTGGCCACAATAAAAGGCCACTCTAAAATCTGCAGTTTTACTGTATTGTAAAACCAGTCAGTATCTGGTGTGACCACCATTTGCCTCACGCAGTGCAACACATCTCCTTCGCATAGAGTCGATCAGGTTGTTGATTGTGACCTGTGGAATGCTGGTCCACTCCTCTTCAATAGCTGTGCGAAGTTGCTGGATATTGGCAGAAACTGGAACACGCTGTCGTATACATCGATCTAGAGCATCCCAAACACGCTCAATGGGTGACATGTCTGGTGAGCATGCTGGCCATGCAAGAACTGGGATGATTTCAGCTTCCAGGAATTGTGTACAGAACCTTGCAACATGGGGCCGTGCATTATCATGCTGCAACATGGGGTGATGGTCGTGGATGAATGGCACAACAATGGGTCTCAGGATCTCGTCACGGTATCTCTGTGCATTCAAAATGCCATCAATAAAATGCACCTGCGTTCGTTGTCCTTAACATATGCCTGCCCATACCATAACCCCACCGCCACCATGGGCCACTCGATCAACAACGTTGACATCAGCAAACCACTCACCCACACGACGCCATACACGCTGTCTGCCATCTGCCCTGTACAGTGAAAACCGGGATTTATCCGTGAAGAGAACACCACTCCAAAGTGCCAGACACCATCGAATATGAGCATTTTCCCACTCAAGTCGGTTACGAACTGCAGTCAGGTAGAGACCCCGACGAGCGACGAGCGTGCAGATGAGCTTCCCTGAGACAGTTTCAGACAGTTTGTGCAGAAATTCTTTGGTAATGCAAACCGATTGTTGCAGCAGCTGACATAAACCGGGTGGCTGGTCTCAGACGATCTTGGAGGTGAAGATGCTGGATGTGGAGGTCCTGGGCTGGTGTGGTTACACGTGGTCTGCGGTTGTGAGGCCGGTTGGATGTACTGCCAAATTCTCTGAAACGCCTTTGAGACGGCTTATGGTAGAGAAATTAAAATTCAATTCATGGGCAACAGCTCTGGTGGACATTCCAGCAGTCAGCATGCCAATTGCACGCTCCCTCAAACCTTGCAACATCTGTGGCATTGTGCTGCGTGATAAAACTGCACATTTTAGAGTGACATTTTATTGTGGCCAGCCTAAGGCACACCTGTGCAATAATCATGCTGTCTAATCAGCAACTTGATATACCACACCTGTGAGGTGGATAGATTATCTCAGCAAAGGAGAAGTGCTCAATAACACAGATTTAAACAGATTTGTGAACAAAATTTGAGAGAAACAGGCCTTTTGTGTACATACAAAAAGTCTTAGATCTTTGAGTTCAGCTCATGAAAAATGGGGGCAAAAAACAAAAGTGTTGCGTTTATAATTGTGTTCAGTGTATATATATCTATATATATATTATATATATATATATATAAACACATTATGAAAAGATATTTTTAGGTTTAAAAAACAAAAACGTAAAATGTGTTATGTAAATAAAAAGGTAGTTACAAATAAATTAAATTATATATAATTAATATCCAAATAGTAAAATATATTAAAAATCTGTGAAATATTACTATAAATATACTTTATTAAATAAATATATGTAAAGTAGGCACAGAATAATAAAGGTAATGCAAATAAAAATATTATTTTTAGAAAAAATAATGTATTTTTTATAATTTAGTGTTTTATTATTATTGTTATATGTTTATAATGTCGTTATTTATTAGAATTGTAATGATGTTTTAATTCTAAAATTCTTTAGCTATTGTAATAGAACTTAAAAAAAATGTTTAAAAACAAGTTTAACAGATTTTTAAAAAATAAGTGTTGACATACGTAATTGTACACACACAAACAAACACAACACACACACACACACACAACCACACCACACACACAACACACACACACACACACACACACACACACACACACACACACACACACAAACACAGACTTTAACTTGTTAGCTATCTGTGTAATTTAGTAATTTAAGTCACAGTTGTTGCCCTTAGGAGCATGCATTTTACAACTCTCTATATATTGATTCTGTATTAAACTCTCTTAAACACCCTTGCGGTTCACTTAGAAACGGCTTGATCAGAATCCACACGCTTCTGCTTGCTGAACGATATCAAATAGTTGGATTTCTTCAGGGGTTTGACAAATCCCCCGGTCATCCTGTAAAGGCATTACCTTCCATTGCCGTGGAATATCCTCTCATTCCTCTACGGACCACTGTGGGATTGCACGGCAGTCAGAGGGGATGAGCGAGAGATGGGAGGAAACGACGAGGGACAGGGACAGGGACAGAGGAAGAGAATGAGAAAAGGACATGATAAAGGAGACGAGATGCAGAAGTGATAGCATCTTTGTGGGAATGGTCAAGGGTGTGTGTCAGATTTTGTGCATCAGATCGGGTCTAAAGGGCAGGTTGGGTATTGTTGGAAATGCAGTTCTCTATAAATAGTGTCAGTAATAGTTGGTCCAAAGGGTACTTTATGTAATTGATGCTCAGCTTCAGAAATAGATCTGTACTCTGATCAGAGCTGCACTGCAAATGGTTTCCTGCGCCACATGAGTAGGGCAGAACAGCTTTAGGACGTCACACTTGGATTGTCCCATTATGTCCTAACACCATATGTGAACATCTAGATATTAGCTCGTTCCATAAAATTCAAAAAACCTAGTGAGCTGTCTATACCTAGACTGCATTTTAAGGCAGGTTCAAAAGTAAATTGTTCTATTTTCATAACTGCAACTCAATATCTCTAACTTCATTATGTCTCAAAACTACTGTATATCACATTAGTAGTAGTTTTGAGACATAATGAAGTTAGAGATATTGAGTTCATTATGTCTCAAAACTACTGTATATCACATTGCAATTCTGTATCTCATGATCGTGGCCCTTGAGAAAGAAAACATATTGTTATTCTATTTAAACTTACATGTGTCTTCTTCTGAAACAAAAATGCGACTAAAATTTCTGAATTGTAACTTGAATAATGACTTCATGTCAAAATCATTTAAAAATGCAAAAAATATATATATATATTTTTCGTAATTATGGCTTATTTTATCTTGACGAACTTTATCTAGTTATGACTTATAACTGACAATGTGAAATATCTCACAATTGTGACTTTTTTTGTAATTGAGGCTTTTTTCTGAACTGTGCGGCTTTAATAATGACAAATGCAACCAATCATATCAAAAATACAACCAAAAAAATGGATGCTTTTGCATAATTATGACTAAACTAAAATGTCAGACTAATACCTCACGGTTTTTTTTAATTGTGCCTTTATTTGAATTGTGACTGTATTATTATGGACTTCATTTAATGAATATAGCTAATTCAAAGAATAATAAAGTCTTTATACGAAGAATAAAGAATAATAAAAAAAAAATAACAAAAATCAAATAAATTGATAATGTCATTTTAATTTACAATCAATTTAATACTTCTCATTAGAATTATATAATTTTCAAAGTAAATGTTTAGTAAACTCAAAATGCTCCCCATTGTGATTTATATTGAATGAATTCAGTATCTGTTCAAAACTGTATTATATTGAACAGATACAGATAATATATAGTCAAATTTTTAGTTTCTTCAGTTTAATAAAAATCTATTTTTGCCCTATATTTATTTATTTATTTATTTATAGTATTTATGTATATTTTCTCTATTTTAATGTTTATTAGAACAGTGTGCTGTTGAATCTGTTGAGCTATTTGAGATGTTTTATGTTGAGTGTTTGAGCAAGACTGCTCACTTGGGTTTTGGAACAGAAATATTTTTCATGTATTGTCCTAACTTCCTTATGTTTCTTATATCTAATTATGGGAGTCTCTCAGCGACCTGCCTCCGTTTTGGTCCACCTGTGTCGTGGCCTTATGGTGCTTCTCTCTCTGGAGTGGCTCTGTCCAGGTCACTGGAACAAATCCATGCCTAACAAGTGAGAATAAACCCAGAATCCTGAAGTGCACTTGTGAGAGTGTATGTTTCGAGATAATTACTTCTTTGCACTTCAAAATGTGAGTGTGGGTGTGTGATGGTCTTTCGGCAGTAGACTTATTATTGCAAATCAGACTGTTATTAAGAGAATGTCAAGTTTGTTTGTTGCACAGAGAGTCAGAGCACAATCTAATGTCCCACAGTGCTGGGAATGTAAAGTGTCCGGGGTGTGTGTGCATGTAGCTGAAATCATGATATTAAGGTAGTCTCACAGGCAGCCACCATCTGTTATCAGGGCTCTGAAGCCTCATGATGGGACGGCGAATGTCACGACTGTCTCTGTAGGGTGTGTGTGTGAGACACCCTCACACCATGACTTGCAGGTAGGTTATGGAGAACGGTGACCTTTGACACCTCTCAAACTACATCAGTGGACTTCTTTGAAGTGATCATATAGGATGCGTTTCAGTGGCCCAATAGTAACCTGTGTTCTGGACCAAAAAGTCTTTGCAATCGTCTTAAGTGAGATTTCAGATTTCTAGAGGAAAGGCTTTGCAAAGTTGTTGTTCACAGGTACAATATACAGTCAATTCACACTGTGCCAACCGATTACAGTACATCACTTCATGGCATTCAAAGACACGACAAACACTGTTTCAACATGTTCAATTGGTGAAAACAAGCATCGATCAATGCCAACAGGAGTAACACACTGATCAGACAAAACCAGACGAATGAATTTTGACTGTATTAATTTATAAATAAAAACATTTATTTATAATTAAACCTCAAAACAAAATTTCAACATTTATTATTTATGAATAAATATACATTGATTATAAAATTATACTGATTTTACCCCCCACACGGGTATACAGACCAGACAAATATATGTATTGCAGCTATCGTAAAGTGTCAATAATGTTTATGTACCCATTTTAGAATTAGCTGATTCAAAGGGAGAAATCAGGAAGGTGAATCCACGATCTGACCAGAGGAGGAGTGGGGATGGAGGAGGGGTGAAATTAGTAGTGAGCAATGGAAAATGCGGATAATACTGGGGACCTTATTATTATTTGTATGAATGGTAGAGAGGTGTAGTCATCCCAAGGTTGCTGGGGAATCAGTGAGAGTCAGCTGATGCGAGCGGGACTAACAGGAAATGGAGATATCTATATACTATACATACTATGTTATTATATATTTACTGTATATGTATACTGTAGTATATATAATATCACTGTTGTATATATATATATACTGATTGATGTGGAAAAAAGTAATTAAAGCAGTTTAAAGTTATAATGCAACATAACAAAATGTGAAAAAAAAATGAAGGGGCATGAATACTTTCGCAAGGCACTGTAAATATATATATATATTTTTGCAAATTTAATGTTAGAGAATCATGATCATGGTAACTTCAACATCATAGGTTATGAGCATATCATCTTATAATATTTATTAATAAATATACTTATTTGTATTTTATTACGTATGTGTGTGTATTTGTATTATAGTTAGGTATATTGTACAGTATACTTTTTATTTGTGATATATTATAAAGGCATATAATATGGATATATTTAGGATAGGAAATATATTTGCAAAGGTTTTTAGAAAATGTGTATCTATACATACACATTTATATGAATTTTTAAAATACATATGTATTGAAATGTATGTATTTGTATATATGTATGTATGTGAAAATGAAATGTATTTGCATATTTGCACAAATAAATAGACACTGTGTATTATAATCAGGAAGACATGTTTACCTTTATAGCCATCATAAAAACTGACAACCACCAGCTCAGAGTCTTTAAATATCTTTTGGACACTGTAATTTTCAAAACCAGTCGCTTAGGATCGCTTTTGATAGCTTACGTAAAAAAGGAAACACACCATCTTCTGAAAAAAATGCAATCCTCAAATACTTGACAATAGACTGCATACTAAATTTAGAAATGCAAATGAAACAGATGTTTTATAGTTTAATTAGCACTTCAAACCATTATACATCCAAATTAAAGTGTTTATTGCTATATCTTGACATAAAATATCATTAAAAGTGGTTATTAAATCGCCCACGTGTGCATGTAAGAATACTTTGACAATATTCAACCTTAAATAAATGATTCAATGTATGCTTGTTAATATGTTTTTCTATTTAGTTTATTAATCAGTATGAACAAATATACTTGACATAAATATATGACAATATTTAATATCAGCATTTGAATTTGTTCACATTTTTGTATTGCATTGACTGTTAATTGAGTGAATGAATGAGTGAACCTGACCATGCAAAGCATTCTGGGAAGGTGCTTTTAGTTCAGCTCTCATATGAAAAATGAATGTGGCATTTATTGAATCTTCATACTTGACCTGGAGCTGATGTTTGATGTCTGTGTATACATGAACTGCCATACTGAGAGTACAGTATGTGTGTTAGTGTGTGTGTGGAGAAAATTGTCATTTTTTTAATACGCTCTTCCATAAACAGCCATTTCTATGTGTATTTATATCTGCCAGGGCTCAGATGTCTGATTCATGCAGGTCTCCTTCCTTAAGACTCTGTAAGCAGAAAGATTAAATGTGACATCTAAGTGTAACGTGCCAGCCTCGGGGAGATCATTTGCCGGAGCCGTCGCTTACCTGCGCCGGGCGGTAATGAGCCTTCAGCTGGATCACAGAGGATACGGCGAAAAATGAAGCAGGAAACAGGTAGTTATTTCACATCAGGGCACTTATCAGACCACACATGGAAACGATACGCACTCTTCACTGAGATACTGACAGCCTATTAGCCAACCATCAGAATCCCTGCTCCACAAATCCAGAGAGGGAGGGAAAATATTGAAAGCGTCAATCTGATTGAATTGTAACGGTGTTGACATTATTTGGTTGTGTCGTTCTTGTGTGTGTTTATGTGTTTAGTCAATGCTCATGTTTTGTATTCTGGCAACCAAAACGACTGTGCTCTCTTATTGTAATTGCACTTTGATCCTGACACATCTAGTTGTTTTTGAGAACTGTGGAGTCGGATTTGAAGTTTTTCCTTAATTGCAGAACCGTAGGTGTATCAGCCTTGTCTTCTTGGAGATCTAGGCTATAATAATAACATAACACTCCAGCTAGACTCGAGTGCATTCATTAACGGTTTAAAGTGTTCTGGTACTAGATCAGGCAAAAAAAAAAAAAAAGTTGAGTAGTAAGGATATTTTTGTTCTCAGTAATGTTGTGAGCTTAACATGATTTGCTTCATTAGGGCATGTACTTGGATAAACGTTATATTGGAGTGTCTTATCAAGCAGTCACTCTCTTATTTTTGAAGTCAGTTTACAGCCGGTTTATGAGCTTCAGCACCAAGGCATGATTCGTTTTCGGAAACTGGAGCGACTGTGTAGGAAATTTCATTTAGTCAGGAGACAGAGCCAGAAAGACGTTCAGGAAATTGCCTCTTTTGAGCAATATGACATCCAGTGTTTCACTCCACTTCAGTTTTATGTTGCTTTCTTTACTTTACTCTTATAATTAAATTTTGATATGCTTCTGCTTTATTATTCATTTTGACTTTATTCTTAAAATATTGCTAGTTTATTCTCAATGCTGCAACTTAACTCTTGTAATTTTGACGTTATTAAAATCAATTTCAACTCATTGCTACTACGCCATCATCTTTACAATCAAAATATTACTAGTCGAATTGCATTGATTTAATTATCAAAATAGTATAGTTTAATATCTGTTAATACTTTATTCTCATAAAAGACCCATTATGAAATTATTCTCAAAAGGTTGCAACTTTCTTCTGTTATGACATTTTATTTTATAGTGGAGACCTGTAAACATATGGTTGCATTTGTTAACATTAGTTTACTACATTAGTTAACATGAACTAACACTGAAAAATACTTCTACAGCATTATTAATCTTAATACTAATCTTAGCATTTACCAATACATTTTTATGATCAAATGTTGTATCTGTTAACATTAGTTAATGCACTATGAACTAACATAAACATTTTTATTAACTAACATTAACAAAGGTTAATAAATGCTTGTTCATTTTTAATTGATGTTAGGTAATGTATTAACTATATAATGTTAACAAATGAGAGATTTAACATTTTAAGTGCTACCCTAAAGTGATACTAACATATTTGTGATATCAGATTCTCAGAATTTAACTTAAAATTTTCAATTTTAAATATAATTTTGCCAAATAATTTATTATTCTCATATACAACCTATTGCAATTGTCAGCATTTTGACATTATTCTCAAAATAATAGTTTAATATCAATGTTGCTGCTTAATTTTCATCGTTTTGATCAAAAAATCAGTAACACTATTTTATGGTGTCCTTGTTACACATTACATATACTTACTATAGTAATAACAATAAATATGCAACAAATGCATTGCATTACATGCAACTAACCCTACCCAACCCCTTCATCCTAATCATATAGTAAGTGCATATAGTTAATTAATAGTACTCAGTGCTTACATTTATAATTACACTGTAACAAGGACACCATAATATAAAGTTTAACCACATATTATCATGCAAATCATACTAAAGCTGCAAAGAAAAATGTACTGTCCGCATGTAATGTACAACACATTTAGAATTGTCTGATCTTACACTCATATCATGACATATCCAAAACGGAATAATCTGACCTTTATTGCCAAGAAAAACTATTAAAACATTGACATCTCAAGCAATTTACTGACAAAATATGTCTCTCTTCCAAGAAATAATCAATGATGGCTGGGATATTGATGGAAGCTAAAGGTCACTGGAGATAATTCATTGATGATGCAGAAGCTGATTTATGTTGCTTTGAGATACACTAGATGACCAAAAGCATGTGCACGGACTCCCTTTTAATGCCAACTGCTTTGAAATTAAATATTGAACAAGCAAATATTTATGAGGTTTGTGTGTCCAGATAAATTTGGCCAACTAGTGTGTATGACAGAAGCTCGTCTTTGTGTTTCCGTCACCCTGACTGACTATTCATGGAGTGGGATATCCCTTACCCCCACAGGCCTTTGCATGAAGCGTCTTAGAAAACACATCATCAAAATTCAATCACAGAAACCTATATGTATTACGTCCTACTGTTCCTCTCGCACTTCACAATAAGCCCCAGAGTCCCTGCCACTGAAATAGACTGCATTGCAAGTATTTTTATAAAATGAGCTGCTCTTCTTTGAGCTTGTGAGTTTTCAAAGATGATACCTGGGTTAAAGGACTAGTCAAATCACATATGATTTGAAAGCAACGACTTCACTCAAAGTATAGCATATGAGTGTAACGCCCCTGTGGACTGTTTATTGTGGTTTCTTCCCCTTTTGTTGGTTTAGCCCGTACTAATTATTAGTTAATTACCCTCATTACGTTCACCTGTCTGCCCCTCGTTATCTACCCTATAAGTTCCTGTCTCTTGTGTTCTAGTTGTCTGTTATTGTGAATGTTACCCCGAGTGTGTGTGTGTGTCTCACCTACCTGAATCTGTTGTGTCTACATTAAATATCATTATTGGAATCCTTGTCGTCCTGCCTGCCTCCACACACCGTGACCATGAGTCATAAGGAGCACCTTTAATGCTGGTTTGTGTCTGTTTTGCAGCTGTAAAGAATCAAGTTTCATTACACAGAAAATACAATCTCAGATATTTTCATTCAATATATAAGGGTTTCACATAATAAAGTAATTAATATTAGGTTGAAATGAAGGGATTTCGCTGGTTGATACCCAAACAGCCATTGGGATGAATGGGAATTCTGACGGATAGCTTTCTCCAGGTATTCCTTGGAACGACAATGGAATAAGTACATAACAATGTAATTCTAATTTTGGGGAATATGCCTTTATAGAGTGTTTTATTGACGTAAGCGGACATTTGAAAATTTGCTGAATTTACTCACCCTCTGGTCATGCAAACTGTAGATGAGTTTTTCTTCATCAGAACAGATCCACAAATGGATCCTCTGCAGTGAATGGGTGCCGTCAGACTGAGAGCTTAAACAGCTGTTACAACCTCTCATTAAATGGCTCGAAAAAGAGAGAGATTATGTAACATAAACAAGAATGAGTAAACAATGTCACTGTTCAAGCCTATTTATTCACTCACTCAATGTACTACATTGACAAACTTATCAACCAAGTAAGAACTTAACATAACGGGCAACAACTAACAAGAAAGAGACAAAATAAGACAACACACACAAAAGTGAAACAAAAAAAAGACACTGTTTGCTGGATGGTCCACAAGAGCCTGTTTCTCTCCTTTTCTCATCATCGTTGGTGCTTTTAACTACTCTGTCCAGAACTCTCAACAACAAACAGGGGCGTCAACCTAAGAGAAAGAGAGAGAGAGAGAGAGCGCGCGTAGAGTAAAAAACAAGGGAGGGGCAACAAAAAAGGAAAAGACACTGTTCAAGCCACCGACCATAACACAGCTAATTAAAAGCATCACAATAATCCACAAGTAATCCACACAACTCCAGTACATCAATTAATATCTTGCGAAGTGAAACCCTGCGTGTTTGTAATAAATCCATCAAGATGTTTATAACTTCAAACCGTTGCTTCCAGCTAAAATACAGGAGAAAGCAACATTATGGATACAGTCGTCTTGTCTGAGTCAGGAGAGAAATATGCACAAATCAAGCACTGTTTACAGGCAAAAATAGTCCAAAACAGCCCTAAACAATTATGTCTGTAAATTTTGATGTGAGAGGACAACAATGGGTGAACTTTTTCAGTGGAGGAAGCGTTTTTATGAACCATGAACACATATTTTAGTCAAGTCGTTTTAAATAAAAAATGCCTTGATGGATTTATTACAAACATGCTGGTTTACTCTTTAAGAGATTAATTGATGGACTTGAGTCATGTGGATTTACTTGTGGAATATTGTAATATTTTTATCAGCTGTTTGAACTCTCATTCTGACGGCACCCATTCACTGCAGAGGATCCACTAGTGAGCAAGAGATACAAGGCTCAATTTCTCCAAATCAGTTCTGATGAAGAAATGACCTGAGGGTGAGTACATTTTCGCAAATTTTAAATTTATGGGTGAACCGTTCCTTTAAGAAAATGCATTCCTGTTTGTCTTTAGATTCGTTATCCTATAGTTCCATTGTCACACAACATGATGCCCATTTCCTGCACCGATTCCTTCCTTCCCCCATCCCGTTCCAGAATGGTGATGGCCACAGATGTTAGATGGAGTTTTAATGTTTTCTTTCACCTGAGTCATGAGATTTGTCCTCTGTTTCTCCATCTCTTTGTCTGTCTCCTTTTCTCTCTGGACAGTCGTGGTGGCCATCTGTCATCTACACCTAAGGGTATTTTTACTTTTTTTTTGTCAAAGTAAAATAAGGAAAGCACTCACACACATCACAATCTGTCATGGACACAAGAACAATAGTTAGTGCCGTAGGGGTTTGTAGTTTCCGTAACACAACAGTGGTCTGTGGAGCCTTCTGTTATGTAGTCTGTCCCATAATGCAGCACTTGTTTGTAATGGAAACTGTCTCTCTGATGCCAGTGATAACACACCCCTCACACGGCGACCTTCACACTCAAGCACTGCCGTACACCTCTCTACCCTCTCCAACAGTGCAGCGTGACTCTCCACAGGCTGAGGGTATCACTTCTGATGGGGAGCGAGCTGCGTTCCAAATCACAGGGTCCCTACACAGTGTTCACTGCTCCCTGCACACTGAGCACAGAATGATAGTAAGAGTTCTCTTTACTTGACAAAATTCATCATTTGGAATATACTGCAACATCACACAACATATTTGACAGTCATGTATATTGATGCGTTATGACACGGATGACTGTATTTTCATTTAAACTGGAAATGGTCTTAAATTGAAAGCAGTGATAGTAAGATGATATATGGATAATTTGGATCTACTGGAAATGAAAACAACATTTCTTTGACAATATAATATATATATTTTTGTTTATTGAAATATATACAAAACAGTATGTCAAAGTTAACACTTATTTCTTGTAATAGGCCTATTATGAAACTATCCTCAAAACACTGCTACGCTATCGTTCTTTCTTTCTTTCTTTTATTTTTTAAGAAGTAAATTTATGGTATTACAATATCAGACTTGCGGAATTTTACTTAACGTAGGTGATAAAATATAATTCCTGGACATTACAACAAAGATTATATTATTAGTAGTAGTAGTAGTAGTAGAATTAGTATTATTAGTATTATTGAAATAATTAATTAAGTATTGTTTTGTTAAATGTGGATTTATTTAATTTAAATTACTGTTTCAAAATGTTTAATGTCAAACTTTAATCTGTTTGATCTAGAATTGTACAGCTATTATTATTTTTAATATTATTATTATTATTATTAAAATTAATTGATTCAGTATTTTATTTTTGTTAAATTCCAGTTATTTATTTAATTTAAATTACTGTTTCAAAATATTACTTTAATATTGTTGTGTATCTAGCATTTGTACAATTATTATTATTATTTTTATTATTATCATTATTATTTTAATTGTCCGTATTTCATCTCAAATGACTCTTATCATAATTCTGCAATTCCCAAATCTTTTTAATTATTATTAATATTTATTATTAATAGTAATAATTATTATTATTATTTCCATATTTAGAATTAATTTATTTAATATTAAACAATAATGAAATTACTTTTTGTTGTTAAAAAGTTTGAAAATGTATTCCTGTACAATTTATTGTAGTATTTTAGTTAAATATGAATCAAAACCCCTAAATTTAGTCGGACTAATGACTGCTACAACATTTAATATACACATAAATATTTCATATAAATATGTTTAGCTAAGTGACCCTTGGACCGAGCATATACATTCCTAGCAATGCCCAAACACCCCATTTATTCTACTTTGCAGGCCTATTGGAATGCACTGAGGTGTTTTAGATGTGTTAGGTGTGAAAAGATGTAAACGGAAAGTTGTTATAGGCTTAGTCAAACACCTGTAGTGGAACAATGTCATGATAACCTTGAGCCAAAAGTTGCCTTTAGGGCTATTCAGGGTATTTATTTCCTCTCTCAAACTCATTATGAAAAAAATCAGTTGAAACGCCTCCAAATCTCTTTTTCCTGATAAGTATAGGCAATCCTTCCTGCTCACTATCTCGTCTGTGTGTTCAGACGTCTTGAAAAGTCATCCTGTCACGATTTTAATATTAGCAGCTTGTGTGAGCGTGTGTTTTCTGTTTATTGGCCAGCGATTTATATGTGATTAATGACTGAGTTAGAAAGCTATTAAATGTGTGTTATCATCACTGAAGTAGCATTTGTATCAGTCTCTCTCCTGTTCCCTGTCTGAGATTACTGATGAGAGCCGGAGCGAGTGTGTGTGTGGTGGAGGGTCACTTTATAGGGAGTATAATTAGATGTTATTGGAATCCAGATGTTGCCTGCCTGGGTCACACCTGGAGGGAGACTTTTCAGGCACAGAGATGTGAGAGTTCACACCCGCAAACATCTGTGTCTGCAATCTCATGTGTGTGTATGTGTGCAGTGTGTCACTGTTGTGAAATAGCATCTGCTGTTGCTATGTTTAGAAAGCCTTTACGTTATGACATTAACTGCTTGATTTTCTGTGGATGTGAATTGTGTGTGTAGCACTTATTTGAGTTTCTGTAAAGTCTTCTTCCTGTCACTCGAATTCAAACGTTAACATATAACTGTATTTATTATCTTTAACCCTTGTTCTGTGCAGAAAATCCTTTACCTAACTTGGTGTTCCTGGTCAAAAATGATTGGCCTTAAAAATGACTTGTAAATCTATCTGTATGCCGTATTATCACTTTTTATCAACCTCTCTTCTTTCAATGAATTCAGGTGTTGTATTCCAACAAGCAATCAGTTCCAAAAAGAAATACAAAACCTCTGCTAACTGAAAGAATACAAGTTGATAAAAAGATTAAATCTAATTTTTCATAAATATATAGCAAAAGAAATTTATAAGCAAACTCAAGGTTGAGAAAAAAATCCCCAAAAAGTACAAGAGTTTTTCGTTATACCCTGTCTGAGCAAAGTCAGTAAATTTTAGCTCAATGCGGTTACATTAACTAGCATTTTTGGGAAAAAGAAAATCCTCTCTGGGTCAAAATGTTTGGAAAACAATAACAGGGTTAAAAACATTTTTACATTACACTTAAAAAAGTAAAAAAACAGACTCACGGACTCTCTTCTTTCAAAGCTCAAGGGATTGTGGGCAATATTAGCCAAAAAAAGCATATAAAACTGCAAACTTTGAAAATTCACCAGAAAAAAACCTTTGGGCTTACTATTACAATTAGGGATGTAACTATTCACTCATCACGATGCGATACAATTCACGATACTGATTTCACAATGCGGATTTCTGACGATTTGTTTTTTAACAAAATGAGATTTAAAACAAATTATATATGAAAAGGGGTTCTTTTATTATTGCTTGTGAAATTGAAATATATCAAATAACAAAACTAAGCTGACATTTTAAAACAAACCCCAAATCAAAGAAATGCATAATTCAAATAAATGAAATCTCTTAATATAAACAAACTAAGGCTTTGCCTGTGCTCTTTCCATTTAAAATGAGAGGCAACCACTAGATTTTGATCACGATCAAAAAAAAGATGCTGCATACAGTGCAGCATGAGCAGTTTTTAATCTAAATTAGATTGTATTTGAAATTTGAAGCAAAAACAGAATGGTCTGACTTAAGTTTTTGAAACAAAGACAGCAGACAGACTAAATGAGAATGCAAATTTACTCTCTGCCAGTAGGTGGCACTTGTGGAACAGCAGCAGTACAAAGCAGCGCTGTACTTATGAACACTACTTTGATATGCATTATACAGAGGCAAGATGAAAAGAAAATACCATCAAAACTTTCCTCAGTTCCTCTCAGAGATACAATCATAAAAACGTCCACCCCCGACTGTATCGCGATTCATTTAACTTCTCGACCAGTTTGAATCATCACATATTTGTATCGATTTTCAACCATCCCGGGGTGCCTCGTTACATCCCTGATTCCTATTATAATATTTAGGACTGTTAGTCATACAGTTAGGCACCCTAATGGTATATGCTCACTCTATTTTTGTAATTAGACCGTCTTTGATAGATCTTTCCAAATTAGCTGCAATAACTTGCAATAAGTTTCCTCAGGGAGATGATGTTGATTTCCTTTTATATCCTCCAATAAATGCTTCACAGGGATTTCTTCTCAGCGAACACGAGCGGATATCAGCAACAGACTCCATTCTGAGAGGGGAAATTAGCTGTTGCTGTAGAATATAGTTAATAAAAGCCATTTGATTGTAAGAAAATAAGTGAAACCAGGCTTGACAATGGTTTTAATGAAGTATCGGCTAAAACAGCCAATGTTGTGAGCAAGATTCAAACCTTATCATCACATTAGCACCAGTAACTGCTTAGACTTGGCTCTGTTGTACACAGAATTAGTTATGGGTTAAATCCACTTGTATCCACAGTGCAGAGTGGCAGTATTTCCTGCTGGAAGTGGGCTGTGACTGATCAACGATGCACAATCTGTACCTGCGTCTGTAGCCCTGAGATAACAGGAAGAACGGCGGTGGAGGAGTGGAGAACGAAGGGCTGGAGAAATGAGGTGGGATGTGGGGTCAAAGGTTGATTGCTGTCAATAGACATCAATATCAAGAGTGTATAGACCAGCATTTGTGTGTATGTGAGTGTGTTGGTGTGTTGGTGGCAAGCGGCACTCGATTTGTTGTGGTGATGTGATGGGTGTCATGGGCTGACACATTGATGTGCTGTCACAGCCAATCAGAGTGCAGAATGAATGACAGCATGCAAACATGGGGACTGTCAAAAATAAGTAGGATGCTTTTTACCTATTAATGATTTAAAGGCATGTGTACACCATTTATTTGCTTACAGGCACTTTTAGGCACTTCGGATCCCTTTATTTCCCACCTTTCCCCCATTAATGACAATCCTGTCTGTGCTTGCACTGGAAGCAGCCAATGTCTTGAGGGTGTCTACACTAGAAGTTGTTGAAGCTGTACCTCAGAATGTTCTAGCAACAGCTGTGAGCTCAAGGCTACACTTCAGCAATAGCAGTGTAAAAAATTGCTTAATTTATTTACATGCAGAAATCAAATAAATTTATAAAAAAGGTACATATTGTACAATTGTGAAATTTCAACTGCATATTCATGAGTAAAAAAAAAATGTCACAGCTCACAATCAGTTTCGTTTCACCTAAGGGTTTCACTGCTCCCTGCACGTCTGTATTTCTAAACACCTCCTTACTATAAATCTCAAATGTTTCTTTTGTCTGTTGTGGGAGGGTCCTGGAATTCAGGGATTGATGAGTTTCTGAAATGTGGGGTGGGTTTTAGTGTTTTAGGGACAGCTGTTGGCATGATGCTTTATGAGGCTCATCTGAGAAAGAGAGAATGCTGGCACGACCATTCACACTGAGATTACTTCCATGAACAAGTAACTACTCTAACGGAAAAGCCAATATATAAAGAAACTGCCATTATTACAAATGCTCTAAACACTCATTAGCCATTGGAAGACGGTTGTTTTCAGGGCTTAAGTTATTCTAGACAGGCATTTTAGTGAATTTTGAATGGATGACATTCTTCTGCGAGGCCTAATGCACAAATACAACCATTCAACAATTTTCCTGTCTGTTCATATTTCACTTAAAGGTGTCATATGATGTTGCTAAAAAGAACATTATTTGGTGTATTTGGTTTAATGAAATGTGTTTATGCGGTTTAAGGTTCAAAAACACATTATTTTCCACATACTGTACATTATTGTTTCTCCTCTATGCCCCGCCTTTCTGAAACGCGTCGATTTTTACAAAGCTCATCGGTCTGAAAAAGCGATGTGTGCTGTGATTGGCCAGCTATCCAGTGCGTTGTGATTGGCCGAATACCTCAAGCGTGTGACGAAATGTTACACCCCTTACCATATTGTGATGATGCCCTGTCAGGCTGGAACGACGATTCAAAAACATGAAAACCCATTATAAATGAGGCATTCGTTGCATCCAGTGGGGACCTAATTATGGATTATAATGACCTTATACTGTCTTTTTACGCTTTGCGTGGCATCGCGGCGGTAAAACAACAAAACATGTCTGCAATTTGTGATCGAGGAAATGAAACCACCAAGCCTACTCCTAAACTGCCAACAAACTCGCTTGGAATCAGAAGTGGCAATTCTTTAAATATAAAAAACTTACTTACAGGGCTTGAGTGAGCGGCGGCAGCCTAGAGTGAGCAGAGGCTAGGGGCTAGAGTGAGGAACGGCCGGAGGGGGTAGAGTGAGCGGAGGCAGGTGGGCTTGAGAACGGCGTGGCTGGCGGATTCGATGAAGGAGTGTCCAGCGGGCTTGCGGCAACCACATATGACGAACCCGGGCTAGACTCCGCTTTGTCCACGGTGAAAGCATCCGGTGATCCACAGCGGGCAAAGTTTGATGTTGTATTTCCTCAAGCGACCAGCAGGATCCCAGCTAGGCATGACGAAGCGGATATCGTCCTCTTTTGAAGGCCAAACAAAGTGTTGGCGCTTCACAAGGAATCACACAGCGCATTCATGACATGGCGGCGACGGCAACAATACTACAGCGAGAATAAAAGTTACGCCTTCTTTCTTTGCGTGAACATTTAGGAGGCGTTATGCAAATCTTCCCAGATAGTGACGTAGACATGTGGGGGCGTGTTAGAACAAGTCGTTTTAGATAGGCGTGGTTGACTCTTAACTTTTATAAAGAATATCTCTTTGGATTTGAGACTTTAGTCTTTGCAACTTTACAGATCTTCTTTATGCACCAAGAGCTTGTAACACTTCAAAGAGAAAGGAAAAATTGAAATAGCATCATATGACCCCTTTAATTCATAATTGAGTTTCTTTAGAGCTTCCCAAAATGGGTTGCACTAGTAAACAAATCCAGTCAATCTAGTTAGTCATACGGTTATCCCTTCAGAGTTTTGTCTTGCATTTACTCAAATTAATTACACGAGACACTTATTAATTAATCAAACTGATCACAAATAATACAGGTCAAGCCAGACTTGTGCGTTTTGGCTGTTTAGATTCAATATATGCCAGATATCAGCAAACAAATTAAATTCTGCCTTAGATACAGACACTTCAGGTTTGTGTTAATTAGAACTTTTAAGGTTAGATTTATGACTGATACATTTGTCATTTGTTTGGCCTTGTAAACAAAGTTATGTGCTGAGAGTTACAGAATCCGATACATACAAGTGTAAAGAGTGGAAAAAGAGAGTTCTCAGACACTTTGTCCAGAGGAACTGGCATGTTTATTTCTGCCGGCATTGTTACTTTGATGGCCTATAGTTTTTGATTTTCCGGAGGTTTTTATGAAAAAGGATTGTTCGACGTGTGGGAGAAAGATTATGATGTTTGTTCGCTCTCAGAAACAAAACTCTGCCTGTCACACGGCCCTAGGGGTGAGATAAAGACTCCTGCCACTCACAGAGACTGACAAAAAACTCTAACAGAGATGGAGAGAGCGAGAGAAAGGGAAGGAGGAATATAAAATGAGAGAATAGGCTAATAATTCACTGCGGAGTCTGCAGTACCTGGTCCGCTCATAAAACTGCCTCTCAGAATCAGCATGCACATCATTTCAACCCCATCAAGTCAGCCAGGTGTCCTGACGCGCCCATCCACTTTCGAATTAATCAACAGTCCCACAATACATCTTACTGACTTGGACAGGTGTGGGGCTTTTGGGGAGGTTTGTCACCAGCCATCTTTAATTCTATTATACCTGGTTTACACCTGATATTAATATTCATTTCGAGAGGACAACGTTAAATACAGGTGTAAATGGGGTCCAAAACATAATGCAATGTCAAACCACATTTGGTAGTCAAAAATGCATGGGACCAATTTGCATTTGAAATGTAACCGTTAATCCATCCTGATGCAAGAGTTGATGAACCAGCTACTTACCTGTAAAACACTGTGCTAAAACAAGGGTTTTAAATTAGTTCTGTGCAACTTTAAGTAAAAATAACCGGCCAATTGGAACTGGAACATTGGTCACATATGAAGCACATCCAAAACTCACTAAACACAAGCAATCCACTAAAATTCTATTTGTCCATTGAAAATCAAGCATTTTGGAAGAAACTGTGCACAATTGTTATTTTTTATTCTTTATGTTTTTTCTTTTCAATGCATATTTGCGTACTGCGTCTGATGTGACATTGTGATTAAATCGAAATGGAGAGTGCAAAATTAAGCTGAATACTTCAAAACATGTGTCAGCATAAACCCTGAAAAAGAAAATAATCATATTTGTAGCAATAGCTGTCCCGTTTCTTTTTCTTCCTGGAGATAGACATCATGAGCAGTGTAGAATGAAAGCACGGTCTGCTCTTTTTGACAAAAGAGATGGATATAACTCATCCTGAGCTGCGCTAAATAAAGTTTCCCTTTGTTGCCGTGCCGTTGCATCGTTCCAGATCTCTCAGTGGATCGAAACTAATCGCTTCCTGGAAACACTTGATAGCAGCGGCAGTGCAGGACGTGTGCGAGGCAAAGCGAGGGATTGAGTTTAAACAGAAGCGGATGAGAGTGGTCAGGTTTCAGTTTCAATGCAACAAGGCACTCTATTACAGTGGGGCAAAAAAGTATTTAGTCAGCCACAATTGTGCAAGTTCTCCCACTTAAAAAAGATGAGAGAGGCCAGTAATTTTCATCATAGGTATACCTCAAATATGAGAGACAAAATGAGAAAAAAAAAAATACAGAAAATCACATTGTAGGATTTTAAAAGAATTTATTTGCAAATTATGGTGGAAAATAAGTATTTAGTCACCTACAAACAAGCAAGATTTCTGGCTCTCACAGACTGTAACTTCTTCTTTAAGAGGCTCCAATGTCCTCCACTGGTTACCTGTATTAAATGGCATCTGTTTGAACTCGTTATCAAAATAAAATACACCTGTCCACAACCTCAAACAGTCAAACTCCAAACTCCACCATGGCCAAGACAAAAGAGCTGTAAAAGGACACCAGAAACAAAACTGTAGACCTGCACCAGACTGGGAAGACTGAATCTGCAACAGGTAAGCAGCTTGGTGTGAAGAAATAAACTGTGGGAGCAATTATTAGAAAATAAAAGACATACAAGACCACTGATAATCTAACTCGATCTGGGGCTCCACGCAAGATCACACCCCGTGGGGTCAAAATGATCACAAAAAATCCCAGAACCACACGGGGGACCCTAGTGAATGACCTGCAGAGAGCTGAGACCAAAGTAACAAAGGCTACCATCAGAACACACTGCGCCGCCAGGGACTCAACTCCTGCAGTGCCAGACGTGTCCCCCTCCTTAAGCCAGTACATGTCCAGGCCCATCTGAAATTTGCTAGAGAGCATTTGGATGATCCAGAAGAGGATTTTGAGAATGTCATATGGTCAGATGAAACAAAAATATAACATTTTGGTAAAAACTCAACTTGTAGTGTTTGGAGGAGAAATAATGCTGAGTTCCATCCAAAGAACACCATACATACTGTGAAGCATGGGGGTGGAAACATGCTTTGGGGCTGTTTTTCTGCAAAAGCACCAGGACGACTGATCCGTGTAAACGAAGAAAGAATGAATGGGGCCATGTTTCGTGAGATTTTGAGTGAAAACCTCCTCCCATCAGCAAGGGCATTGAAGATGAAATGTGGCGGGGTCTTTCAGCATGACAATGATCCCAAAACACACCGCCCGGGCAACGAAGGAGAGGCTTCGTAAGAAGCATTTCAAGGTCTAGCCTAGCCAGTCTCCAGATCTCAACCCCCATAGAAAATCTTTGGAGGGAGTGAAAATCCGTGTTGCCCAGCGACAGCCCCAAAACAATACTGCTCTAGAGGAGATCTGCATGGAGGAAGGGGCCAAAATACCAGCAACGGTGTGTGAAAACCTTGTGAAGACTTACAGAAAACGTTTGCCCTCTGTCATTACCAACAAAGGGTATATAACAAAGTATAGAGATGAAATTTTGTTATTGACCAAATAATTATTTTCCACCATAATTTGCAAAATAAATTCTTTAAAAATCCGATCTTGATTTTCTGGATTTTTTTTTTCTAATTTTGTCTCTCATAGTTGAGGTACACCTATGATGAAAATTACAGGCCTCTATCATCTTTTTAAGTGGGAGAACTTGCACAATTGGTGGCTGACCTAATACTTTTTTTCCCCACTGTATATGACACATTCTGAGATTGAATCCTTTTCTTTTCTTGTGCTCGCCTAAGCTTTTTTTGGACTGACCATTCTTCCTTTAATATTTTCCTCCCCACTTGTGTTCCATCATCTCAAATCCCGTTTCCCAGTTCCAATCTCATTTTTTTTCTGTATCTATTGTGAAGACATGCATTCTGTCCGTTCAGATATGTGGACTCGCATGCTCTTTCGGTTCCTCTGAGCCGAGGCAAGAGCCCCCCAGGGCTGCCCGTGGTCTCGTTACAAGAATAGTAGCTCTGCCGGAGGACCCAGAGCTTCCTCTGAGGTCTGTGTCTCATACACACACATTAAAAGCATTCAGTAATGATCACAACAGTATTGCTTCTGGGACCACAGGGAGTCTTAAGGTACGATGTCAACTGATGACTAAGGGAATATCTTGCTCCTAGTGGAGTTTTATTCTGCTGCACAACTAGTCATGAAGACATACAGAGACAACAGGAAGTGCAAGAAATAATGGAACAGTCCTGAGGGATTGATGGGTAGATAAATAGGTAGATTGATGGATAGATTGGTAGATAGATGGAGTGTTAGGTAGATAGATTTAGGTATATGACGGACTGATTGATGGGAAGTGAGATGGAGGGATAGATTAAATGATGGATGGATTTATGAGTAGATAGGTATGTGTGTGTATGGTTATGGATGGATAGATGGCTAGACATAAGGGTAGAGAGATGATGCATAGATGGGTAGATAGATTGATGGATGGCTGGATGGGTAGTGAGATGGAGGGATAGATGTGTAGATAAAAGGATAAATGGGTAGATGAATGGATTTATTAGTAGATAGATGTATATATGTACTGTATAGATGTTTAGATGGATGGATAAATGGGTAGATAGACGATGGATTGGTGGATTGAAGGATAGATAGATGATGGATGGATGGTTAAATGGGTAGCTAAATGGATCGATAGGTAGATGTGTGGATTGGGTAGATAAATGGGTTGATGGATGGATAGATGGGTAGATAGATGGATTGGGTAGATGGGTGAATTGAGTAGATAAATGGATGGATAGATGGATTGATGGGTAGATGGGTAGATTGGGTAGCTAGATGGGTTAATAGATGAGCAGATTGATGGGTGGATTGGTAGATAGATGGGTTGATGGATGGATTGATGATAGATAGATGAATTGATGGGTAGATGGTGGACTGGGTAGATACATAGGTTGATAGATGGTTGGATTGATGGTAGATAGTTGGATTGATGGGTGGATTGGGTAGATAGGTGGGATGATGGATGGATTAATGGTAGATTAATTAATTGAATAGATGGATGGATGGATAGATAGATAGATAGATAGATAGATAGATAGATAGATAGATAGATAGATAGATAGATAGATAGATAGTTTGACTTTTTTATTGTTCTTTCATAACTCATCATAATCAACTAATTCTCTCTTCTAAGTTTCTTATTTGTTCACTAAGAAGAAATAAAAAGGGGGGAAAAACTGAATTGAGACTATAGAGCTATAAAATGAACAACGTTCAGCAGGTTATAAAAACAATTTAACTAAAAGCTAGTTTCATCACCTCCTTCCAGTCTTAGTCACACAGCTACCATGCTAGTTTGTATTAAGTGTCCGTCATCATGGCAGCACGGTTAGCTGCGGTTGCGAATGACAGGCGATGAGTGGCGGAGTGATGAGCGTAAAATCGGGGGGAAATATATCTGAAGCGATAGACCGGCTAACAAGACTTCCTGTTTTTGAAGTTATTTGTGGTGAAGGCGGGTGCTCTCTTAAGATGTAAGAGAAATGGAAAGATTACATACCAGACAGATATGGGTAGAAAGGGATTATACAATGGAAGATAGAGAGCCATTTTGTCACTTGTTGTTGTTTGACGGTATGCTGTAGCTTCATGCTAGCTTTAAGCTGGTGATGAAGGGAGAGATTGGTGTGTGTGTGTAAGGAGCTTGAGTATGATGATAGAGAGTGACACACTCCACACGTTATGCAGACAGTGAGAGATAAGGGCCAGACAGAGCTTGGCTGTTGTCAATGCAATTACCCTCTCTGCCAAACACACGCCACACACGCACACAATACACTTCAGTGTGTGTTTCACTCTGGGGCACTTGAAGCACAGACAATGACCCGTTTCTACACCGGTGAGTATTACGTTAGTGTCCAATACGTTTGTGTCCTCTTTGTATTTCTGTACATTTCTGTATTTCAGGCTGTGAATCAAACTGGAGGAAAATTGTATTGCTCTTTCATAGCTCTGTTATTAGGTTCTCCTACAATTTGTAAGGAGAAATAAAAACAGAAAGAAATGAATTGAGATAAAGGTCTGTTCTCACCTATGATAATTGTAGCGATAACCATATTAGCGTCCCTGCCAGCATATGATAATGTTCTGTTTATTATAATCACACAGTGCAGTCTGTAGCTTTAAATTGTCAAGCTCTTTCAAGTCAAGTGAATTCTGATTGTCTCTCAGTGATTTTGTTGTTCATCAGATGGAAAAAATAATAATTCTGAAAGGGATTCCCAACGATATCTTTATAGATGTAGTGTGGACTTCCCAATTCTAATAGAATTGGAGCAGTTTTTAAAACTTCAGTTGTCATTATAGTTATCGTTCTTGGTGTAAACAGACCACTTTTGAGTTATAAAATGAACAGTGTTGGGCAAGATACTATACAGAAAATTAGCTAAGCTAAACTGAAAGCTACTTTTTAGAGAACGTAGCTAGTTACTGTACATTATTGCTACACAGCAAATTTAATTTATGGAAGCTGTTTCTGCCACGGAGTAATAAAATAAAAAATAAAAAAGGTAATTGCAACTTTTTATCTCACAATTGTTCTCTGAGTTCTACCAGTTCGGACTTTTTGCAATTCTCTTTTTTTATTCCGGGTTTATTCTGAGGGGGGGAAAAAAACTTAGAATCCAAAGCAAAAAGTTTTTTTTTAAACTTAGAAACAATGTCCAAATCGTGAGTTGAAAAGTCATTACCTTTTTTATTTTTTATTCTATGGCGGAAACAGGCTTCCATAATAATTTGATTTAATGGCCTAAAAAATCCCTTCTAATGGCATTGATTGGTCAGAAAACATCCTTGTGAGATTACTGGGGTCATTTTCTCAGAAGAACAATCTGAGAAGCAGGAGATTTCAGCCCGTTTCCACTGAGTTTTCATAATCTCATTCCTATCTGGGTGAAACAACTGATATTTAAAAAATATTTACCTCTTTTTGGGTAGTATAAAATCCAGGATGGTAATGCACAGTAGTAATATTAGCCAGCATTTGAAGCACCTGAGACTTTGATTCGGTTTAATCCCTGAAGTATCGCTTCGTGTCCTACATAAAGGTCTGTCAGGCTGTGCAGTAGAAGTATGGAGAAGAAATCTGCAGAGGCTGAGTTGGACATTGTGCAATAATGAAGCACTTGGGAGCCTTGGAAGTTGTTATGCCTGTCTTTCCTGCAAGTAGACCAGAGCACTATTGGGTGACACACTTCTTCAAATAATTTGCATTGAGTTTGAAGTGTTCTTAATATAGAACTTATAAATAAATTGTTTTAAACTGAGTATGCTTCATCGTTCTTGTGCATTTTACAATAATGATTATTTTGGAGATATACAGCAGGACGGCAACAGCGAGAATGAAATGATCTAGTCTGACTAAAACATACACTAACTTTTTTTAAGCTGCAAAGAGTAATTTTTTACTTTTGAACAAATAAGTAAAAACTAATTTTACTTATTTGAACAAAATGAAAAGCAAAGCTTTTGGTGTAGAATTGAAGTTTTGTCTGTATTTGACCCAGAGTCTCAGAGAATGATGGGAAATGTAGTTTGTTGTGCAAGCTTGCCACCTCATAAACTGGTTAAATGAGCAGCATTTTATTGCAATAACTATTTTCCCTCAAGTGTTTACAACATTGTGGTTGTGTTCATGTGCACTCATCTAATAAACAGTCGTTCCAGTGTGGCTTGAAGTCTGATCATGTGACCTCAAAATGGCCGCCATCATGAAGAGTAGCCAGACTATTTTTCTCTGTTTTTACTTGTAGGTTCTTTAGTTGTATAGTTATGTTTTGTAATGGAAGCAAGATACAACTTTAAATTGGACCAATTATAACTACATTTTTTAGATGTTAAATAGCGTAGCTGTTCCCTTAAATCTATTTTCACTCAGAAAGTGCTAGTAAACAGCAAGCAGCTTAAGTTAAATGTGACATTTTTAACTAAAAAGACTAAAATGGTGTTTTCTTGAAAATGTACCTCAGTAATCTGTTTTGTTTACAACCTTTTACTGTGTAAATGATTTTTTATTAGTCATTATCTTCCACATGCATCAGTTATGAGGTTTTACTTTATTTTTGAGAGCTTTTAGCCCTTTCATTTATATCCAAAGAAGGTGACGCTCACAAACACACACCTGTCTTTACGGTAGCCTGGTCTAATCTTCCACTCCCTGTACCCGGGTGCCAGCTATGACATAGGTACAGGATTCCCTACCAGCACCAGGGACACACACCATATGCTTCACCAGGACAGCAGCATATGTGAACCTCAGCGTTATTGGAACACTCCCACACACTCATACATACACATGTGCCTGCAAACCATACCTGTCACTTCAGTACGCAATGCTTCTGCTGAGCACTTCAGTTCAGCCGGAGACAAATTATTGTTGAAGTGTGCAATTTGTGCACCACTGATGTCGGAATTGCTCAACTTTGGAAAAAGATGAAAGTTGAGAAATGCTCAGCTCTATGCAAATGAGATGCTAAAAAGGCTGGAGATCGTGGTGCATTTAGTGTTTAAATCATATATTTATAGGCATCTTTCACTGTGGCTAGAGCATCATTTGTTTTGTATGGATTTACTTTAAAGCAGTTTTCACTCATCTAGTAAATGCTAGTAAATTTCATAATTACCTAGATGCTGAAAGTAAAACATTGGATTAAACATGTTAAAGTAGAAAGACTGATGCAGTGTCTTGTTGTAAAATGTACTGAAATAACCTTTGTTTTATTTATATAACACTTTTTTAAAGTGTTACAGTGACTTCTCAAGCCTTTTTAGTTTAAGAGAAATAGATGAATATAGATGTAGGTTTTCGTCATCCTTTTGGAAGCATGACTCTATCATCAGGTGTGTGTGTGTGTGTGTTTTTGTGAGGCTGTAAACAGATGGTGTTGGTGACCGTGGAGGCCGGAAGTATCAGCGGGTGGGCTGATCTCTTCCCTCGTGTCCCGCCTCTGCTCACCTCACCTTGGGCCAATCATGTTTGTCTGCCTGGTCGTGACAGGTGATGACACCACAATGCCATATCAAACAGAGTATGACCTGTCTTTTCCTCTGTTCATCTTTCTTTCTTTTGAGTGGTAACATATTATAAGCATAGGGGGAGCGGGTGTTGAGTATACTTTTTTTTTAATTGGATGCAGGGTGTACATGAAGCACTATTTACCGTGACTAATGGGGGGGGGGGATTGGTTTTAACTGACGTAAAATATAATAAATTGTATATAATTTTTTTTTCTTTCTTTGAAGTAGCTACAGAATATACAGTTACAGCATATGTATAATGATTGAGCATATTGTTAATTGATGTAAAATGTATCTAACCCTCCCTCCCTCCCATCCTTTTCTTTGGTTCTTCTGTTTTTCTTTTTTCTTCTTTTTTTGCACAAAAAACACAAGATGATTCATACTGGAAATTCATAGCCAGAAAGTTTGTTGTTTCTGAATAAATTTGCATAAACGTCAAAGTGACAAGTGCTTAAACAGTTGAAGAAATTCAAAGACTGGTTTTGTCTGATGGCGTACATATGCATTTTCTTTATCTAACCAAAATAGCCAAAATATGATGTCTCCTTGCTAAAAAGCATTTGATAATGTGAGGAAATTAAAAATGCGGGGAGTTTCACATTTCTTTTTTTTTTTTTTGCATTGAATGCATCACAAGCATCAGATTAAGCATTTTTCATGATATATTTATATTCATATAACCTTATAACCTTGTGTATCCTTATAGAAATTGTTAATAAACATTTTCTTAGTGTTCCTACATTTTCCTAGTGTTCCTTCTTAGTGACATAAGCACCTTCAAATCATGTGTTCTGCAATCATCACGACAATCCAGCTAGAATATGGTAATGTTAACATAACTACGTGATATAGTAAGAAAAGTACACATTAGAGCACATTATCAAGATTACCCAAATTATCCTTAATGTATCCCTCTACAACCTTCTGATGCTTTTATGTGATTTTGACTGTGAATGAACGATAAGGCCAAAAAATGGACGAGAAAATGTGGAAAAAAACTAATATTCAGAGGACAACATGGAGTTAAACTTCAAAGATGCTAGAGGAGAGGAGGAGGACACATGTCAAACATTGACAAAGAGAAGCTTTGGCACATTAGGGCACTCATAGCAGAATCTCTGGAGCCCAAAGCCTTTGTGTGAGTGTGTGTACAGGCTCTCTGGAGTTGATTGGCATGACGGAGGTTATTTTGAGCGGCTCTAGGATGCAGCTGTCTTTAGCAGAGGAAAGAAGCTGAAAGGTTTTAGATGGAGATCTAACTCCGTGTCCTGCTACAGATGGTCTACACACACACATACCCGTCATGCACCGGTCAATAAATTGAATCATACCTCACATCTATTCCTGTCTCGCATCAAGGTGAAATTTATCAGATTAAAGGAAGGAGACACAAACAGAGCTTTATATGGGATGGGCGACACTGAATGACAATCAAATCCGGTGTGAGTGTGTGCACGTGTATGTGTTTTCGATAGCCAATGTAAACAATCAGGTGGGCCGTCGTGCAGATGGTCATAGGGTTGCTGGGAGTACTGATCCTCCTCTCTTATGCAGGCTGTAATTGTATGTTGTGCGCTGCATCTGTCCCACCGCTGATGAATGGGAGGGAGAGGAGATGCGGTTGGGAATATGAATGTCTTTCCTCTGGCTCACATACACACTCAACCCACCGCCTCTGTTCTGCAGACACACTTCCACTGAATCTCAGTATAGACACTTCAAAAGAGAACATAGCAGTATACCTGAAAAAAAAAAGTTTTGAGTACTTTAGTTTCTTGTATCTCCCAATATGATTGTTTTGTAATGTGACTATTTCACAGCTGCAGCTTTATTTCTCCAAATTGTAGCTCTCAAAATCTTACAATTATGGCTTATTCTTCATAATTGTGACTTTATCTTGCAATATGGGTGTATCTCACAGTTATGTTTTTTTGTGACTGTCTCACAATGTGGTTTTAAATCTCATAATGATGGCTTTTTCTCATAATTGACTATTGCACAATATAAATATATCCCCTAATGGCTTATTATGGTTTTGGCTGTCTCATAATATGACTGTATCTAGCAACTGACCATTCACAAAGTGCTTGATTGAATGGCGATTTAACAGTTACAGTTACAGTATCTTCTGATGTTCATTCATGCTTATTTGTTACCCTGGACCACAAAACCAGTCTTAAGGGTCAATTTTTTTAAAATTGGAATTTATCATCTCTAACGCTCATATAGGACGATATTTGGCCGAGATGCAACTATTTGAATATCTGGAATCTGAGGGTGCAAAAAAATCTAAATATTGAGAAAATCACCTTTAAAGTTGTCCAAATGAAGTTCTTAGCAATGCATATACTAATAAAAAATTAAGTTTTGATATATTTACAGTAGGACATTTACAAAATATCTTCATGGAACATGATCTTTACTTAATATCCTAATGATTTTTGGCATAAAAGGAAAATCTATAATTTTGACCAATACAATGTACTGTTGGCTATTGCTAAAAAAATATACCCAAGCGACTTACGACTGGTTTTGTGGTCCAGGGTCACATTTCGTGCTTTAAGTATGAAAAGACAATCTGTACATGTGCTGTTTGAACTGAGGCAATACAGTGATCTTTCACAACACATTAAAGAGCCACAAAATGGTATTTATTGTTTGAATTTCTTACAAAACGACAAAATTTCTTTTATACCAGAAGTAACCTGCTCTGTCTTGTCTGTCAGCGTGTTTTCAGTTTCTCACAATTGCACCTTTATTTCTCCCCACTGTAATTTTATATCTCACAATTATGTGACTTCAAACTTACAATTACAACTTAATTTCTTGTAACTGCTTATTTATCTCTCATAGTTGTGACTGTATCTCACAATGTGACTTTCATATTTGAAACTTTATTTTAAATATCTCACTATTCACTTTGCTCTGAGGTGATAACAGGCTTCAATAATGTCACTTCATGACATAATATCAAAACGACTGGCATCAATTGTTTTTCTCTAAATGATGGTACAAGCTCAATTTTCAAGTGAAAGAAGTGAACTGACTTTACACATCTAAAAAATGTAATCTAAAATGAAAAATTGTTGCAAAAATGACTCTGAAAAGTGCAGTCAGTTCTGAAAAACGCTCTGATTTTGTGTTTGCAGATGCCATTTAGTTTATCTAACGCAATGAAATTGGCATTTTAGTCTGTGCCTAAAGTGCACAAATACTTTTTTGTGGCCATTGTAGATAATTTTTCTAAAGAACTAGAGAATAAAAAAGTTATTTGTGCAAGTGTAAAAGGCTCTCCAATGGCATCAGGCTGTAAAGACCCTATTTGGTTTTAATGGGAACCTTAGTGGGGGAAGTCTTCAGCCTATACAAAGTTGAGATAGAAAACAGGCGCTATTGATTTGTTTTGGGTTTCCATTAAAGCTAGCACAAGACCTGACTATAAGATGCGTTTTGATTGACTCAGAAAAGTCTCACAATTCAGATTCTTACTTTGTTTTTTTAATACGTTTTCTCTCTCATTCCTCCCTTTCTGTTCCTATGTTCCCCCTTCACTTTACTGTGTTTTAATGAAGTTTAAGGAGGAGTATGCATTAAATTGGATGGAGCGGTAATTACAGAGTTCTCCGACTTACAATTGCTCAAGCTGTTTTGACATAAGTTAAGATTTGCCGCCAACACGTTTTAACGCGAACAAAGCGCCATTTACTCAATCTGTCAGTTGTTTGCAATTTTTCATAATGTGTTGTCATGAGAAATTAATTGTTATTCACTTCACTTTCAATGTTTACCACTAATTAGCTTCACAAAAGGCAATGTACCTTGGCAGCAGCTTCTCCGCCTGAGAAAGTGAAGAATGAGAGTCTGGAAGTGTTGCACGCTGAACTTTTGTGTTTTGCATTGGCTGACCAACCATTAAAGCCTGTAAGAAGTAAGATTCTAGGTTCCTCCTTTCTACTGCACACTTGGACAGGAAGATATATGCAACAAAATTGTCAGGATTTTTCTGGTTAGTCATAGTCAGTTAGACCTCTGAGACCCTAAACGTAGCAAATGTAGCATTTTTCCTTGCTTGATGTTCAGTAAATTTAATGAACAGTTCTCATACAGTACGATTAGCAAAAGTTATTAAGTATGAACCTGATAATTCAATGAAAATGGCCTCTCTCGGACTCCTAAAAGAACCACTGAGGCTTCTTCATTCGTTTTAAAAGTTCATTCAGTTCAGCTTTTTTCCCACCTCACGGTCGTTTTAAGAAAATGAGTGATTCATTCCCTACGCCGTCAACTCGGATGCCAAACCTGCTTTACCTCTTCATTTCCCACATATCGTTCCCTGCCAAGCGCTGTGTTCTTTATGACCTCCTCTGCCACATCTAATGTGGGTCCCATTAAGATCTCAACCACCTTTTAATAAACCTCCCAATGAACATTCATGCGCTCTGATTCTCAATCGTCAAACTTGTGTAGGCCTTCCAATTTGTGCCGACTCCATTCTCTTGAAACCTGCATGACTTATTCACAATATTTCTGCCACTTCTATGTTGGGTCATCTCCATGTGGTGTTTTTCTCTACACCTATAAGACAAAATATTTATTCATCAGAGAGGCCGAGCAAAAAAAAACTAAACTCAAAGATCTAATTATACAGATCAGCGAAAGCTGCAAACAGGTAAGAGAGATGTTTGACTGGGCTTTTCTTTATATCCTGCTGGGTTTGGCGGTGTGGACTTTAATGAATGCCTCCAGGACCTGTTTGAAGACTATTTCGGCCCTATCGCGTGCCCAGGAGAAGCCTCCTAAATTGGGCTGTAGCTCATCATTCCGACTCCCTGCTTCTGCAGGGCTCTCAAGTAAAAGCACAGAGAAAACGAAAGGAAAATAAAGAAAACAAGGTCCTCCTACAGTTCCCAAACCTTACTTCGAAAGGATAACTGCATTTAGGAAACGCTGATCTCGATGTCATTCTCCAACCTGGAGAAACGGAAACTGTGCAGCTACTGAAATCATTCTTATGCATAATAACACAATGCTGCACAAACCTGTCCACTTCGCTCTCTAAGGAGTCTCTGACTTGGGCACCTATTCTGTTCTGATAGTACTGGATCAGATCTTAATCCTGTTAGGCAATTCCCAGAACACAGCGGATGTAGTATCGCAGCTGACCTCAGTTCAGTTGTACGGGGAGCTTTCCTGAAAATGTCATGTTCACCTTTTGTATTTTTTAGTAGAACATATTCATTGCCAAATCTGTTTATTCAGAAATCAATGAGCTCACTTATTAGCGCGTAAACACGGACCGCCATGTCTGACAGATACTGATAATATGAATATTTCATACTGATTCTGCATTAATATTCATAAACGCTGTTTTAATCATGCAGGGAGGCTCTGGAATGCATCACGAGTTGTTTGTGTGAATCTCAAGCTTGTTTGGCGTTTACGACAGCCTTGTGGCTGCAGCAGAAGGCCCTCGGTCCAGTCCACGCGGGGTGATGAACGACCGGTGTGGCTGCTCACTCTGAGTGCCATTGTCAGGTATGAAAAATGACATTATTACGGTTATACCGTTACCATGGATCCTGTCAGAGGGGTTGAAAAACACCAGCGGCGTTCATGATATTGTGTCACTCACAGCTTGGCTTGTGTTTGCGTGAAGCTTGATGGGAAAACCAGACAGAAGCCAGAGTTGTTGTTTTTTCTTCTCTCTCTTCTTTAGTAAGGATAATTTTCCTCAAGAACGTTTCATTTTTTCTTTCTCTCTCTCTCTCTGTCTCTCTTTCTGGATTAAGATTTATGGATGTTATTTTGCGTAATTTCACGTCTGTTAAAAATGGTTATATGGGATTGCTTTCGCTTTGATGCTGAATGAGTGACTCGTGGGAGTTTTAGTACATATTTAATCTACTTTTACAAGTGAGGGGTGTATATTGCTCCTATACTTTTTATATGTATGAGTAATGGCCAAGGCAGTGAAGCAAGTGCTATATTGTTCAGCGTTGTATAGAGTACTGCAGAGATAATGAGTGCTTCAGATCACTCACCTTCACCACACATATACAGTAGGTATTACACAAATGAAAAAAAGTTAGTTGAACTGTCCCTTCTGGGCAAAATATATCAGTCCATAATCCATAATATTGCTAAATGGTACTTGACAAAGATGCTTTTTCATGAAGAAAGAAAGCGCATTATTCGTAGAGGACTGGCACTTTTTTAGCCTGGATAGCAATGGTTCGAAGTAAAAGAAAATGCGCTTCTTACAAACACACAACTTTTTGCTTCACAAGATGTTAATTGATGCACTGTAGTCATATTGTGGATTAGTGTGATTTTTTTATCAGCTGATGGGACTCTTATTTTGATGGCACCCATTCACTGCAAATTATTATGAGCACGTCATGTAATGCTAAATTTCTCCAAATCTGTTCTGGTGAAGAAACAATCTACATCTTGAATGGCCTTAGAGTGAGTTAATTTTTAGCAAATATCCTGGGTCATTTCACGGAAAAACGTGGATAGTTTAAAGCAGGGGGGCCCAAACCTGCTCCGCGTCGAGCTGTCAATTCTAATTTCAATCTGCCACACGATAATGCAAACACACCTGAAGTCAACTAATTAGGGTATTCGATCATCTTGGAAAAATTAAAGGCATGTGTCTTTGATTAGAGTTTGAGCTAAACTTTGCATGACAGTCGATCGCCCATTTGAGCAGGTGATTGGGGCAGCCGTCTGGTGTAAGGGACCATTCACACAAAAATGAAAATTAATCTTCATTTACTCACCCTCATGTCATTTTGTAGCATGTTCTTTCTTAGGTGTTAAAAAAAAGAAAGAAAAAAAGAAACAGACATTTAAAAAAATATATTTTGTGTTCCACAGCAGAGAATCAGTGAAGATGAGTAATAATGTCAAAATCTTTATTTATCTTGTAAAATGAAGAAACATATTCAGTCAGGTGTCCAAATGGTCATGACTGGTACTTTTTATATACCTGCCTTTAGACCCAAATCAAGACTTTCAATCATTATTTTTTACTTACTGCAACATTCCTGAAGGCCGAACATGACCAGCAAAATAATGTTTGGCCTGAGAGAGAAGTTGAACATAATAAATGGTGAAATGCTTCATGTCAACCCTGCAGAATTTCAAATACACTGATCAGTCAGTCAGTTAAAGTCATATCCAACTCCCATGCATGCTGAAACAGCCCTTTTGATATCCTCCTAGTCCAGTCTCCAATGATAAGGATCATTTCTAATGAACGTGTCTCTGTGGTTTGACCTCCAGCGAAAAGAGTTTGAATTAAGATGTTCCTTTTCATTTTCTGTAAATGTATAGGGGTCTATTCAGCTGTGGTCTGGCACTTAAACCGGACGATGCAGAGCTCAAAGGTCCATCGCAGATTGAGAGCATTATCCCGGTGGTAAAGTTAGAAGTTCTAAGTTTCGACTGAGGTGTGAATTTTATCATGCTAAGGCGATGAACTGTAGGGGTGCACAGTCTCTCGAGTAGCATGCAAATACGCGCATCAATGCTGTCAGGTTTAGCTCACGGGACTGAAATATACGTGACTGGTAACCATGGTGACACCGGCGCCTGTCATATTTTGGCGCCATTTCTCTAACAGCTCGAGGCAGGGAAATGCTCTGAGCACAAGTCACTAAATTGACTACGATGGTGCTGAACACTTCTATTCTGGTTCATTCTGTTTCAAACATAGTGCGTGGTCACGGTACAGAATGCTCAAATGAGGGAATCCTGTTAGCTTTGGAAATGAATTAAGTTTAGCGTGGTGTGGTTTTGTGTGAAGACGAGTGTGGGTTGCCCGTGACATTCCTAAAGTAGATTTGCTTTTCCTAAAGGAAATAGAACTTTTCTTTTGCTGCCTTGCAAGCTTTGCTGTGTAATTGAAATGCTGCTTCACAGTCATTTTGATGGTGAGTGAAAAGGTTGCTTGTCAGCCTCAGAAGGTTGTACAATTTTTATTATGAAGCATTTTATTTCCTATTTATTTTATACTGTATATGAATTGCATGTGTTTCGACCCGATTAATAAGTCAGAAATTAGTTCAAGTAATAGCGTTTGAATGTGCCTTATAATTAATCTGTCACTTGTTTGGGACAAAATATATATTTTATATATATATTTTTTGTGCAAGGGTAAGAGTTTAAATGGTTAAACTTGAATACACTATAATTTTTTTTATTTTATTTATTTGTTTGTTTAATTATTTATATGTTTCTTATATTCAGTGTTGTTAATAAAATAGTTTTTAATGTTATAAAATACTTTATAATAACTAAATGATCTTACAAAAAGAAACATCAGATTTGTGCATTTATTAGTTTTATTTAATTTATTGTATTTATTTTAATCCGGCACCCCGCCCCCCCTCCCCGATTAGTACACCAAAGTTCAAAGTATTCTTGGGAAGTGTCAAATAGATAAGAAAACTAAGAAAGAAGACCAATCTCAAATCAGTATGCAAATATTACAATTATTTTGAATGAGTGGATTTTCAAAGTTAAATTTTCAAACCAATCTTAATTTCTAGTAGGCTACAAACGAAAAACAAATTTCGAATAGAATGTACATTCTGTGAGTGCATTTGAGCTGAATTGCAGAACAGCGTATAGAAGGCAGATAATATCAGTACAGTTCTGCATTTTAAGCAGTGTAATAAGGGGGAAGAGAGAGAAAAAATACATCTCAAACATAATGGAAATTGGCTGTCAGCACTTTATTCACGTTGCCAATAATCAATAACATGGCAGTGCAACTGTGGCTGGTCGCTGTCCGCGGTGCTGAAGAGAAAAACCCAGCAAACCTTTGAGATCAAAACTCTCTTTTTCTCTCTCCCAACATTTAATCTGTGATAACGTCTATGTGACTAATTTGGAAGGCAATAGAGAAGAGGGAGGGTCATCGTCCGGAAATTCATCATGGGGACGCACGCGCGCACACACACGCATGGTGTTCTGAGCTGCCGCAGCTATTTTGGTGCACTCGTTTAAAGGGGTCATAAAACATTGCTAAAAATAACATAATGTTGTGTATTTGGTGTAATGCAATGTGTTCATGCGGTTTAAGGTTCAAAAAACACATTATTTTCCACATAATATACATTATTGTTAGCTGACAAGGAAAAAGAATCTATGCCCTGCTTTCTGAAACGTGCGTTGATTTTAAGAGCGTCAATCGATTGCTGAAAATCGAGGTGTGGCTCTGATTGGGCCCTGCTATCGCAGTGGTCATTGTATTTGGCTGAATATCCTCGAAGTGCAGGGTGACCTATATGTTAGCGGCCCTTACGCATACTGTGGGGGCTGCTCCTGTTCCGTTGGTCCCGGCACGACAAGACAAAAACAATAAAACCCATTATAAACTAGGCATTTGTTGCATTCAGTGGGGACATAATTACTGATTATAATGACTTATACTGTCTTTTTACGCGTTGCGTATCTCGCTGCGTAAACATAAAACGGCTATGTCTTGGAGTAAACGAGACAAACATACAAGTTTTTAATCTTACTCTATCATCTGGCTCAAAAGCCTCGGCTGTTTGAATCGTCAGTGCAAATTCTGAACAAAAATATAAAAAACTTAGCTTAGCCAGTCTGTGAGTGCAGAAGCGGGGCGCAGAGCGTGTCCCTTGGCAAAGATAGAACCTGCCCCAGTTTCTGGGGTGTGTTGGGGGGTGGGGGGGGGGGAGGGGGGGTTGGGGGGGGTTTGGGGTTTGTTTGTGTTTTTATTTCTTTATATAGCAGATCTCTCCGGCATTATAGGCTACTCTCACAGGGAACAGTCCTCATCCTCCGCAAAATGTGCTGCACGTATCTGAATATTTGGGTTGAACTGTTTTTGAACAGTGTTGTAAATACAACTTAATTACTGATTTCTAGTTGTGTCCTCTTTTTGGAAGACCAAACAAAGTATTTCGCTTGCACAACGAAACACACAGCATCACACACACGGCGGGCTAGAGTGAGCGGACGCCGGAGGCCTAGAGTGAGCGGCGGCAGGCGGGCTTGAGAACGGAGCAAACCGCGGCGGTTCGGCGGTCTTGAGGTGCAATCTAAACCATATGTGATGACCCCGGGCTGGACTCCACTTTGTCTACGGTGAAAGCCAATCCAATGGTGGCGGTCCTGCGATGCTCAGCAGTGGGCGAAGTTGATGTATATCTCAGCGACCAGCATGGATTGCAGCTCTGGCTGACGAAGCAGATATCATGTCCTCTTTTGAAGGCCAAACAAATGTAGTTTTGCTGGGGGGGGGGGGGGGGTGCACAACGAAACACACAGCTTCTTCATCCAACGTGGCGCAGCTCAACTAACAATACTACAGCAGAGAATAAAAGCGTTACACACACCTTCTTTCTCGGCGTGAGCTATGTTGGGTGGCCGTTTATGGGGCGCAAACCTTCCCATCATCGTGATTCGTAGGTATGTGGGGTCGTGTTAGATACATCCGTTTAGGTATGGCGTGGTTGACGATCTTATCTTTTACTAACAAGAATATCTCTTGGATTATGAACATTAGTCTTTGGTGGCAACGTTACAGCATTCTTCTTCATGGCATGCAAGGCTTGTAACACTGGCCAAAGAGAAAGGAAAAATTGAAAATCACATCATATGACCCCTTTAAATGCTTTTTTTGGGCGAATCTCCATTTTGTGGCAGAAGCGCGCGCTCGACTGGTATTATCTGCTTAAAAAAAATCATATAATAGTCCTGGAGTTCAGGCAATTTGTAAAAAGTTTATCTCACAGTAGATATTTAAAGTCTATTTGATTGTTATCTTCTTATTTTCGCGATTACACTGTTTTAAATATGTATAAATTTTGGAAACATTAGCATGTCAAATTCGATTTTCGTGTGTATTAAAGCTTCAGGCATGTTCGTATATATTCATTACGAGGCGACGGCAGTTCCTGACCGAGAATTGGGCAATGGGCGATATATGTGTGTTGTGTGTAACTGACCTAAAGGCCTTGCCCTGTAAGTGCTAGGCATTTCTATTCTCCTTTTCCGCCATCCGTATTTGTCATTGACCCATGTGTAGGAGATTTTGCAATCAGCAGATAATGGCAGGCATTTTGGAGGTTGCCGTATTAGTGTTTGTCACAGGCAAGAGACGGGCATTCACTGACTCGAATGCTTTCGCTTCTTGAGTCAGGTCTGATCTTCTTTTCACTCTGAAAACTGGCTCCATCTAGGGGGGTCTGGCTTCTCACCGCTCATGCAGCATCTATCAGAGCATGAATTGTGAATCGATACATGAGACGTGAAATACCGGGCGCAAAGCTTTCGCCTCAGTCTCTCAGCTCAGTGGGGGGGTGGGGGGGGGGGGTTCGCACGTTCACTGATTCAGGGACCGACTAAACTTTGATTAAAATAATTCAGAAATGCAGCGCATAACTTTTGATACATGTGCGACAATAGAGGACGTTCGT
Source organism: Sinocyclocheilus anophthalmus (assembly GCA_018155175.1). Lineage (NCBI taxonomy): Eukaryota > Metazoa > Chordata > Actinopteri > Cypriniformes > Cyprinidae > Sinocyclocheilus > Sinocyclocheilus anophthalmus. The sequence goes on along the minus strand of JADLZN010006545.1, from coordinate 413,152 downwards.
TTCATTTAGCTTCAAGCAGACAAAATACTGGCAAGATACACAGTTTACGTACCACTTCTTAAGGTACATTATGGCACCATTCCACAGGCTTTTTAGCATATCATATAGTAGTTAAGCCGATGCCGTAGTGCCTTGACGAGGGGGGGGGGGGGGGCCTCCCCCCCCCGCGCCTCCAATGACTCCGTGAGTTCAGAGCAACTGGTCTCCACCGCTAGACTCACAGATCTTCGTCGCTAGCGGATGAAGCAACTATTCCAGGCGAAATGCATTTTGTTGCGTTTCTGCACCTTTTTGGCTTGTGTCCATGTCTGGACCTTGGCGGACGCTGCTCGGTCCTATGTATTAGGCAGTATAAATAGAAGCGGATAGTAAAGTGGCATTTTTGGCTTTTGCAAACACCCAACGCGTCTCTCATCGCCAGGTATCTTCCTCTACTCCTATGAAATCGACCACATTTGGCAGGTTTCTCCACAATAGAGCGTCAGTGTCAAACTACAGAAGGGCTGTGGAATCGATAAAAAAGGATGTCTTGGAGCCGTGAATGGTCCTTATCTAACTACCGGCTTCTACTTGTTGCATTTGCTTCATAGAATATCTTCCGAGTGCGGGGCGTTTCGGATACCTATTTGTGCTGTAAGCGCGCGGAACATACTATTCAAAGTGGACTTAACTGATGAGCTGTGGTGTACAAACCCTGGGGCACTTTTGCAGATCAAATCGCATTTATGAGGGAGGTATTGTTCCCTGTTCTGCATTGACAAATAGGTTACACTGTAAAATATAGATGCGGTGCATTCTTAGGGACATAGCCATGTTGTGTTTGACGAAAAGCCTTTTTAGCTCATCGCATAGCTAGCCTAGCCCGCACATATCATTTCTTAGGCACAAGTCTGTAATCCTGCGCTTGCCATTCGACTGCTTGACTTGATACAAATAATCATGACTGCACTGTGCTGTGTTCTCCTGTCACCGTGAGCAGATTAGCCTTAATTGAAGTTTGAAGCATCAGGCTTCGTCTGCGTTTGTGTCTCTCCAGATGTCCTTTCTGCGCGCGGCGGATTTGTGAGCGCAAAACCTGCTTCATTCAGTCGCACGTCGGGTCATCGTACGCACTTTGGTTCAGCATGTAGCCGAGTCGCCTGTCGTGCTACTCGCGTTCGCGCAGGAGCGCTCGCGCGGCATAGGATGGATGCTCCTGTGGCGAGGCGCCCGATGCCGGCCGCTCTCCATGGGCGGGACAAGAGGGGAGGTCGCAGCGAGTCTGATCATCTTGAATTCAGGGGGGAGCGCACTATTGTTTTCAAACTTGGCGGAATACTTTGGAGAGGTACCCCGACACCTTACTGGGAAGCACAGAGCGCGACTTCTTCTTCCACGAGGAGACCAACGAGTACTTTTTCGACCGCGACCCGGACATTTTTAGGCACATCCTCAACTTCTACCGAACCGGGAAGCTGCACTACCCTCGCCACGAGTGCATCTCCGCCTATGACGAGGAGCTGGCCTTCTTCGGCATCATTCCTGAGATAATAGGGGACTGCTGTTATGAGGAGTACAAAGATCGCAGGAGGGAGAACGTGGAGAGGATTCAAGACGATGAGGAGAACGACAACAACAAAGATATGGTGCTGCCGGATATGTCGTTCCGCGAGACCATGTGGCGCGCGTTTGAGAACCCGCACACCAGCACCATGGCGCTGGTGTTTTATTACGTCACGGGCTTTTTCATCGCCGTCTCCGTTATGGCCAACGTGGTGGAGACGGTCCCGTGCGGCAGCGGGCCAAACCGGGCGAAGGAGGTCTCGTGCGGAGAGCGCTACGCCCTTGCGTTCTTTTGTTTGGATACGGCCTGCGTCATGATCTTCACCGTCGAGTACCTGCTGCGTCTGATCGCCGCGCCCAGCAGGTACAAGTTCGTCAAAAGCGTCATGAGCATCATTGACGTGGTGGCCATCATGCCTTACTACATTGGCCTGGTCATGACGGACAACGAGGACGTGAGCGGGGCCTTCGTCACCCTCAGGGTCTTCAGGGTCTTTCGGATTTTCAAATTTTCGCGGCACTCCGCGGGACTGCGCATCCTGGGGTACACGCTCAAGAGCTGCGCGTCCGAGCTGGGCTTCCTGCTCTTCTCTCTCACCATGGCCATCATCATCTTCGCCACCGTCATGTTCTACGCAGAGAAGGGCTCCCTGCTCGCACTCGCGCCAGCAAGTTCACCAGGCATTCCTGCTGCGTCTGGTTACAAATCGGGCATCGTCACCTATGACAACCGCTGGGGTGAGTCGATGTTGTTGTGCTGCGCAAACTTATGTGGCTGAATGAGCTGCGCTCATACGTCTTCTGTCAGGACTGCTTCAGAAGTGGGCAGCGCCCTGTTTACACCAACGGGCGGGGGGGGGGGGGGGGCGTCCCGAAAAGTTGAGAGCTGGCGGAGATAGAACACATCAAGGGCAGGGGGAGATCAATAAAAGTGATATGAATCAAAGAAATAGACTCCCCCTCTCTCTCCCTTTCTCTATCTGGCTATCCATGACTGTCTCATTGCTTGAAAAGACAAAGCCTATCAAAGCTATTTCATTTAACTTTATTTACTGCAATATTTGGTTCAAATGCACTCACATCCGTATATGAAATAAAAACATATACAAATTATTCATATAATTAAAAAAAAACTTGGAACTTGTGTATATTTTATATATTTTATGTTGCTGTTTTTGACATTTTTATAATGTAAAATAATTATTTTATAGTTTATTAATAAAATATTTATAATAATTGCAGAAACTTTCAACAAAATGTTACACTTGAGTACACTAGTGAGTATACTGTTTAAAGCATTGGCTGTGTAGTTCATATATAATTTGGCTGACTGTGTGACGGTCAGTAACAATGCTTTTAAATCTTTTTCTGAGAATTTGAGGATTATGATGTCAGAGTTATTTCTTTCTTATACCTCTGAATTTTATTCACAGATGTGTGCTTCTGTCATATGACACCTCACCAGAGTCAGATTGAGCACAGACTCTTCCTTCCTTTGGAAGCCTTGCTTGTTTATAACTAACCATCTCAAAGCACCTTTGGCACAGTGTTGTAATTTTCACACAGTTAGTGAACACACAGAAAGACATGGCTGACTCATGTGACGTTAAGCACTGAAGGCGATTACAATGATGCATTCCCTATTGATGTGTTATTCATTCATTAATCCCATCACTCGACACCTCAGCATGGCTTCTCCAAGCCTCCCACCTGTGCAGAGCGGGCGCTCTCCATGGTGCTGAATCTGCCTGCCGCATGTTGCAGTCGCCCCATGGCTGCACTCTGCTGCTCAGGAGACGACCGATTCTTTGCTGGCGGGTTGACACGGTCCTGAGTCACACTCGAGGGGATTAATCAAGCCCCATGCTCCAGTACACATCCCGCTCTTTGATCGGCACGACTTTGAAGTGCATTACTCTGAGTGTGTCATAACTTGCTCTCTGAGTGTCAATCTGACGCCTGCGCCTGGCTGATATGATGCACATTTCCGAAGTAATTGTGTTTGGGAGACATTTGGTTTTGGAGTTTTTAGTTTTAAATTGGGGTTTTTTATACTGTAGTTCAACAATGAGTGGCTCACAGCATCTGTCTGCTTCTTTTTATATGTGACTTCAAGTCTGAATATGGTCTTTGAGCGTGACTAGAATATGGGCGTCAATAGGTTGTCGTTGATGCACAAGAAAGTCTGAAGATGCCATTACGACTGGCCTTTAATTAATAAAATTAATTAAGTTGTCATGAGACTGGTGGAACGTGATTGGGTAGTGGCATGTCGTGCTTGTGATATATAAATAGTTATGGGGGGTCTCACAGAGTTCGATCATTCCGCATCTGCCCTTACTCCGGCCTTCTACTTTCTTGCGAGGTCTGCATTGTCCTATAAAGAAAATATGAGGTTTGGAGACAGCAGGAGCTAAAGGGGGAAAAAGAGATGCGGTGTGAGTGAGTGTAGAGAAATAGAGTTCTCGTTTGATAGGCGTATCGGGGCAGTGCACATCATATTGTGTGCAATTTGTGTCCTGCCGTTTCTTGCCTGTCAAATCGGATGACATCAATGAGAAAATTAAATTACGGGCAAACGCTCAGCACCAGCTCGATGTTGGGAGCACTGTGTGTGTGTCTGTATGTTAGGGAGAGATGATGACTTGTTGGAGCCAGCTGGTTATGAACTATGTCTTCCAAACAGACCCACAGCTGCAGGGCTTCAGTGATGCGGCCCATATACTCATCTCCTCTCTCTGCAGGCAGGCATGCTGTTCCTCATTTCAGATTTTATTGCATTGCCTCAGTGAGCCCATCAAGAGGAGCACGCAGGGGGGCAGTCGCTACAGCAGTGATCTGACCTGGTAAAGTCAAGTTCACCCTGTGACAAGCAATAGCCAGAACTTGGGATGTGAAATCGGGCCGTGTCTTGAGACCATTTCATGTTTGAGTGGCTACATTTTGATCTGAAAGAAAAGTTTCACATTGTAGATGTCACACAGTTTAACTTTAAGAGACAGTGGGGTTAGGAGGAACCTCGCCTCTTAGGTTTGAGATCTCATTGTCCTTTACTTGTCGAGTTCATCCATTATCCCCTTGTCATGTCTGAAATCTCATTCCCTTCCTATTTCTCCTTAAACACACACTTGAGTGAGTGGCCAGTCCAGGCATCGCTAAACGACTTTGCCTGCTCTGATTGAACAAGAGCCTGGCTCTCTAAATGTATGCATCACTTTTTAATGCCTCATTTCCCAGACTGGATGACAGGAATGGATCCGTGGCTCAGAGAGCACTGGGAGGGATTTTCACGAGGTGGCTGTTTTAGATTACGTGAACCTGGTGTTGGGTTTGGATTATTAGTAATGAAGCCTTTGTGATGTTCCTTCACCAAAGAGCAATCGAAGTTTGAGAAAATTACGCCTATCAGTATGGTTTTGTGGAGATAAAAGCCAGCATTAAAGTGAGAGAAAGTTATGCTTGCTAGATTATACTCAACCCTCAGGCACCTTCAATCTGTCTGCATGAGAATGATCGAGAATTTTAATTATCCGTAAAGATAGCCTCTATTATGCAGAACTCTGTGTAAGATACCTGAATGCTTCAACCAGTTTTAGCTCCAAAAGTTATGGGTATACGCACCAGGGACTGCTGCTCATCTCAGTCTCATTTTGATCCAGATGAAGTGGCTTCTTTTATCTCTTGCTCTGCTTAAAGGATGCATAGAACTTTTCTGCCTGGTGGTGTAAGATATGCCAGTTATCTCCCAATTGGCATAATATCATGATGCTGAAAACAAAAATGGATGTTCTTTTAAACGTGGCTCAGACGTTCCAGAGAGATTTGTTCCACAATATGTCACAATGTTTCCCCAAGAATTTTAACTGAAATACAGTCCTGACCATGGCATATCTTTAGATCAGGGTTGTTCAGTTCTGGAGGACCACTTTCCTGCAGAGTTTAGCTCCGATACACCTGCCTGAAAGTTTTTAGTGTTCCTAAATACTTTGATTTTATCTGGTTCAGGTGTGTTTAATTGGGACTACAGGTAAACTCTGCTGGACTCCGGCCCTGTAAAACCCTGAACAAATCCATCTATTGACTCACATTTGCTTGTAATCCAGCATCAACATTCAGCCCTCACGGAGTCCTGCTCTTCCCAAATGGGAATGTGTGGAGTGTGGAGAGAGGAGGCAAGGGACGGGATGTGACTTTGGTTCACAGCATGAATGGCCTCCGCTTCACTGGCCTCTATCGCCTCTTTAATGGACTCGTTTTCTGGCATAGGCTGATTTTGCCCAGCTCAATTAAATCAGCAGCATTTTAATTGGCTTATGCACTGTCAAACGGGATCTATTAAGTGAGCAGCTGTCAGAGCTGAAGACATGCAGATATGAGCGGGAGGGAGAGAGAGAAAGGTGAAGAGGGGTAAATGCATCAGCTTTAAAGCACTTGGGTACAATGAGAATGTCTTGTAAATGAAATGCCCCCATGATCCTCTAAAATACCCATCATTCTTTTCACTGAAATGCACTTCTCTCAGTTCATTCTCCAATCTCCAATCCTTTTTCGTCCTCTCACGCTGCTTCGTCTTCTCGTGCGGGCTTATGAAGGCACGTAAAGAGTCCCACCGAGAGGTTGTAAAGAGATTGATGGCATAACATAGACAGTTTATTAAACTCTCGGAAGACACCCTGCATCAGGGTCAGTTAAGGGCAGAGGCTTCAACGCCCGCTGGCTACGTATCCCCTCCCCGGGATATGCCACACAGGAAAGGGATTTGCTGGATTAATCTTCGATATTCATTGTGGTCACCGTGGGTTAAGCAATAGGCTTAATTTCTTCTAAGAGAAAAGATCAGAAGTTCATAGTGCATGACCGAAGAGGCTTTAGTGTGGTTTTCAACACTGCAATCAGGGCAAAAGGTAAATTTCTTTGAGAGGTCATGCCGACAGGGTTGTAGAAAGGTCAGGGCTTGGTACAACATGTGAAAGGGACTCATTATTGTGTCTGAAAGAGCATTGCGGTGTGGGGTTACCCTCATTAGAGCACCTTTACCAGGTATTGCAAAGCAAGAGCACTGTCCCGGAGAAATGCACTGATGCAGGTTTATTATTGATGATCCCGGGACACTCAAGTGTGTCCACATAAGACACAACTGGCCCTATGCTGGGTTGATTAAAGGGACTGTTCACCATGAAATTCTGTCATAATTTACGCAAATCTGTGAAACCTCGTGACTTTGAACAACCCCATTGAACCCCACTGACACTGTACTGTATAAACAAATAGAAGACATTTTTCAAAAGTCATATGGGTTTTTGAAGAAAATAAGTTATATTTTGGGGTTAACGTTACCTTTAAACCCTTTAGGTGGGAATTGCTGTTTGAGGTTGTGCATTTGTGCCATTTATGCCACACAAAAAAAACTCCTCTATTTTGTGGGCCCACAGTTTTCTGCGTAGGTCTGGTCTGGTTTGTGATTGCCACATTCCACCAAGGTAATAAGTATTTCATATAATGGTTGTAGTGAATAAAACAATGAGTGTTTTGACCAAGATTTTTTGTTCCACAGATGTACATGACATGTTTCATGGCCCAAATAGGAGCATGAGAGAAAACCTGTATTTGAAAGATTTACACAGTGGCACAGCCACAGGCAAATAAAGAGCCTAGAATGAGGTAATTAAAGGCTCTTTGTCATGTGGAATAACCCCTGTGGTGTTGCTGTAGAGGCGCTAACTCTATTCATCCATCCATTTCATACTCGCGCTATTACTCCACACCGAGAGGCTAATTGGACTAGCGTCTCTCTCCTTAACTCTCGTCCTATGTCTTCCTCTTTTCCTACCATCCTTTTTCTTCTTCACCCCTTCTTTTATTCCACTTTTATAGTTGCTTCCTCACTCTGTCTTCGTTTTGGATACATTTGCCCTCTCTGTGATGGTTCAAACACCATAAAAATGTGTTGAAAGTGGAGTATGCCCTCCTCAGACGGCTGCCTTTAATCAGTTGAATGAAACGGACAGAGGGCTTTCTTCCTCCTCCTTTTCCAATTAAGTATGTGTTTTTTTCATTTGGGTTTTTTAATTACTTGGCCTGTCTAGGAAAAAAAGCAGTGGTAGCAGTAATGGTGCTGGCATTGGGAGGTTTAAGCACTTTAAATCTCTCACGCACACACATCTTGGCTCATATCAAAACAGTGAAAATCAAAATACACCCTTGTTCAGTGACTGCTCGAAATGACGGCAATTGTGAGAGTGAGTGAAATGTAAATCTTCAAAAATATAGACTTTTCCCCCCCGATGATTAATGTTCTGCTGGATGGAATCCAGGATTGAGATGCTGGAATAAGGTCTATATTTAGACAAATTCACATCCAAATAAAGGGGATTAGCGATCACTATAACTTTCACTGTCCATTCCTGATTCCCCCAATTTTTTTTTTTAGATGCTTTAGCCGACTCTGTATTTTGAACCCCTGGTAAAGGGTTAAAAAATTAGCTGTTCATTCAAAAACAAGGTAGTTTTTAACCTTGTTTGAGACTGTTCATATTTGACACTGTATACCTTTGGGACCACAATTTAGGTTTACCATGGTACTTACTCTGCTTAATCTCTTGCTTTTGCTCAAACACAGCACAAATTGAATAAAGAATATATCTGGCTGAAAACTTTTGATCAAAAGCTCACTTTCAGATCATTGTTCTGTCCCAGGCAATATACACACTGTTGCCGAATACACACACATACACACACACACAGACTTGATTCCCCACATTTGCTAGATCAACCTCATTTTATAAATCTGTCAGTCAGAAGCACAAACACAGAATTCTTCCCTTTTCCACAGCTTACCTTCTCTCATTCCACGCGTCCGTTATCTTTTCCAGGTCATGACTGATTTGATTTGTGTGCAATTAAGATTGTGGACTCTCGCTATTTCCGATTATTTTGCCCTGTGTGTGTGTGTGTTTCCTGTGCAGTGCTCTGGTCTGCACTGGTCTAATTGAATTAATGGATTCATCTGTGTAGCGTTTGCTTTTTCTCGTTTCATTCTCGCCCACACTCATTCTCTCGTATTTTTACACCCCAAAGCTGAGTAATTCTTTTAATAAAATAATTTAACGACACCTTGAGAAGTCTTGGATGAATGTGATGATTCGATCCTCTGTATTGAAGGGGAGTGAGAGTGTGTGTTTTGGATGAAAATAATAATGAATTGGGGAACACTGGAGTGTTTTGCTAAAGCCTGCTAATACCATACAAGAGGCTCATAAATAGCAGAAACAGAGTGAAGTAGGGAAGTGAATACAAATGTGGCCTTTCATATGGAGATCTCCTGTGGTAGACGGATGTGTCTTCATTACAGATCCTCTGAATGGTGTTTAAAGATAGCAGGAGAGATGGCCATCAGTCTGGAGTTGGCTTTTTTTCAGTGTGCATTGATTAAGCCTCACTAGGTACAGGAGAGATGACCTGCTAACGTTGATCTGAACGCAGCCTTTAACAGCTCGCAACATGCTCGTAGCATGCAGAAAGACACAAAGACAAACTGGAAATCAATGAGCCTGCAGTATCCGCACCTGTGTGTGTGTTTCTGAGTTCACTCCCTTCACACTGTTTATTGTGACCCATTTTCATAAAATCTTCTCATGCAATCCAACAAATTTAATAACTTTGTAGGATGATAGATTGTAAATTATTAGATTTCTGCTTTTCCTGAAGATGATGTGAGAGGTGCTGTCTAATACTAAAACCACTGTGCAAGAATGTTGAAGAAGGTTGCTCAATAATAATTCAAGTAATTTTACCAACATTGTCACTTTTCCTACAGTAAAATACATTATTTATTTACAATTCATTTGTATATTTTCCAGTTGATAGACATATAATACAGTGTGTCAAAAGTTTGGAATAATTTAGATTTGTGTGTGTGTGTATATGTGTGTGTCTCCGAAAGAAAACTCTTATGGCTACCAAGGCTGCATTTATTTGATCAAAAATACAGTAAGAACAGTAATACTGTGATTATTATTACAACTGAAAATAAATCTTTTCTATTTAAATATGCTTTAAAAAGGTATTTATTCCAGTTATGGCATTCTTTCGTGTGTTTTGATGGTTAACATGACACTATTTCCCTGTTTAATACTGTAAAGCTGCTTTATAGACACAATCTGCATTGTAAAAAGCACTATATAAATAATGGTGACTTGACTTGACATTCAATGTAAAACATACTGATTAGTTTGTTTTTAACTCATTCTTGCTGATGCTTTTAAAACTATTTTTACAAGTGATTTTTGTGTCAAAACGTCTCCAGTACAAAAAGTGCAGTAAGAGTTATTAATTTAATGTTGAGTTTGAGATACAGTCATAGAGATACTTGTCTTAAATGTTCAGGTTTTAAATGTTAATCTTTCATGCATATTTGCAGCCTATTATTAACTTGTGCCATTTAAAAACATGCATTATCTTAACTGACCTTTGAATGCTGACTTGATCTTTTCTTGAATGTACAGCTGGATCAGGCTGAATGTTGCTTGTCTGTTTGGAGGATGTGTTTTTCGTTCGTTGTGTTATGTTATCAGGCAGTTATGTTCTTCCGCTTTGCAGATGCTGTAGAGTCCATTCTGAACAGATCACTTGCATTTGATTTTTCCTGTCAGTGTGAATCTGAAGCAGGCCGGCAGGGAGGCCGTTTGTTGGTCTTTGCCATTTGGACTCTAATGGAGTGAATCAGTGGGAGGATGCCAGGTAACTGCTTCAAGTCAGGCAGAACACTAGGGGACACACTGATTTTATTGTTTGGATACAAACACTTGAATAGGCCATTACACAGCTTATGACACACCTGTCTCCCTTTTCCTTACCGTCGCATTATTTTCCCCATTTTTCTTCTGTTGTTCATTTTCTTTGCTTTAAGGCGCAATCAATTTTCCAGCTCAAACTGGAGTGCTCTCAGACTGAAAAGTCAGCAGTGCTAATGCATAAATCCCAAATATTTCCCAATTTAGACTTTCTTGTCTGCCTTAAAGCAATGTTCTGGGTCCAATTTGAGAATCTGCCATGTTAGAATTTGTAAAAACTGTGTTTACATTAATGCTAGGCAAGTCTAATCAGGCATTCCTAGAGTTTAGATATTTGTATGTTTATTCTTTCATTAAAAGTGTGTTATTTGAGCTTTAACATTTCTAAATTGTTCTTTTAGCTGTGGCACAACGGTTCTAGGTAGATTAACATCTGATTTAGCCTTACTAATGTAGTTCCTGTGGGTGTTTTACGGTCTTATTTCTAGTAACCTTGCACATGTCATGGAAAGCTTGCTAGGTTTTTACATGATCTTGACAGAAATAAAGTGTCATGTTGTGGTTGTACTCTTAAAATAGTGTGTTTTCTAGCTTTTTACCTGTGCAGCCCCATAGACGCCCACTGTAAGTGCATTACTGCAGAGTGATTTTGTTGGTTTTTACAAAATGAGGGATTGTTTTCAGTGGCAATAATTAACTAATTAACAGCAATAATTTACTTGTATTGAACCTGGATCATTCCTACTGAATAATCATAAAAACATACTCAAAGAAGAACGTTTTGTATCCTTCCCTGTAGATAATTTTAGAAGTGGGAAAGCGCACACAGGAATACTTCTCAGGTGACTGGGTTCAGAGAAACATAAGCTCTATTGGTAAACTAACAGGTCTCGTTACATTACAGCTCAGTGTCCTGTACTTTAAACACACCCTTCATCATTTTGTCATGCAAACATAGCACACGTATGCATTATTTCCTCTGAAGCTGAACAAATACTTGCTGTAACCATTTTAATTTTAAGGTTTAAAGTTGTAGTATGGATTAATGCCAAAGAAAGTATCATTTTAAGATATTTATGGTCAAAGAAAGTGCAATCATTTGATATAATTACATTCCTAATGTTCAGTTTTGACAGAAATAGTTCCTCCCGATGTGAGATTGACCTTACTGTCCAATCACATGCTGCCTTAGAATGACGCATCGGAACAGCCAATGAGAGATTTATTGAATGAATTATTCAACCAAGTGTGTCTCTAGAAATTCTGTTAGTGAAGCATTTGATACGTCAGGTATTATTTAAATTGTTTTAAAAGTGCGAAGGCTTCAGATTGCTTCTGGAATTGCTTATTTAAGTCCAATCTAGCAGGCCGTGTAATTTATTTAGCACCGGTACAATCTGTTGGACACTGTCACCTAAAAATCAAGCTAAAATGTAATCCCGTTTTTGTGTATATTGAGAAATTACTGAGTTGAGTAGATGTTTGTAGCAGCCGTGGATATCTAGGTCATTGAATGTGACGCTCTCGTTAACTGTTTTGGGTGTCTTGTACTGTAGTGTCGTCCTTCCAGTGTAGGTAAGCCGGTGAAGATGGACAGCTGAGGTTGATGAGGACAGAATGACGGTAATAGGAGCGCGACAGAGAGAGAGAGGGAGGAGGGTGGTGTTTAGAGTGTTACATATCACTGTGACACATCATTGGAAACACAGAATCTATTTACCATTGACTGTTCCCTCTCTGCTTCTGTCGTTCCCCCGACAGGCTGTAATCACTCCGCTTACACACACCTCTGATGCCAAATATACACACCTGCACTTACAGGAAATGTGCAGTAATGAACTGCCAGTCAAAAAGAGAGAGTGCGTGGTTGGCCTGATGGCAGAGTTGGTCAATCCGCATTGAAACCTTGAATTACAGGATGTGTTTCCATTGGGCAACTCTTTCTAAAGATGTGAAGACAGGTTGTGCTCTTTAATCCGAGAAACGGCGAGCGAAAACGAAAAGTGCGGACTGCCGTCGCGGCCTCATGTTTTAAACATCGCTGCCATTCTTCTCACCCTCTGACATTCAGCAAACTCTCCGTCTGTCCGGCCTTGATAGTGTCTCCCGCCAGGACGATCGCTCCTGTAAGCTAATTATCATACGCACACATGCACGAATCAACCTCAGAGGATTTTTTTTTTGTGCAAACATTCACCTACACTATGTGTGTGCGAGTATGTAGTAAACATCAGCATACTTCACTGCGTAATTAGAAACTTTGATGCTGTCACCGAGAAAATCTCTGTTTTGGTTTTTACGCTTCATTCCCAGATGCATCAGTCTTGATAATAAACGACATGCTGGATTGGGAAGCAATGTGTGCGTGCATCGCTTGAATTGAATCTGCTTTTTATTTGCCGGCTAATGCATTATGCTCGCTCGCTGTCCTCAGCGCTCACAATGTAGGGAACTAAATAGTGATGGTTGAGTTTTGTCTCTATGGTGTCTATCAAATGGATAGAGAGAGAGCGAGAGAGTCACTGCTGTGATCTGAGGGAACAGTACTTGTCTTTGATGCTCTTACTGGGAGCTCATCCAACCACTGGGGAAAAGCAGTCACATCTGTCTATTTCATATTTGACCTAACAATCTATATTTTCAACATTATGCTCTCATTAACAGTGCTTAACCCATTAAAGATTTTGGGCTCCCAGGGACGAAGCAACAATTATAACTGTATATATTTGTATAGTCGCTTTGGATAAAAGCGTCTGCTAAATGACTAAATAAATAAATGACTAAATAAATATATTTGTTTATTTTTCATTTAAAGAGTATAATCCTTAAAAATTTGAGTTTAAAAAAAATTCAACCATTTTTTTAAATTGTGTATTTATTTATGGGTTAATATAATAATACTCTGTAGTATTATTATTATTACTATCAACTCAAATAATAATAATAATAGATGAAATTAGAAATTGTAAGTGGCTTTGGATAAAAGCTTCTGCAAAAGGACTAAATGTAAATGTTATTTTAAATGTTACTACAAGTTTTCACATGACAAATGTCGGACGTGGCTGTTTTGCCCCTCTTTACATCTTATGGAGCTCGTATTGTCAGTCTTATATGCTTATTTACAGTTAGCAAGAAATGTGATTCATGTGTTATAAAGGTTTTGACTGGGTTCCACACTCTTATGCCTGGTCTGTTCTGATTGGCTGGTAGTGGATGGTTGTAGCTTCCTACTGGTTGAGGGAGAGATCATAGCTGCTGTGATTGGCTCAGGGTTTGTGCCATAGTGTGAATACTGATATGTGTGTGTGTGTGTGTACTGATATTCTGTACTTGCAGTGGGCTTAGGCCCACACAGCGCGCCTTTGTGAGCGACTGCATCCCCAAAACTGGCTCAAACAATTTATAGCTGAAATCGCTCGATACGCCTTTTAGATACAAGAAATGAAATAATAGCAAGTCTGCCAGGGATCATTGATCCACAGCCGGCTGTGAATATCAAACCATTGAAATACCATTACACAAAGATAAATACATTTTCAGAGTGTTGCTGCGCACCCCTCACACACATAAACGCACTCCAGCTTTTAGATCAAAAACCAGCAGACTGAAACGCAGGGTGACATGAAAGCGACTGCGAGAAACAGGAGGAATCTAAGAGCTGCAGTCCCTAGAAATCAGCAGAAAAAATAAAATGTGCTTTGGATGACAAGCAGAATCAAGTTTCTGAGTGAACCTACAGATGAAAACCATAGCTGTAATTTTAAATTAGAAGAATTGGCTTTTCCCAGAATTGGCTGCCCAACATTGGCGTTGTGTCTTTGAGAACAATTTTGGTTCCTGTTTATTTAAATATGCTGGATCTATTTCAAATAGAGCCCAACTGTTGGGTTCCGGAAGTAAAAATCCCATTTATTTGCCATCAAGAGAAACACTATTTTAAATGTATCTGACTGTGAAACGGCTTTACATGAAAAAGCTACTGTGTGCTCTGAGGTTTTTAATCGGTTGTATATGCTTCTGTTGAAGCCATCTGTCAGCAATATTTCAACTTCATTTTTTTACAGAATTGTGTTTAGAATAGCCAAATTTCAGTGAAGAACTATCCACCGATAAGAAATCTGTGGCAAATAAAAACTCTGCAGTTGCCATTATATCCCTTGAAGCATTGCAAATGACATTAATCACCACCCTACACTCTTAAAATGCATTTGTATATATCTAAATATTTTGCTTATGTATTACTTTTGTAAAATGTTATGCTTATATATTACTAAAAAGTGTAAAATATTAAATTTTTATACTTACAATTGGTGACTATAAATCAGGTTTTATATTGGTTTATAATAGCTATAAATTGATTTATAATGGTTTATAATTGGTTATATAATGTTTTTTATTGTTGTTAATATTACTGGTGGGCTGTGCAACTTTTTCCTCCTTTTTAAGTTTTTCTCCTAAACAAGCATTTTAAAGTGAAATATTTAACTTATTTCAAGGATTTTTAGATATTTAATATAGAAAATTAGACCAAATAAAACAATGCATTTTATATAAATTATAGAAGAATATAATGCATCATATCGTAAACAGGATGATCGATTTTCAAAGCATAATTTTATTTTTCACGTTTTCTCATGCAAATAATAATAAAAATGTGATAAACAATACAAACATGCATAGTTAAGAGAGCAAAATAAATGGGCTTATCAAGTTTATCATAAAAGGTTCTTATTGAAAACAATTTAAGAATAGGAATTATTCATACCCGGTCCCTCTTGTATCTATCTCAGTATTCCCTAATTGGTCGTGTTCGTGATTACCTAATTTACTAATTAGCTAAGCGTGTTTAACATCTGCACTCTGAGGGAGTTGATACAAGGGATATAAAAGTTTCAGATCTCTCTCTATTTGCAGTCACCTGTAGCAGACCAACTTCAGAGGCCTGAAATAAAGTGAAAAGTTTAAATTGGCCTTCGTCTAACTAGATAACAGTATGACGATTGTAAGTGTGTGCAAAATGGTGGCAGAGGTGTCAAAAGAAGTGAGAAAAATGAAGTCATGGGCGTGTGTGTGTGTGTCATCGGGAGAGGTTGATGTAATGGTTTTATAATGGATTTAGAGCGGTCGTGGTGATCAGCACCGGATGACTTATTTAAATGTCGTGCACTCTTCTCATCCTTTGCTGGAGATGAGGCATAGAAAAGGATGAGCGGAGAGCGTGAACGGATATTTCAACACTGTCACTCTTCACTCGCTGTTCCTCCTGGAAAGCTTAGACTGGATTTACGGTTCTCTGAGAGAGCTAAATCTTCATTCGAGTCTAATTTCAAGTTGTTACTGTTACATGACAGAGAGGGCCAAGGCAAATATCACCTGAAATGAAAGGAAGGGAAAAAGAGCAGAAAGGAGTGATAGAGAGGCAGAGACTGGCAGAAGGTATAATTTGTGGTTGGCTATGTGTTTCTAGACACTCTGAAAAATATAGATGCCAAAAAGGGTTTTAAAGTCTGATAGAATAAGAAAACTTTCTTAGTTCCCACGAAGGTGCTGGGGCTATCTGTAAAAAGAGTTGACCTACTTAAAATTAAAAACTTAAAGCTGCAGTCCGTAAGTTTTGCCTCTTTGTCGCCATCTCTGTTTGAAAACCTGCAATTGCAGCTGTGTGAGGAATTAAAATCTTCTTGTGCGTGGGTTGTGGGTTGCCGTCTAGCGGGGCTGCCAGCACGTATAAAAGAAAAAAAAGAATTAATTTTAGATTAATCTAATGTTTTGAGAGTATTGTTCAGTCAGCTCAGCGCCTGGCACGCGGTGTGGATATTTACCGTACTTCGCAATCACAGATTCTAAGGCCTAAAACGTCTTGGAAGATATGACCTCAAATCAAAATTTTCACTGGATATTGTCATCTGAACAAGTAAGTAATGAGTCTGCCACGTTTGTTCTGACCACAGAGGAAAAAAGCATTACCATAATCGCGCTATTATCCAATGGAGTTAGATCAAAGATCAGGTTAGGCTCATAACATCATTCAAAGCATGCAAATTATTGTTTAAGGTTATATTTTATTCTCAAATTATTAATGTTAACAACATCAGCATTGCGTGACTATGAGTATAGTGTGTATTAGCATGTAGATTTCAATTTCTGCACAGTCTAATCTCTAATTGTCATACCATTCAAATTTCATAATAAGAAAATATTTTAACCCAAAAAGCAAATTATGCTCCCTTCGAACTGGTTGTCTTTAAAATACAAATATTGTGTAATCCCAGACTATCTGTAATCAGAAGCACATTTAAAAATGGAATATAATTTAATTTCATTCACACGTGTTTCATAAACACATAATCGCTTTTCTGTATTAGCATCCAAATTGTACTTCTCAGATTGTATTTCTCTAAAAAGATACATCAAAATTATACATTTAATTATTCTATCTGCTGTGAGAAAAGGCTAACGATCTGCTCCTGCAGGATCCTCACATGCGATAGCGAGGTAGCCACAACTTCTTTATGTTTACAGAAGTGACTTAATGACGCAGGCGGCATGGCTCGAAATTGTCGTCCGGCGAACCTACCCGTACGCATTCTATAAATAGAAACCTTATATAATCTAAAGCATTGATGATCGACTAAAGTAGAGGCTAATCGTTTTGAACACTGGCTGGTTTATTGTATCTTGCTCAAGATATTGATTTGGATGCATTTTTAACCATAAAAGTTACGGAGCTGTCAGCATTTCAATTCAGCTTGGCGCCCTTACTTTTTTTATTAGAAATCAAATTGGTCATATCAACTTATTTCTTGTTCATTAAAATATGCATTGACATGTGCTTAAAATGTAGTTAAATCTCATATAAATTAAAATATCAAAATTGTTTTGATGAGTTGCCTTGATTACCATCATATATTTTTAGTGTACCATTAACAAGCAGGGAACTTAGTTCCCAGAATGCTTGAGAAAAAACTGGTTAGATGATGAAGCTTATTTTGAAAGTGCATTTCTAGTACGCTTGAATGTCAATGTATGTTTTATAAAATGTAAAAGTTCCATGATTTTTTTTTGGGGGGGGGGATTAATATACAATAATATTTTAGTTATGCCAGTTCCCTTACAGAAAAACCACATGACTTTCATATGATACAGTCACATGTTAAAATGGTTTTGGAACATATGTACAATAAATGACTTTCTAGCTACATCAAGCTCTAAAATACTTTAGCAAGTAGAAATTGTGACTACAAAATTTTTTAAAATGTCTTATCCTTACTTCCAGTAAATGAGCTGGATAAGAATTAAAACAGCTGGAAAAGTAATGGGACATTTGAATGTTATTGTGGACAATGGGGGACTGTGGAGTCAAAAGGTTGACAACTTTTTTTTAGTTTTAATAATGCCATAAACAAACTTTTTTTAGTTATGATATTATTGTTCAACCATTTTAGAGTCTATGATTTACAGCAAGACTTTATAGTACCCAAGATGTCATAGCAGACCTGTTTGGATCTCAAGATCCCAAAATTACAAAGTGAGAACATTTTCCATTACCCATGATGCCACAGGAGAAACTTTGTCCTCATGATTCCGTATTTAAAACTTGAGAACCTTTTCAGTTCATAAAAGGCTAAATCCTTCTTTTTTTTTCAGTTCCCATAATGCCATGGGCGAATAACGCTCCATAGTTCCTTAGATAACAATATATACACTGTTGCTTTAAGGAACCTAGGGAGGCTTTATCTTTCCTTTGTTAATAGATGATACCAAAAACCAGTATTTAATCTGAAAAACATAATGTAGCATCAAATTGAATTACATTTTTTTTTTATTCCCCTAAGAACCATCTAGCCAATGGAAGAATTGTTCTTGTTTCGAAGACGGTTGGTTCTACACAGTACCACTTCTTTATATTAATAATCCTATTGACTTGACGCCTGCGGTGCCGCCTGGTCTTCCATGAGCGTGTACGTGCATGTTTGTCCCTGCTGTTCCACTGTTTGGAGTTTTATGAGGTGAAAATAAGGGAAGTGAAATATGTAATACAGCCAGCCATATCTGTAAATCATATGACTGAGATGGAAATGAGGAGAGAAAAGAGAAAGAGAGAGAGTCTTTTGAGACAGGTAGATGATGACACTACTCTTGATCAGTATTTATGATCACGGTCACAGCGTAGCGATCACAGATATAGACCCGCTCGATAAACACACTCACACACACACACACACACTCACTCGCTCACACACACACACACACACACACTCACTCGCTCACACACACACATGCTGCTCCACGCCAAAGTGCTGACAACAAGTAAACAGCCCATTGCGGTATGCAAAGATGTGAGTAATGAGTTCTAAAGGACAGGAGGAGCGGAGCGGAAATGGGCTAGCCCATCGTTTGAAGACTTTTAATAATGTGGCACATGAAGTGATGAATACATCGGTGGGCACCATTTGGCATGACTCAGCGCTTTTCTTCTGACGCAGGTCCTTAAGACAGCCAGATTAATGTATCTCACTGAAATTAGATTAAAGACTTATAGACCTCGTTTCTCTCCAGAACCAGACACGACGTCTTCTGAAATGTACACATGCAGATAAACGGCAGATGCGTCATGGGTATTAATCTTTATCTGGAATGCTGCTCCAGATACATCAGTGTTTTGTGCTGAAACGTTGCATTTTTGAACAGTCAAAACAATATGAAGTGTGGAAAGCTCCTTTACAGGCTCTATTAGTCACTAACAGCAGGGAAAATTGGCTTTGGTTGTTCTCGAAAGCGTGGCGTGTCAAATTCGAGCATGTTGAAACAGACGTACATTTATTTTGGGATAAAAATGGGGAAAAAGTATTTTTATACATATTTTCTTTTATAATTTGTTATGCCTTCAGCAAAAATAGAAAAAACTATTTTTTCACCTTTTTGCACATTTTTTTAATTTTTTTTTTATTTATTTTTTATTATGGTTTTGACATAGTAAAATTGACACTATATTTTTTTGATTTAGCATAAAATTATTCATTTATTTATATATATTTTTTTAATAAAAATGTTAACCATAAAAAATTACATCAATTAATATGTCAATAAATATCCATGTTATGAATTTGGCTTAAAAATGGGGGAAAAAAATGTTTTCAAACATATTTCCTGTTTTATAACTCGTTTAGGCCTTTATCAAAAATGTACTGAATCTTGACATTTTTTTGCACTTTTTGGCACTTACATTATGCATGTGACATGAAAGTAACATTTACACTATATTTTTATGCATTTAGCATAAATAAAATGTTTGCATTTATATATTTACTTTTTACATTATGCATTATTTTATGCAAGAAAAGATTACAAATGACAAATTGTTATTTAATTACAATATATAGATATATCATATTACAATATATTTTAAAATATTTATCTACTTTTGCTTTATATTTTTATGTAAATAGTCATTTTGTTTTAAATCTGGAATATCGCACCAGAACGCACATTTTTGCATTTAAATATTTACTTTTTTACAATATGCATTACTTTATGCAAAAAAGTACATATTTACTTTTGTACTTTTGTTATCTGGAATGTCACACCAGATACATCAATGTTTTGACCTGAAATGTTATTTCTGAACAGTCAAAACAATATGAAGTGTGGAAAGCTCTATTTACATGCTCTATTAGTCACTAACAGCAGGGAAAATTGACTTCGGTTGTTCTGGAAAGAGTGGCATGTCAAATTTGAGCATGTTGAAACCGACGTACAGGTCCATTTATTTGTGCTGCGCGTCGCAGGTAAGCAGCCGAAGGCGAGAACGCGCTCATACGTGAATGGAATACAGCTGAGCGGGATTGAATCTCGGCCCAAAACACCTCTCATTTGAATGCAGCAAACGGCACACTCGAGATGAGCTTTCAAAAGTGAGCAGACAGTTGATGTGTTCAGGAGAGGAGAGCATGCAACTCTGAAGGAGTGTGTGACCTTTATCTTGCATCTCTTTTTTTTCTGCGTGCGTCTGAAGATCGAGGTGGAGAGGGGCTTGGATGAGTGTACCACTGGGATATGACATTTCTCGTTCTTTCAGTTTGGACACACCAAGACTCTGACAGAAAAACTTGTGAAGAGGGGGGAGGGATTCTGGAAGGATGCCCGGAGATGTTAACCCTCACCCGGGAGTGGAAAACATCCCTGGGGGGCTTTCTGGACAGGGTCCGATCGCTTTTCAGACCTCAGTCATTACTAAACCACTTAAATTCTTCTGTATTACATTCACTCCATCCCCCTCACTCACTCTCTCTATCCCTCTCTCTCTCTCTCTCTCTCTCTCTCTCTCTCTCTCTCTCTCTGTGTTTCGCTGCCATCTCTCCACACCCCGAGGCCACACAATACAACTAGAGTGTAGCATTCTTCAAACTTAAAGGGATAGATCACCTTAAATAAAAATGATCCTTTAGGATGCTCATCAATTGCTGTCATTTCAAACCCACGCAATGTGTGTGTGTGCGTGCGTGTGTGTGAACAAACAAATAATTATTTATTTATTTTCCCGCCAATGCAGCAAGTTTATAGTGACAATAGTGATTAATGTCACCATTAAATCAAGATGCACAATTATTCATTCATTCATTCATCTTTTAATGGAATATAGTATTACAGTAATTATTTTAAAGGATTAATTCATTTAATTATTTAATTTATTTATGTCATGTGCCCCCTTAATCTTTAATTGAAAACATTAATGTCCCCTGCCCCTGGCAATATTATGATATGTTATGTAAAATTATTATTAGGTCCATTTAGGTAGAGAACAACTGCACTCTTTTTTCCACATTTCCCCTTTTATAGTTTTTAAATTGCATTTAGCAGAAATGTTGACATTTTATATTATTTTTTGCATTTATTTACTTTTTATGCATTTGGCATTTTTATGCTTTTTTAACATTATGCATTTAGCATAAAATTAAAGAATATACTTGAATTTACATTTTTTAATTTGTAAAAAAAAATGATACACTTTTTTATGCATTTTTATGCATTTGGAATAACGAAAGCAAAAACGTTTTTAATGAAAATGCGTTTTTATGCACTTATGCAAAATAAAATGCCCACTTAACATTATGCAACTTTTAAAAAAAAAATATCTAGTAAACAATACTTTTATCTTTTAAATTTACATTTATTACTTAAAAAAATAAAAAAGGAAAGTACATTTTTATTTTACATTTATTTCATTTTCATTTTTTATGCATTTGGCAATTTTTTTAAAATTCATGGAAAAGTAAAGCAAACCTCAACAAACTTTTTTTCCTCCCTGTCAGACCCCATCTTTGACCATCTCTAAACTGAAGGTTGTGAATCTCTCTGTGGCAGCTAGTGCTCACTCTCTCACTTTCCATCTGCACTTCCTATATGATATTTTACAGCACTCCTCCTTCTACAAGTGCCTCTGAAAATAGGGATTTTCCAGGTCTGGGCAGGACATGGCCTTGAAAATTGTTCAAATCAATGCTGCACGGAGCTCTTCCAGCAAACTCACATTACTTATGTTGATCCTTGAGCTCCATCTTCTCAGTGTTTCTAAAGGTGAGCGAGACGAGGCTTATCTGAATCTACTGCAGTCGTTTCTTTATGAGCTTTTCAACAGTGCTGACTCTCCACTTGTGAGTGAAAATCATTTGTAATGATTGTGAAACAGCCTTCATGATGAGCTTTTTCCATCACGTCAATCACTCTGGTGAATGTCAGGATACTATATATAAGTGAAGCTTTAGACTTGTCGAGAGCCAATGAAACAATGTGACCATGACTAATTCTCTATCACTATGCGAGTGGTTTTTGCAGGAAATAAAAAAAACAAAACAATGGTTTATATATTGAATAATGCAGTAAATTAAATGGTTAAAAATGTAAGGTACTTGATCCAATTAGATTTTCTCTTTATGTGGAACTTGGATGCAAACCAAACGATGAGATTTATTCATAACAGATGAACAGTAGGTTTGGCACCAGTGCAAAAACAGCTTAATATTATTTATTTATTACATAATATAAATGACGGGAAAAAAAGGTTGAGTTTTGATCCTGTAAACACATTCTATTCACCAGATTTTTGGGTTCCTTCTTTTCTAAAACCCCAGGTTGGGTTAGATGTCGAGCAGACACACTTGTCAGCAGATGTGAGCGTGTTGTTGATTTGTGTTTGGTGTGTGTGTGTGTATGGCTCAAGCTTACACACACGGTTTATTTAGCAGACGGCGCTGCTCTGTGCGTGATCTATCATCATCATCATAATAGCCCTATTGTTTATGGTGATGCTCTCAGCG
Organism: Sinocyclocheilus anophthalmus; assembly: GCA_018155175.1. Lineage (NCBI taxonomy): Eukaryota > Metazoa > Chordata > Actinopteri > Cypriniformes > Cyprinidae > Sinocyclocheilus > Sinocyclocheilus anophthalmus. Next base: position 390,501 of record JADLZN010006545.1, on the reverse strand, counting down.
TTCATATATTCAGGCCAAGCGCTGGATGATGCATCTCCCAAACTTCACTCTTCACCGGGCAATTACAGTCCGATCTGCTGAGCATAACTCACCACAAAAGGAGCCACTGAAAGGCTCTTCCTTTGCGCTAGATTGGGAGAGAGCGAGCGAGATGAGAAAAGGGAGACTGGGTTTGGTTGGAACAGTAAAATTTTTTGTTGAATTTCTGTGGTGACTTTTACTATTATTCTTATATTTTTTAATATTGGGATTAGCTTTTTAAATTTGAGTTTTTTCTTTAATTTAGTTTTAATTTTGTGTATAATTTTTACTATATTTATTTTTATCTTATTGCACTTTCTTTGAAGATAAAGAGATAAGAAAAGGAGACTGTGTGGTTAGTTTCTTTCTATATTTTTCGAATATTTCTGGTGGAACACACATTAATATTAATAGCTAAAATGGCTTTAGTTTTAAGAGGAAAACAGCACAACAAATGAATAGTATGTAATATAATAACCATGTTATAGTGGCTATTTTATATGATATATATTATTATAATAATATATATATATTATATATTTATATATATAATTATTCTATATGCGGTTTATATCTTATATAATTTAAGTTTAAAGCTTTTGTTATTATCACTTATTAACGAATAGTGTTTTGTCGAATTACAAATACTCATACGACATTTTTTTTTCAAATACAAAGATAACTGTAATAATCAGATAAAGTACATAATCTTATAATGAAAAGTAGGTATTAATATTTTGATTTAGCCTAATTTTAAAATTTTCTTTATTTGTTTACTTTTCTTGCCAAGTTTTTTAATATAGTTCTGTTGCCAGAGGCAACAATCTATTTTCATTCATTCATTCATTCATTCATTTTTTTTTATAAATGTTCAATTTATTTCATTAATACATGATTTTAGTTTGTTTAATCAACCAAACAACACTGTATATAATGTTTTTTAATTACATTTTTTCTTTCATAATACCTATTTTAAAATAATTTTATAATTATAAATACATTTTAAATAATCTTAAATGAATGACTACTTACATTATTTAAATTATTAAAAAAAATTAAATTTGTTTATAACACACACAACTTTTACACTTTATATATTATACACTTTTAAGCTAAGTCTTATTTACATTAGCATATTTTTTAATTATTTTTTTATTATTTTTTTCACATTGACAACTTTTGACATTTTAATGTCTCGATGTATGCAATGAGTGTCAAGAGGAAAAACACCAAACTGTTACATATTTGTGGCAGCATCCAATTAAAAACCGCAGATGAACCCTGTAGTCGAGTGTCCCCGGCCTCTCCTTACCAGTCAAACAGAGCCTTTAATCAGAGCTCTGCGCCGGCTGCAGCGTGGCAGGAAAGACGCAAACACAAACTCTCCCACCAGCCTTTATCTTACCCGAGACAGCCGTGGGATTTAGAAGAGCCGCAGCCGTTTATATGTACTCACACACATGCTGGTACTAAACTTTCTCCCAGGTCCACTTTAACAAATGTGGAGACCACTCCCTCCGGTGCCTTCAGTTACCCTGGCAACAGCGTTTTCCTGCTAATCCCCACCTTCCATCACGAGAGAGAGAGAGTGAGAGAGAGAGAGACGCTCTGTGATAAAGGGGGAACAATGCACATTCTTTCATTCAGACAGCAGACTCCCAGTTGTATTTTGCTAGAGAAAGCCAATGCCTACACACTCTCTCTAATAAGGGTTTATGAGACCGAGAGAAAGAAAGATGAGTTTTGTAGAGGAGCAGAGTTGAGATGTTCTCCTACGGCCCATAGTTCCTTTCTCAAAGAAAATTACACATATTGCACATCACAGGGTTATTATAGTGAACTAAAACTAAAACCATAAAAACATTTTGGCAGTTGGGGGGGGGGGGGGTTTTACTTGAATAGTAACTGTTCACTGAAATAAAATATTAAAAAAACTTATTTAAAAAGGCTTTAAAAACTTTGTATTTCATTTTGTGCTTTTGCCATGTTTAGTGTGTCTTTATGTTGGCATATTTTTTGCTTGTTTTTTTTTTATATTTCTATTTAGCTTACATTTATTTTTATTTCAGTTTAGTTGGTCATTTTTTACTAATTTTACTAATTTATTCTAAAAGTTATATATATTATATAACTCACCTAACTTAATAAATGCTGACTGAAATTCAGTTAGTAACAAGGCAACAGTATCTCATTTGCCTTCAACTGATGTCCTAAAATAACTCAGATGAACAAAAATGAATGACAAGAAATGACATTTAGAAACAATGAAACTTAATAAAAATGACAAAAAACAACAAAATTACTAAAATTAAAGTGAAACTATAGAATACAGTTTAAATTCATAATATATGATATATAATATAATAAATATAATATAATCATATATGAGAATCCCCTTCCTATTCCTCACACGCAAGTATCTCAGACGCAAATCCGTCATCCCTCATTGATACAAAGAAATACAGTGGTATTGTTGACCCTTTTGTTTGTGTGTGTGTGTGTGTGTACTGGTTATATATCCTGGTGGGGACATAAATTTGACCTACACACAGTCTCATGGGGACTCGTGTCACGGTGGGGACTTAAATTGTGGTCCCCACGGGTACAAAAGGTTATAAATCACACAGAATTAAGTTTTTTGAAAACCTAAAAATGCAGAAAGTTTCCTGTGAGGGTAGTTTTAGCTGTAGGGTTGGTGTAGGGCAATAGAATATACGGGCTGTACAGTATAAAAACCATTATGCCTATGGAAGGTCCCCACAAAGATAGCTGACCAGACGTGTGTGTGTGTGTGTGTGTGTGTGTGTATGCGTTTTTGTGACAAATGAGACATAAATTTGTATAATGACAAAGGTATAACATAGGTATTACAAGGAGAAGGTGACTTTTCAGGATATTACCCCATGTCCCCACTTTTCAAACGCTTATAAATCACACAGAAAGGAGTGTATTGAAAATCTGAAATAGCACAAAGTCTCCTGTGAGTGGTAGGTTTAGGGGTAGGGTTGGTGTAGGGCAATAGAAAATTTTTTTTTGTACAGTATAAAAACCATTACGCCTATGGGATGTCCCCACTTTTCACAAAAGTAAACCTGTGTGTGTGTGCGTGAGAAAATGTATAAATCCGGGTTCTCTTGTGTGTGTAGATATTATCTTCTTGCTGTAACCAGTATCTTTAACCTGAGCTCAAACAGCAGAAACGTATCAGATTCAACCACGAGCGTCACGTGATCCTCTAACGAACACCACTGTGTTACTGAGCAGTATCGGGGGTGAGGGGGGGGGGGGGGGGGGGGGGGGGGAGTGTTTAATGACTACCTCTTATCGAGCATTACTAGGCAACGTTGCTCAAACTAAAAACCAAACGAAACCACAAAACACTGTTACGTGACACAGGCCTTTGCTAACGTGCTGGACGTGAGGGGCTTTGATGCACCTGAAGACATTCCACATGCATGAAGAGAAACACACATAGCCTATAGAACGTGATCACACTCATGAGCGGAAACGGCTTGATGCTCACACGAGTACAGCAGCAACTCGCATGCTTTCACCTAGAGCTTTATATGACTTGAATAGTGACAAACGTGTTTTATTTGGTTTTCACAGCATACTGTAACATCCAAACCATAAACATGACATGTAAACAAACACCTGACCAGTGTTTTGTCTGTGCTATAAAAAGTGCATGTGCTTGCAGTGAGATGTGGAAATCAGTAATGCATCTCTATAGTGCTGTAATCGCATTAGATATGGTCATCTTTATGAAAAGCTACCATGGTTTTATTAGTGTTATTTATTTATTTATTCATGAAAATGATTTCACACTGAAATCTGTATTAAATATATTCTTTAATTTTAGTTTTTAAATGACATTTTTTAATAAAAATATTTGAACAAAAACTATTGATTTCTAAGTAGTATTTTGTACATATTTTTGTTTTTATATATTCATATATTTTATGTGGGGGAAAAAAAATATTGTAATTTCACATAAAATTTTTATGTATTTATTTGCAAGACAGAACAAAGCAATCCCATCAACTCAAATTGGGTCTAGACAAGAAAATACTTGAAAAACAACAAAAGTTGGCGCAACAGGCTCCAAAAATGCACAAAAATGAATTTAGCTCAAACGCTGTGTGAAGTTACATTTTTGTTCATTTTTGTATCCTATGGTGTGCCGACTTGTTTGTTTTTTTATTTATTTATAGGTACATTTAAATATAGAATAAAAAAATAATAAAAATATTTATTTCTAAATAGTATTTTTATATTTTTATTTTTCTAATTTTCCGTAGTCTATTACTTAAATCATTTTACAATTTAAAGATATATTTATTTTTTTAAGAAAACAGTTATAACAAATAATTTTTTTCTGCTGTACTATTTTATATATTTTTGTTTGTATTTCGTGGAAGTTGTAGATTTCACCCTACGTCTGTATTTAGTGTGAATATATATATATATTAAATAATTAAGCTTCTTACATATTAACTCCAATAAATAGTAATATAGTAAAATGTAGTAAATAAAACATAATGCTGGTAATAATATTAAATGATATAATAATTTTCTAATATATTTTCTAAAGCATTTAAATATGTTTTTATAAATACTGTATTTTTATTTCAAATAAAAAACAATCACAAAAAATACTTCCATTTTTTCTATGTTTACATATTATATCTCGTTTATAGTATGAAAAATAAAAAAATACTTTTTTTGCAAGTAACCATACTTATTATTATTATTATTATTTTATTTTATTTAGTTATTTATTTTTTACTTGAGTTTACTATAGTTTAATTACAGATACCACAGTTAAACGGCTTACTATGGTAAATTTTCATACATGAAGCATGTACATTATTGTATTTGGTCATATTTGGCTTTCACTCCCAATGCATAAAACTGCAATATCGTGAAAATAAAAATTTTTTCTTCCTGGTTCCATCTAGGTGTGTTTTGATCAAAAGCATGGCTACCTGCTCTGATGGGCTGCTAAAAGACGGGCTGAACACTGACTGATTTCCCAGCTAAAATCACTCAGTCACTGGTGGATGCAGCATTGGCTGGGCTCGGCTCCACTCTAACAGCTGTCAGAGTATTTTTAGCAGGCATTGTGTGTCTGGCCTGTGTTTAGTCAATGATAAACATCTATAGAGAGAGAGAGAAAGAAAGAGAGAGTCACGTGTTGCACCAAACCTCATGTTAGTCACAAGCATGTAATGCATTGTTGTTTATACTTCCCAAAGAGACAAATTTAATGAGGAGCATCCAACCATATAACACCAGATCACATCCTAAAGGGTGTCAGGTGAACCCTGGGTAAAGTGATCACTCCTGAGACACATGTTTTAATGAGGATCACAGCTCTCTCTTCATGTTTGTGTGGGTATATGAATGTTCTATGTTGTGCAGACGCTGGTGTGATACACTTAAAAAAAGTTCATCTAATTGTGCCGCGTGCCAAACAAAGACAATAAAGCGCTCTGCGATTGGCTTGTCCAAAAAAGCTAATTGGATTTTTGATTGCAAAAACGTAATAGTTTGCTCGGTAAGCTCTCTTTAGCACAGAAACACACTCTCACACCTGCGAGTGAACAAGAGTGAAAAGTAGGACAGATAAAGACTTGAGAGCCCAAGGCAGAAGGACTGTCTCAAACACACAAACCCACACTCACAATCACAAAAATACAGTTCGGCCACCAGCAACACTTTTTACAGCCTATTTAACACAAGCTGCCAATGTGCAACATGTCTCACGTCAGGCATGTGTCACGGCCACACGTCAAGAGCCAAGAAACGGAGAGTTTTACTTATAGCCTGCCCATAACCGCTGATCCAGAGTCAGTTCACTCGCTTTTAGACTCACATGGGTGGGAGGGGAAGTTGTCACACCGAGGGGCGAACTGTTACCATGGAAACATGACCTTAAGGGTGAATTTGTAATTGCGAGGCCCCGAGGGCGTGCATACTAAATGTTCGTTTAGAGAGCGTTTGTCAACACGGTGTACGTTTTGTCACATTCACGCATATACACAAATAATCATACATCAGGGTGTCATTATGATATAATTCTGAAAGTGACAGTTCAACCAAAAAACCCTTATGTGGTTACAAACCCATATGACTGACTGTCTTAATCTTTTTTTTTTTTCACAGTGAAAGTCAATGGGGTCCAAAACAAAACCCATTGGACCCCATTTAATTTCATTATATGGGAAAAATGTACAGATTAAAAATAAGATAAAGATAAAGTGTATGTAATAAATTAATACTTTTATTCTGCGAAAATGCATTAAATTAATCAAAAGTGACAGTAAAGGCATGTATAATCTTACAAACAATTTCTATTTCAAATAAACGCTTTTCTTTTAGGATCAAAAGATCCTGAAAAATGTATCATAGTTTGTACATACATAAATGATAACCTGCAACTGTTTTCAACACTGATAGTAATAAGAACCATTATTAATAATTGAGCATTAATAATAATAAAAAATCGAGCACCAAATCAGCATATTAGATGAATTCTGAAGGATCATGTGACACTGAAGACTGGAGTATTGATGCTGAAAATTCAGCTTAATATCATAAAATAAATGGTACAACTTTAATACAGGGACCAATTCTCACTATTAACTAGTTGCTTATTAGCATGCCTATTATTAACATATTGGCTGTTTATTAGTACTTAGAAAGCACATTCTGTATGACCATATTCTACACCCCTAGTCCTGCCCAATACCTAATCTTAACAACTACCTTACTAACTATTAATAAGCAGCAAATTAGTAGTTTATTGAGGCAAAAATCATAGTTAATGGTGTTAATAGCGAGAATTTGAACCTTAACATAAAGTGTTACCATTTTAATTAGTGATAATATTCACAATGTATAATATTTGTTAATATAATATGTGCCTTGGTAAGCACAAGAGACTTTTACAAATATTTCAAAAACTACCGACCACAAACTTTTGAGCGACAGTGTATATTCCCACACAGCGTTGTGTTGGTTACATGTACAATATGTGTTGTAAATAGTGTAGAACATGGCGTGATTGTGTTGCTCTTTGCTAATAGCGTCATATGTAATTTATTATTGATTGGGTTCAAAGTGTAATTAGCAGCAGTTGTGATCCTAGGGTGTTCTTTACCCAAACAATGAGCGCCGAAAGACACTAGTCATTGCCATATGTGTGAAACACACGGCGCAGTCCACACAGGCACACGTGTGGGAAACGCATACCTGTGGGCAAGGAAAAAGCACACGCTGGTGTGATTGTGAACAGGCATTAACAATTAAAATGACACAGGGATCAAAGACTGGATCTTTGAAGCGGCGTCTCGTCTATACCCGAGCGTGTTTAGCTTTGACGCGTTGAAATGCAGACGTTGTAGGGAAAGATTACTGCACTTTGCCAACAGCCCATGTACACTTTGAGCTACCGAGCCGACGATCGCTCTGAGAGAGAAAACAACGCAGAGAGAGAGACATACTGGGGAAAGAAATGAGCGAAAAGGTCAGATGGGCGTCTGCCAAAGAGTACAGAAAGGTACAATCTCCTGGGAATTATTCAAAAGACTGTGGTGTGCACAGAAATATGCTACGTGTTACACATACAGGCTCTCCACTCTCTTTCTTTCTCAAGGCTCTGTAGTGATGAATGGGGCTTGACTTGCTGGTAAATGAGAAAATGTAGCCGATCCAAGTACGCAGGATATCTACCTCCATTACATCCTGCTATACAATCACAAAATCAGCACAAATCTAGTAAACCCTGCTAGCAGCGAAACGCAACACAAGTAAATGCAACTCGATCAGTTTTGCAATCAAACAATCCTTGTAGCAATTTAACGACACAGCGAAGGATATTCATTGCTCTTTAGATAATTATTTTACCCTTAAAATCAAAGCAAACTGCTAACATTAGCTTTAGCACAGTAGTGTACAATACATATACAGTATAAACAGAAGTACTAAAACTCTGTCCTAACAGCAAAACAACACAAGTAAACGCAACTCGATCATTTTTTGCAATCAGACAACCCCTGTAGCAGTTTAACGGCACAGTGAAGGATATTCAGGATATTCAACCAGTCTGGTCTCAGAAGTGGGCATTCAACCGAGACTGCCTTGCTCTCAGTTGTTGAAGTCCTAAGACTGGCAAGAGCGGATTCCAAATCTTCAATACTTATCTTGCTGGATCTGTCCACTGCTTTTGATATGGTTAACCTGTTGGCAAAGGGCATCTCAGGAACCGCACTCCAGTGGTTTGAGTCTTACCTATCAGATAGGTCCTTCAAAGTATCTTGGAGAGGTGAGGTGTCCAAGTTGCAACATCTAGCTATTGGGGTGCCTCAAGGCTCAGTTCTTGGACCACTTCTCTTCTCTGTCTACATGGCATCATTATGTTCTGTCATTCAGAAACATGGCTTTTCATACCACTGCTATGCTGATGACACTCAACTCTACCTCTCATTCCATCCTGATGATCCGACGATAGCTGCTCGCATCTCAGCTTGTCTAACAGACATTTCTTGCTGGATGAAGGACCATCACCTTCAACTCAACATTGCCAAGACAGAACTGCTTGTGGTTCCAGCAAACCCATCGTTTCATCACAATTTCACCATCCAGTTAGGCACATCAACCATAACTCCTTCAAAAACAGCCAGAAAGTTATGATTGATGATCAGCTTACTTTCTCCGACCACATTGCTAAAACTGTCCGGTCCTGCAGATTTTCTTTATTCAACATCAAGAAGATCAGGCTCTTTCTTTTGGAACATGCTTCACAACGCCTTGTTCAAGCTCTTGTTCTATCCAATCTGGACTATTGCAATGCTCTCTTGGCAAGTCTTCCAGCCACTTCTATCAAACTTTTACAATTAATCCAGAACGCGGCAGCAATATTAATTTTTAATGAGCCAAAAAGAATGGACTTCACACCTCTGTTTATCAATTTGCACTGGCTACCAATAGCTGCTCGCATAAAATTCAAGGCATTGATGTTTGCCTACAAAACCACCACTGGCTCTGCACCCCTTTACCTAAATTCATTACTTCAGAGTTATGTGCCCTCTAGAAGTTTGCTTTCTGTAAGTGAACGGCGTATTATTGTGCCATGTCAAAGAGGCACAAAATCACTTTTACTGACTTTTAAATGAACTGTTCCCTCCTGGTGGAATGACCTGCCCGACTCAATCCGAGCAGCTGAGTCCTTATCCATCTTCAAGAATTGGCTAAAAACACATCTCTTCCATCTTTATTTGACCCTCTAACTCTAGCACTCTCTATTCTAATTCTATTCTTTAAAAAAAAAAACACTTGTCCCTTTTAGACTTGCACTCTATTAATTTGCTGCTTGTTTTCTTTAAAAATGTTTTTTTTAAACTAACACTTGCTTTCTAATCTTTTTGTATTCTATCTGTTTTCTTTTCATTTATTATACAATTAACAAAAGCAAAAATTGCATCTAACACTAGCTTGCTCTATTCTTTTTCTATTCTATCTGTTTTCTTTTTATTTATTATATTATTTTAAAAATCCTTGCTACGTGTACTGCGTTAAGCTAATTAAAACTTGTTATAGCACTTGTATATTATTGCTCTTTTGTTGATTTTGATTGCTTCCATTGTCCTCACTTGTAAGCCGCTTTGGATAAAAGCGTCTGCTAAATGACTAAATGTAATGTAAATGTAATATTCATTGTTCTTTAGATAATTATTTTACCCTTAAAATCAAAGCAAACTCTAAAAAGCCAACAGCTAAAATACAAATGCTAATGTTAGCTTTAGCAAAACAGTGTACAATACATGTATAAACAGAAGTACTAAAATGGTCTCTGAACAGTTAAACGTAATACAAGTAAACACAACTTGATTGTTTTTTTACAATCAAACAACCCCTGTAGCAATTGAATTGGTCGTTAGATAAGTATTTTACCTTTAAAACAAAAAGCAAATGCTAATATTAGCTTTAGCACAACAGTGTACAATACATGTTTAAACAGAAGTAGGACTAAAGCTGTGTCCTAACAACAGAATGCAACAAAATTCCACACAACATGATCGATTTTACAATCAAACACCCCTGTGGCAATTTAATAACACAGAAAATGATATTCATTGTTCTTTTGGTAATTATTTCACCCTTAAAATCAAACCAAGCTTTAACATTAGCTGTGGCAAAACAGCGTATGTTATAAACAAAAGTACTAAGATATCCTAACAACATGCAACACATCTCTAGCATTCTGAAATTTGTTCACATTAAGAGCATAATTGTTGCAGTGCAACACATTCACAGCCAGTAAGAAAATTTGATGTTAATTAAAAATAATTCAGCAAATTCTTGACATATGAGATTTATTGTTTGTTCTTGGTTACTAGCATTAGCATTAAAAGCAAACATTAAAAATAAAATTTATGTGCTTTTGTAAAGTTATTGTTTATACACTGAAGAAAACCCACAGTGAAATGGTAACGTATTACATCTGTATCGTATTACAAAACGCAGCTTTGTGGTTTCCAAACGCACTCAATTAACCTCTATAAAAATAAAGCAAACGCAATATTATCTTCTTAACACGGTGCTTCTCTCTTGTTCTGTATGATCTAAACCCCATGCGCTCATGCTCGCTCTCCCAGCAGGGCCATGTACCCGATTTCAATAAGCACTTGTGATATATTGGCACACAAAGCCAGCGGGAATCACCTGCTATTTTTATCCTCTGCAATAATGCCATCCAATAACACTCTCCACCGACGTGCCATCCGCAAGAAATGCAGCGATGCCGCAGAGCACAAAAGCGGCCTGCTGTGCATTCTTGCAACATACCATGAGACAGTGAGTCTGAGAAAGGATGTCAATATATGTCATCAGACGTATGTGTCGTGATTAAGCGCTGCTGATGTTAGCACCGAGAGAGTTTGTGTTACAGACATCTGCTGAGAAGTCAGTATTAATTAGCATGTCTGAAAGGATTTTGATAATGTGTCTAAATGTTGACCGTTTGATGATGATTATGATTTTGTCTGTCCTTTTTATGTGATTAATTTGTCCTTTTTCTCAGTAACCTGTAGCTTGTCCTGTCCTGCATTGCCTGTATGTATATGTTTAAGGACATGCAGACATCCACCCAAAATAGGAATGGGTCACGATAGTTGACTAGTTAAACAACCGACTAGTCCGTTAATAATGTTGATAATCGTAACAAAAATAAATTAATTAATTAAATAAAATATTATTGTGTTAATGTTTAAATCTATTTTAAATCTATTTTAAAATATTTAATTTCAATGTAAAAAAATGTATATTGAAAAATTACACTTACAAAAATTGCATGTCAATAAATATTAAAATAATTCAATGATATATTTAAATGTTTATTAAAGTAAAATATTTTAATAGGCTGGCCCACCGATTACAATTTTTATGTGCGATTAATCGCTAGTTTCTGCGAGTAAACCCCCCCCCCCCCCCACCCCCCTCGCATGTCTGCCCTATAAAATTACAAATTCAATAATGAATTCAAAAGTATTGTATTGTGCACTTTTTTCATTTAAAGTACTGCTATATGAACAAAAGTGCAATAACAATTGATTTGCAAACACATAAGGTGCTTTTTTACAGCAGTATTCCTTTCACATAGTAGCAGTTAAAATATTTATTGTAAATCTCTACTTATAACATTAATGTAATCAAATTAAATATAAAACCAAAGCTATTTGCCACTGCCAGGGCATTAACGTTTTTATAAAAAATAGTTTATAGTTTGTTATAGAAAAACAATTTATGCTCAGAGTCCAGAGCCTCGATCATAACATTATAACAGGCACCTTCCGAATAGAGTCCTGCACTATCGCGGGACCCAACGCAGCAGAGTGCAGCGCGGGACAACACTTGATGGGCGAGTAGAGACTCGTGTGTTCGTGAAACTTTCTTAGCGTCAAATGACAAAATCTGTATAAAGCAATATATTGTGAGAGGGCCGTGTGTGTTACCGTGTCCCAAACGACTCAAAATAATAAACCAGAAAGTTAACAAAACTATGCACTCCACTGTGCTGAGCGAGAGGCTTCTCTGCAGTCTTCACATGCTATCTTAAACTTCCTATTTCCCACTTATGAAGTTGTGAGCGCTTCATGTGAGCGCTGCTGCAGTCGTAGACCCACCCCAAATGCTCTCATTAGTTGAGACGTGTGATGACACCCATCCCAAGCCAATACTGATCAACATCCCACCCATCCTGTGACCCACAGTGAGCAACGGACTTTCATAATAATAAAAAACTGCGTTAACGCGCGATAAAATAATTGTCGCCGTTAAGCAATTAATGCGTTAACGCGATAATAACGTGTTAACTTGCCCAGCCCTAATTTTAAACTATAAATATTAATTATATACGTTAGGTTGCAACAGATATCAAATAGATTGCATGGAAAAAAATCACAAAGCATTTGAAAGCATTTCATCAAAATCCATACCCATTTAGAGTGACATCTTTGGCCCTTGTATTGCATCTTGCAGTATTTTTAACACAGTATTTAAGATAGAGTGTATCTATCTCTCTATCTGTATAATTTTGAACATAAAAAGATGTCTTATCCAAGTTCCTAACAAGAAACTAGCCTGATTATACAGGACTTCCTGTATAATTCCTACAAAAATTGATTTAAAAAATGCAGGATTCAATATCAACTTCCTGTCTATAGGGTTTTGTAGGTACAGTATGTGTGTGCGCTTGTGTGGTTTTGACATTCATGCCCAGAGCATGATAATTAGTAGTACCTTATTGTCCAGACCTCTCACATTGCCCTCTGCTCTCATTGTGCAGTGCAGGGAGTTTTATCTAAAGTGACTCAGCATTTGTCCACACCGTTGAGACCTTCCGGTCAGCCGGTGTCTTTATCCTGAGCAGGGCACCGCTGGACAGCATGTCCTCACTTTATTCCCATCGCAAGAGAAACGTATTCACCTAGCGGCATGAATAATGATGATTCAGACTCCAGACGAATGCCTCATTTATTTCAATTTGTGTAAAAACTGCATTTCTCTAAATGTTTTAGAGTAATTTTTTATTCACTTATTTTTTAATGTCATGGTCAAACCGCTGTAAAACAGCTTATGTGACACGAATTCCTCTTTAATTTATGAAGTCATAATTTTGACTTGTTGGGTCATAAATACCAAGTGCAGATGAAGTTCAGCAGAGCCGTTCCAGGCACACAGGATAGTTTTTAGTAAAAGTAATGTCCATTTACAGAAAGAAAGCTTCAGTAAAGTAAATTAATATGAGAAGCTTGTTTGGCGGGTGGAATTCAGTGTTATTTTAGTATAATTGAAATACTTTTATAGTTTTTATTTATATGTTCCATTTTAATTTGTTCTAAATTAGTGCGAAAACAGGCAAATTTCATATTCCTCACATCCTTCTGTTTTTATCTGACACATCTCTGTGTTTTTAAAGGCAGATGACCTGCGTTTGTCTGGACTTAGTCTGAATGTGTAATATTATTCCGGTGACACCGTGCTGTTGTGACAGATTACCACACAGCAAGTGACTCCTCGTTTTCACCTTGAGTGCGTTTTGTGCGAATGTGTTTGTGTGGGTGTCCATGACTGATTTGTTCATCAAAACCCCATCATAATGTGCTGGAATTGTCAAGGATGAAGGGAAATGTGTGTGGAGTGCATGCGTAAATAGCGCTGGCAGCTTTTTCACTGTATGTGTGGTTGTAGGAGCGTTTGTGCTGTGTTTTTTTAGCTGAGAGTCAGTGTATGAGAATTTAAAGGGCTGCCAGAAGACACACAAAGACCCTCGTCGCTGGAGATTAAAATGTCAAAGAATGGCAAGAAAACGGGATGAGCCTCTCACATCTCTTTTTTCCTTTTTATCTTCTTTTCTCTTCTCATCTCATCTCATTTCGCCTAACAGTAGACTTTACTGCACATGTGGACTGTGTTTTACATTGGCTCATGAATTATTCATTCTTTTTTTAGCCTTATTTTCAATTAACCAGTTCACAAAAGTGGTCTGAGTGCTTTGTTCACGAATCAACTTGACTTCCAGTATACTTTATTGTAGATACAGATTTCATTTCAGTTACAGATATGTCCCATTCTTTTTGAGTCAGAAGTTTTAAGTGAATTGGTTAAACCTGTTAATGAAACCAGTCTGAACTTCAGTGCAGATGTTGATTTTAGTTTTAGTTCTGTCTGATCTGTGAATGATTTGTGACCCTGGACGATAAGTAGCATGGGTATATTTGTAGCAATAGCCAACAATACATTGTATGGGTCAAAATTATAGATTTTTCTTTTATGCCAAAAATCATTAGGATATTAAGTAAAGATCATGTTCCATGAAGGTATTTTGTGAATTTCTTACCGGAATACAAACTCGATTCCAAAAAAGTTGGGACACTGTACAAATTGTGAATAAAAACAGAATGCAATGATGTGGACGTTTCAAATTTCAATATTTTATTCAGAATACAACATAGATGACATATCAAATGTTTAAACTGAGAAAATGTATAATTTTAAGGGAAAAATAAGATGATTTTAAATTTCATGGCATCAACACATCTCAAAAAAGTTGGGACAAGGCCATGTTTACCACTGTGTGGCATCCCCTCTTCTTTTTATTACAGTCTGCAAACGTCTGGGGACTGATGAGACAAGTTGCTCAAGTTTAGGAATGTTGTCCCATTCTTGTCTAATACAGGCTTCTAGTTGCTCAACTGTCTTAGGTCTTCTTTGTCGCATCTTCCTCTTTATGATGCGCCAAATGTTTTCTATGGGTGAAAGATCTGGACTGCAGGCTGGCCATTTCAGTACCCGGATCCTTCTTCTACGCAGCTATGATGTTGTAATTGATGCAGTATGTGGTCTGGCTTTGTCATGTTGGAAAATGCAAGGTCTTTCCTGAAAGAGACGACGTCTGGATGGGGGCATGTGTTGTTCTAGATCTTGGATATACCTTTCAGCATTGATGTTGCCTTTCCAGATGTGTAAGCTGCCCGTGCCACATGTACTCATGCAACCCCATGCCATCAGAGATGCAGGTTTCTGAACTGAGTGCTGATAACAACTTTGGTTGTCCTTGTCCTCTTTAGTCCGGGTGACATGGTGTCCCAGTTTTCCAAAAATAACTTTAAATTTTGATTCGTCTGACCACAGAATGGTTTTCCACTTTGCCACAGTCATTTTTAAATGAGCCTTGGCCCAGAGAAAATTCCTGCGCTTCTGGATCATGTTTAGATATGGCTTCTTTTTTGACCTATAGAGTTTTAGCCGGCAACGGCGAATGGCACGGTGGATTGTGTTCACCGACAATGTTTTCTGGAAGTATTCCTGAGCCCATGTTGTGATTTCCATTTACAGTAGCATTCCTGTATGTGATGCAGTGCCGTCTAAGGGCCCGAAGATCACGGGCATCCAGTATGGTTTTCCGGCCTTGACCCTTACGCACAGAGATTGTTCCAGATTCTCTGAATCTTTGGATGATATTATGCACTGTAGATGATGATAACTTCAAGCTCTTTGCAATTTTTCTCTGAGAAACTCCTTCTGATATTGCTCCACTATTTTTCGCCGCAGCATTTGGGGAATTGGTGATCTTCTGCCCATCTTGACTTCTGAGAGACCTGCCACTCTGAGAGGCTCTTTTTATACCCAAATCATGTTGCCAATTGACCTAATAAGTTGCAAATTGGTCCTCCAGCTTTTCCTTATATGTACATTTAACTTTTCCGGCCTCTTATTGCTACCTGTCCCCCCCAAAAAAAAACTTTTTTGGAATGTGTAGCTCTCATGAAATCCAAAATGAGCCAATATTTGGCATGACATTTCAAAATGTCTCACTTTCAACATTTTATATGTTATCTATATTCTATTGTGAATAAAATATAAGTTTATGTGATTTGTAAATTATTCCATTCCTTTTATACTCACAATTTGTACAGTGTCCCAACTTTTTTTGGAATTGGGTTTGTATAATAAACTATTTTTGATTAGTAATATGCATTGCCAAGGACTTCAGTTGGACAACTTTAAAGGCGATTTTTTTTTCTTCAATATTTAGATTTTTTTTGCACCTTAATATTCCAGATTTTCAAATAGTTGTATCTCAGCCCAATATTGTCCTATCCTATCAAGCCATACATCAGTGGAAAGCTTATTTATTCAGTATATTATGAATAAATCTTAATTAAAAAAAATTGACCCTTATGACTGGTTTTGTGGTCCAGGGTCACATTTGTTATTTTGAGTCAGATCTTATTAAAAAGCTGTTTGTTTTTACAAACCTGGTGTGTGTGAATGATTTATTTGTGAATCAGCCTCTCCAGTAGACTTCGCATATGCATTACATTTTAGTTATGTCAGATTGTTAAATGATTCATTCTTTTGAGTTGAATCTGTTCAGTGAAGTTCCCAAAACTAGTTGTTTCATTAACTGAATGTTTCATTCACACGTTGGATTTGGACCCCTTCTACATTTGAGTTATGTTCAAACTATAAGTAATTCATCCTTTTAAGTCATCCTTGAAAGATCTTTTCTGTGAATCATTTGAAGCAGTTCACAAAACTGACAACTCATTGGACAATTTATTATTGACCCTGTTCAGTAGATATTTCACTTTAGATAGAAGCTACAATTTATGATTAATTCATGTTGGATCTTTTCAGTGAATCATTTGAACCAATTCATGAAACTGGTCTGAATCGTATCATTTAAAAATTCAATGGACCTCTTCAGGCAGACTTCACTGCAGATACAGACTACATTTTAATTATGTTTGATTTATGGATAATTCATTCTTTTGAGATGGATCTTTTTGGTGAATCATTTGAACCAGTTAACAAAACTGGTCTGAATGTTTCATTCACAATTTGGATCAACCCCTTCATGTAGACTTGACTGCAGATACAAACTACATTAATTGTTCTATTTATGAATGCATCGTTCTTTTGAGTTGGATCTTATCACTGAATCATTTGAACCAGTTCACAAAACTGGTCTGAATTGGATAGATCACTTCAAGGCAACTCCAATGCAGATAAAAATACATTTAAATTATGTTCCATTTATGAATAATTCATTCTTTTGAGATGGACCTTTTCTGTGAATCATTTGAACCAGTTCACATGACTGGTCTGAACTGGATTTACCCCTTCAATTAGACTTCACTGCAGATAGAAACTACATTAATTGTTTGAATTGTTGTTCTTTTCAGTAAATCATCGGTTTACAAAACTGGTCTGAATGTTTCATTCATAAATTGTTTTGTCCTCTTCAAGTAGATGGCAGATATAAACTATTCGATTTGTGAATGATTGGTTCTTTTGAGTTGGATTCTTTTCAGCGAATACATTGAAAAACTGGTCTGAACTGGATTAATTTATATATATATGTTCATATATTACGAATGCTATCCATTAGGGCTGCACGATTAATCGAATGCGATTGTCATGCACATTTTGTTAGTAAAGCCGGTTCTGTAATCAGCAGTAAATCATCATCATGTGCTTTCAGATGGTGCAGCATTTACTACCCAGAGCCGTAGTTCACTGACAAGTTATGCAAAAAAATCGCAGACGATTTTATTGCGCGATTATGAAATCGAATAAATCGTTCGCGATAATGACAGCTGTTTGTATAGCTTCTCAGTGAATTAGTCAAGTCAAGTCAATTCAAGTCTGCTTTATTGTCAATTCTTCCACATGTACAGCACATACCCACAGAGAATTGATTGTTTTTTTGTCAATTACGTCTCTGGTGTAGTAAATGCTGCTCCAGATCTGAAAGCATGTGAAAATACCACATTTATTAACATATTTTTACTCCAAACTCACTTCAACGTCAGTCGAGTGTTTGAAATAAAACCTTCTGTGAGATGATGTGGCTTCTTAAAACAGAATAAGGCACGCAACATATTTCATAGTATTCTAAGCAGTGATAAAGGCATTGTATTAGAAATATACTTTATTTTAATGAAAATTATAATAATAATAATTCCAATAAACCATATATTGTCATAATCGTGTGTTTATTAGTCACGTTGAATCAATAAAAGCAGTTACATCTTTTGTTTATCCAGCTACCGCAATAGGCATTTCCTGGGTTTCTTCTGCGAGGCGTATTTGGAGTTTCAGCGCGTGAGCGCCCTCTGTCCTTTGGATGGAGATTTACTGCTGATCACAGAACCGTGCTTCACTGAAAGATACAAGCTTCTCTTCTGTCGAATCCGGCGATTGTTCTTCCTTTTTTTCCCCATTTCGATTTATCGTGCAGCCCTACTATCCATATACTGTGTCTCCCCCCTCGGGCTGAATAACGCATTTGCCATCTCATACACAGGACAGGTGATAGGCCAAATGGATTACCACAAACTGGCACTTGCACTGGCATGACATAATTTACTGTGGCACTGGCAAGCTCGCTTAAGGCAGTTTGGATGATTTGTAGTAATTTCCGTTCCGCTTCCAGTGCTTTGTACTTCCAGAAGAATAAATATTTTATCATCCAACATCTTGCTGGTTACACAAATATAGGGAGTTTTTTGTAGTGCAATTATCTGAATTATGTAAAGCATCTATTGTATTTGTACAGATGGGTTGGAAGTGCAGATGTAGTTATGTTCCAGTAGGAGAAGCAACATTTCTTTTAACGTTTCCTCTCTTGCATCGAAATCCGTTACTCTGAGTGGGCTGATGGAGCGGCCTGTAGACAAATCCTGTTTATCATTAATCAAATGGGATATAGCCTGTCAGATAAAAGATGTAATTCAATTTGCGGATTGACTTTCGCTTTTAACGCCATCGATGTCACCTCCTCTTAACCTGCCAATCATTCCCTCATAGTCTTTTTCGTTTTCTATCTAGATCCAATTTACATTGTCAGCTAGTGGGATTGTGATGTCATAAATAGCCAGAGCTTCCTCATGCTGATCAGCCAATCACAGAACACGATTCCACATTTGTTTTTGTTCATATTCTGCTTCAGTAGAACATTTAAAGGCACAGAGTTTTTTTACGTCGTTTCTTTGCTTAAAATATTTCAAAATCCTACTTTTGGTCCTTACTGTACTTTGATGCAAATGCACACTGCACATGTAAGCATACTGTACTGTAAATGCAGCATTCAGGCTTTTCTCCGATGTCTGTAAATCTGCATGCAGCTGACATGTCTGCATAAATGTATGCTCTTTATTATGGGCCATTAGAGAGCAGAAGTGCACGGGGACAGCTGTCATGATTTATAATACATATGTTCAGCATCATGTAAGGGCTATATATAGTGGTAGTATCCATGGTGATTGCATCTGCCCTCTTTTGATCTTTCATTCATCATTCAAAACTCTATCAAACTGTCATCTGGCTAGTCTTTTTATTTATGTCTGAATACTCCACCAGTCAAAAGTTCAACCACACTTGAATTTACACAGCTTATTTATTCTGAAGAAGCTCAAATATATTATTATAGTGACACTTTGCAAGGTTTCATTTGTTAACATTAGTTAACATGAAAAATACTTTTATACAATATTTAGGCTATTAATCTTAATGTTAAGTTCAACATTTTGAGATGTTTATTATTATTGTTTACTGTTAGTTTGTGTTAATGCATTAACTTATGTTAACAAACAATATATGATTATTTTTTTTTTAAAAATTTATAGTAACTATACAATTAGGTTTTTTTGTTCAAAGTTTTATCTACATTATTAACATGAACTCCTTTTACAGCATTTACTATCTTTTAGTTCATGTTAATGTTTCACGTTTATTTATTTCAGAAAACACATTTTTTTTTAAATCAAAGTTTCTCTATTAACAATAGTTAATGTGCTGTGAACATGAACATTTTATTATCTAACTTAGTTAATAAATGGTTAATAAATCCTGTAATATATATTGTTTAATATGGTGGTTAATGCATTAATTAATGATTGAATGACAAATGAGACTTTTATTGTAAAATATATTATTTATAGTTATGTTATATTAATTATATTATATTTAATAATTCTCTATAGTATATTATGGCATAGTATATGCTTTTATCTATGTAAGTTATACAAGAATTTGCACATTAATAAAATGTAAGTGTGCATATTGCATAAGCGGCAATTATACTTACAGACTAGTAAGATATGTTTTGTGCCTCAAGAGTTAGCGACAACAAAAATTGTTTCAAAGGAAGAAAATGAGTTGTGTAAAATAAGAAAATACTAACTTTTTGCTGTGTTTCTTTGTCACTCTGAGTTAAGGTATATAAAAAAATATATATATAGGCTGATGTATCTTCAAATGCAGTCAAAAGCAGTGATGGTTACAAGTATAACACTTTAACTCCATGCCTGTACTTTTAAAGTAATAATAATTTTGGCAAGACAAGAAATAACCACAAGGTACAGTTGTGTGCTGCATGACACTGTAATGAAATAATATTGCCTCGGTTGTAATAACTGTAAAATAACACACCGTTCTATTCTGCTTGTTTTGTGTTCAGTGTTAGGAAGGGTATTGGAATATATATGATTGCAAATATGGGTTTGATATTTTACTTGCTTGATTGGTGGCATTTTGGTTATTTCATAGGCTGATGGTTTATTTTATTAGTTATATTGCCTGGTTCTGCTTGGGTATGTTGTGTATCTTTGTGTGTGTGTGTCTGTACATATGGTTGCATCCATTAGGGAGTAATAAAAATAGTGTTGCATAATCCTGATGTGGATGCCTCCGGGGAAAGTGGCTAGATTCTTGGTGACTCAAAATTATAACAAATGAGAATGTTCTTTTCTCTCTCTTTCTCTCCCACGTCTTCTCCCCCTACACTCATTTTTCTGTTTCTGCTTCCTGCCAGGAGGTCTGTCACATTTCCATCCCTTTAGTGTTTTTTAGTGTAATGATTGTGTTCAAACTGGCACCTCTGACTGTTTTAATGCATTTTATCATTTCATTCAAATTATCCTTACAGCTACACTGGTTTATGTGATATGGTAGATTTTTCATTTGTTTCATGTGTGTTGGAGTCAACAAAGATTTATATTCATCCATTTGTTTGGTACAACATAATTGTAATCCAGTTTAAGACGTAATTGAATAAAAGAAAATAAATAAATAATAAAAGAAAATAATAATAAACGAAAAATACAGAGAACAAGAAATAAGTAATACTATATTGTTTTTTATTTATAATTAGTTTTATATAGAGATGTTGTTATAAACGAATATTTTAGAAACTGTGTGTGTGTGTGTGTGTGTGTGTGTGTGTGTGTGTATCAAATGAGATAACTATTAAGTATGTGTATGTAACCATTTTACAAGGCAATTTTGGACAGTGAATTAAATACTTCACGAATGAAAGGTACTTTATCTCATTTAGTTATTTTGTACTTGGAACTTGATGGAAGCAAACCAAAAAATAAGATTATTCATGACAAATGAAATGTTTGGCAGCAGTACAAAAATTCCTTCAACTTATGTAACACTCGAGTAGACAACAAAAGACTCAAAATAGTAACACATTATGTATTCCGTTGGATAAGCCACCTTTTTTTAATTAACATAGCTGATATACACATACATGTGCCACATATATACTGTGGTATAAATTATACATCATCTGATGATTGACAGGATACAGCGCTGCTGTAGCTTGTTATCTGGTTACGTATGATGTACTGTTCATTTTATCTCTTTACATAACTGTCCAATTGTGTCTGAGAACTGCGTCATGTCTCATGGGATTACTGTAGTCTCCATCTGTGTGTACAAGAAATGTTTGGGAATCTCTTAAATTTTGTCAAATATTCATCTTTGATACGATCTGTTTGTGGAATTACCATAGTGAACAGAGAACTAAAATAAAAATAAATAAAGTTCCAAAATAATGACATTTATTTATTTTTGAGTGAATTTAGAATGAACATATTTAATGAGCATAAAACTAACTGCAACTGGAAATGCAGTGTCGTACAGTGGAGTGGCTACATCAAGGTCAGATTATCTTCCTTGCAATTTGAACCCATGCTTTGTTTTAATATCCTTATGAAATTATCATCCATTCTTATATTTTACTCCACAGTTTTAACCCTGGGTGATTGGCGAGTGTCATTTCATTGTAATCACTGCACCCAAGTTCATCAGAATACACCATATTCTCAACAATAAAATCAAAACAAGTGAAGTATGTGATTTATGTTATGAAGTCATTTAAATGGGAGGAATAGAGTTTCAAATACCATGAATGATTTTCACAAGGAGAAATCCGTGTTGTATTATTAAAAGTATTATTAAATGTAAGCCGCTTGCAGAAAATACAGCTGTATAGCAACATCTGTTCGGATGTTTTGCTACAGTGATCATTCAAAGGCAAATCACACAATAACTCAGCTATTTAGAGGATGATTTATAGAGATCACACCTGCATTGTATGCTCAGTAAATACAGCAGTGTGATGAGAACGGAAAATGGCAGCGCAGTTTGTAATCACATACAAAACACAGCATGCCACAAACAAAGACCTTCCGACGCACAAGTGACGCCGCACTCATTGGCACTGCTTGTGTAAACTACATATAAACTAGACCTTAAGCAGTGACCTTTTTGTGATAGTCAACAGCTCTTATACAGACATACACTGATATTCATTTTTGGAAAAATTTGTTAGGTTACAAATACGTAACCTTTTATCCATTTGTTTAGATTCGCAGTCTCATGGTGCACCATTGCAAAGCTTTGTGATTAATCAAGTAAGTTATTTCTGGCTACAGCTGAATCAAATCATTATTGCATCATGACCATGGGCTGGTGGAATTGGTTTCCATGTCTTTCATTTGATTTCGCCATAAACCAGCACCATGAACAATGGGCCTGCAGCAGCCTGAGGTTCAGCGGTTTGCTGAAGGGCTCAGTGTTGATGGCTCATAACACGCTGCTTGTGGGTAATGAACCAACAAGTTTCCAGTTACCAGCCCTGAGCCTTAAACACCACACCACCAACAAAGTTGCATTGTTGCATCATACGCCTTACACTGAAACCTCAGCTGTTACTCAAGGCCAAGATGCACAAGTTTAAAAAATAAATGGAAATATTGAGAATACTGTACCTTAGTGAATACCGTTGTGAACAATATTACTATTGGGGTACGATGAGCCATATACCAGACACTGCCATCTCATCTTAAGTTCTGATATTAAATACATCTGATGTCATTTTTTATGTTTTTAATGAATACAATTATTTCATTTTATGAATTGTGTCCCAGTTGTGATATTTGAAATTTGTTAATAACATAAGGATAAATCATGTATATTTTATTATTATTGTATTTTACGTATTTACTTTCCTTTATTTCAATATGTTACTAAATCACATTTTTGTTTAATCATAAATTATGCATCCATTTGAATATTTTATGAATTGTTATTAAACCATCACTAAATATTTTTTATTTGTTAAAAAATATTTGAATAATTATGCATTGCTTTTAATACTTTTATGAAAAAGTGTTATTAATGTAATAGTAAATTACATTTTCTTCTTTTATTTTATTATACATTATGCACCCCTTTACAATTTTATAAAGCATTATTAATGTAAGAATACATCATGTTTTTTTATTTTATTATAGTATTATACTATTTGTTCATTTATTTTGTGAATAATTATGCATTCCTTTTAATATTTAAATGAAATGTGATGTAATACTACATAATACATTTAATTTTATTCTAAATGATGCATCCTTTTTAATAGTTATCAAAAATATTATTAATTTAAAGCTAAATTGTTACTTTTATCATTTTATTATTTTATCTTTATCTTTTATTTGTTTTACATTTTTGCATACATTTTAATATTTTTTGTTATTAATGCAATGCTAAATCATGTTTTTATTTTATCATAAATTACGCATATCAAAAATGTTGAGGATGACTGCTAGACCTGCCAGCACATAAACATGACAAAAATATTGAGTTCACCTTTAAAGCTATATGGGGGGCATCTTGCCCCCGGTGGCATCTTGGCCTGTCTTACCCTATTTTGTTTCCAGTTCCCTCACCTCCATTTAGCTCTTTTAATACTCTGACCCATGCAGCATCACTGAATTTGGCTTAAGAGAGAAGCTAATGAGCAGAAGTGGAGATCAACTCCTAGATAATCTGACTGAAGCCCAGAGAGGTGGAACGCTTAGGGCTCTTAATTCTCCACTTGGGTTTGAAAAAGAAGAGCTCCAAAGACTTTCTTATCGCGTTTGACAGCCCTTTGTTCTGGAGTGAGGGAGGTGACAGAGGAGAGGAGAGATCAAAACGAGAGAGAGAGGGGAAGAGATAGACGTACACAGAGAAAGCAGAGCACCACATTAGCAAGCGCTAGAAAAACCTGGGACTGAGAAAACAAGGGTTTATCTTACCCAATTATCATCTTCTCTCACATTACCACCTCATTTTATATCTCCCGTTTTGTCCTATTGGTTAAAACGGCTAAAGGTATGGGGTATAAAATACAACCCTTATCTTTACCCCCTTTTTCACCTCTAGTCTTCTCATTCACAGTTTGCTTTAGCACTGCCAGTGCTATATTTGTAGTGGCTTCTGTCCCCGTTTAATAATTTGTTCTCTTTCTGTCTACATGTGGTGAAATTGTATTTCCCTCACGTACCTACTGAACCAGAAAACCCATCTTATTCGGTTTCGGCAGACCGTTGTACGACTGTTTATGCAAGGATTATGCCATCCTCCTGCCCTGTGCCATCTTCACATAACCCAATGTCACGTTCTCCCTCCCTCTTGTTCGCTCGTTCTTTTTCCCAACATAATTTACCTGCCACTCAGGATGAAACAGATTTTCCTGACCTGTGCCTTATTGTGGGATGCATTAGTGATAAAGCAGTGAGAGTGTATGGATTAACTTCATACTCCTCTGTTGAAGGTGACCTGTGTGCTAACGAGGATTTTAGCTCGTTTACGAGTCAGTTGACGCATTTTCCCTTTTGAATGATGCTGGGAACCATTGTGGCATTTAGTGAACTATTTAAGTCACTAAGCTCATGAAAGCAGTCTTTTTAACTTGCTGTGTCAATTTTTTTTTTTTCTTAATAGTAATGATGTTTCACAAATGTGTTTAGTTTTTCTTTAAACTTAAAGGGGTCCTATTATGCTCTTTTACAAAGTCTTGATTTTGTTTTGGGGGTGTACTAGAACAGGCTCTCATACTAGGTTGTTCGAAAAAAACATTATTTTTCACATATTTTGCCTTCTGAAATACAAAATGTGCTGTGATTGGTTAGCTGGGCCAGTGTGTGCTGTGATTGGCTCCACTCGGCGCCTGGTCGGGAAATGTCATGCCCCTTACCATAGCCGCCCGCGAGCTTCAGTGTAAATATTGCATCAAAATCAAATCAATTTGAGCTAGATTTAAACCCGAATGATTGTAACCAATCTAAGCTCGTCTGCCTTGGGAAAGCTAGCAAGTCTCCGACATAGTGATAACACTCATTGCCTTCTCTAGTGCAGCTCAACCAGGTCTCGTCCCATTAGTCGGTATTTGTCATATCACAAATCTCAGAAAATATGCATTGTAGTCCAAACGAGTCGTTCGTTGTAGTTTTTGAAAAGTGATTTGTGTTTAATAAAATATCTCATTTTGAAGTGGACTTTGAGCTTTGAAACTTTGCGATCTTTTTTATGCTCAAACAGCAACATTACAGACTAACTAGAATTGAAAAAGTGAAAAAGCATAATAGCACCCCTTTAAAGAATAATAGGATGAATCTCGTAAAAATGTTTGGGCCTCAAAATAAAATAAAATAATTGTTTGTTTGTTTGTTTTACACTTTCCATTTTCATGACAATGAAGTATATTTTTCAGTTTTTATTTTTAAATTTCCCCTTTTTATGTTAATTTTAGTTAAAGTTTTAGTAATTTGGTTTTCTGACATATCTCAACATGGGCGCAGTGATTGTTCTTTTTTTGTATTAGCAGCCAATGAGCACGCTGCTCAACATTCAAATAATTTCTCAGAAACCCTCCAACTTCCCCAGCTCCACCTGTATAGATCTGCTACAGTGTGATTCATTCATCAGTTATTTTAATACATTAATTAATTTAAACTAAATTTAAATGAGAAACATTAAGCAACTAGCTGAAATAAATAAAATTATGTAGTATTTTATTTATTACTTGAAACATTTATCTTGTTTCTTTATGAGTGATTCAATCTGTATTATTCATCAAGAAAAAAAGAAAAAACATCTTTATTATCATCGGATGAGCAGTCATTCAACATTTTTTCCATACAGAGAGAAATTTCTGTAGGGAAAACACATTTGCCTGCATACCTACACTGATTAGCTTGCAGTAATGGATGGCGATGATATTAGTATTGAATTTCTATAAGAACCTTCCCATTATAGATTGTCAATAGAGCAGCATGTTATATTAATTAAGCATCCTGAAGGCTGAGCACTCATTGGGGAGTTAGCTTTTAAACCGCATCATAACCAGTGACACATCGACCAATCACAAGGCCACTGAGGAGTTAACACGTGTCTCAGCAAGCAGAGCCGCAATCGATCGATGGATACTCGATATCCTTTGGGTTTCTCTCTCTCTCTCTCTTTTCCATCATCTTAACATCACCATCTATCTGTGTCTCCTGCAGAAGGGCTGACTGAATTTCTCCATTGCTTAATCTTGTCTGCTTTCAAAGGAAAACCGGCTTCCCCATAAACAGCCTGAATCGTCACCATGGCCTTGGAAATAACGTCTTTTTGGAAACCTTTAGCGCAGGGATGGTGATTTTCACCTAGATAAGGCTTCACCGGTGGCGTGAGTTATACCGCTGGTGTGCAAGTGTGTAAATCTGAGCCCCGAGCTTTGCACTAGAGCTGCTTTATCTATGCAAGTCCAACAGCCACTGAGAAAAGAAAGATGTAAATAAGCTCTGTTAATTAGCCCTTGCTATCAGCTCCCTCTGGGCTCCAGAACACAACTCGTGCTCAAATAAGGTCTTTATCAGTCCAACGGCCCCTCCACACGGCAAAACTTATCAACTGTGCTAACTTATGCATATGCAATGCAAACCTGGTGGGTTTTGGGAATGGTTTGAGTCGGTTTTACATGGAGAACTTTGGGTTTGTGTCCAGTCCTGGACGCTCATTGGTCAAAAATTTTGAAATAATTACAATTTTCTGCATGTATTTGAATACAAATACAGGAAAACAGTAATATTGTGAAGTTTTATTAAAATTCAAAGTAACTGTTTTGATGGACTACAATTTAAATGTCATTTATTCCTGTGATATCAAAGCTGAATTTTCAGCATCATTACTCCAGGCATCAGTGTCACATGATCCTTCAGAAATCATTCTAATATGCTGATTTTGTGCTCAAGACACATTTCTTATTATTATCTGTTGAAAAGAGTTTTTGCTGCTTATTTATTTAATTTACATTTTTGTGGAAACCGTGATATACTACCATTCAAAAGTTTGGAGTCAGTAAAAAAATGCTATTCTTAAACCTTGTTCCTCAAAGAAATCCAGAAAAAACTTGGTTTCAACTGTATTATATAAAACGTCTTGGGTTACTTATGTAACCATGGTTCCTTGAGTAGGGGACGAGACACTGCGTCCTCTAGGTCCGCTATGGGGGAACGCCTCGTCGTGACCCGTGTCTGAGCATACATTGAAAAAACACCAACTCGTTGGCCGGCGACAGCCATGACGTCACTACCGTCGCAACTAGTACAAAATAGGCGCCGGTAGCGCACATCATCACTTCTTCGTCTGAAGCTTGTGTCCGCAGCATGGCACAAAAGCTAGAGGACGCAGTGTCTCGTTCCCTTATTCAGGGAACCATGGTTACATAAGTAATGCGAGACGTTCCCTTTCGTGGAACTTTGTACTGCGTCCTCTAGGGGTCGCTATGGTGAACGGTATACCCACGCCACCATGCTGAGAGGAGTGCAAGCCAGAACCATGGCGAGCCACTAAGTACCAACTACACCATATCGCTATGGGAGTTGCCCCTGTCCTGGACTAGATGGCTGTCAGTGACATTACTCCCTGTGGCCAGAAGCCTAGG
Organism: Sinocyclocheilus anophthalmus; assembly: GCA_018155175.1. NCBI lineage: Eukaryota > Metazoa > Chordata > Actinopteri > Cypriniformes > Cyprinidae > Sinocyclocheilus > Sinocyclocheilus anophthalmus. Next base: position 362,363 of record JADLZN010006545.1, on the reverse strand, counting down.
CTGCCAAGGGACATTACTAGAGCCTCACAGTGTGCAGGTCCCACCGGGACAAGATTGGTAGTAGAACCCAGGCTACCAATAGTCTACCACGGGAATCAGTCTCTCGAGATTGACCTCTGGTGTAATGAGGGCGGCTGGCTCGGTGCCCATAACTGCGGGACGGCAGGGGCCCCCGTACTAGCTGTGCCATAAAAAGCCTCCTCGGGGGTGGCGCCAGGGCCTAGAATCATGAAGGATTCTTTCCAGGGAATACGACCAAGAGCCTATTATTGGATCAATTACTAGTCTTGGCCTGTCACTCAGGGCTACCTCACTTTGCAGAAGGACCTGTCTCAACAGGCCTCTAGTGGAAACACCCTGTCAGAGCAGGTATTCGGGGATACCATGAGGAGTGGGTCCCAGGCGGAACCGGGGTTTTAGACCACTCAGAAAAAGAGAACGAAGCTGTGCGCGTAACTCTTACCATATAGGATTTTAGAGAAGTGGGCAAAGTAGAATGTGCGCACTTACACCACTTATGTGGATTTTTAAAAAGTGTGCAAAGCTTAACGTGTGCACTTACCACTATGTGGATTTTAGAATGTCCATATGTAGATTGATACAACCGTTCTAGGGGGTTCTCGTGGCACTTCTGGAGGGCAGCCTATAGATGGAGCTCTGAGTAGTCATCAGTCTCACCTACGGCTATCACGCTGGCGTGGCTAGCCGCGAACCTGTAGCTGAGGGAGCAGACATCCATTCAGCGGGAACTCGACCTACAGAACGTTCCATTGGTGGAACGGCTAGCAGTTATCAGCTGGGGGAGCAAAACGCCCAGTTCTCACCGAGAAGGGGACTCGAGCCTCAGCACGGTTCCAGCTAGCGGAACCCACGCCTGGTCCTCAGACGCCCCGGGGGGCTCGACCCTTACCAATGCCGGGTTTTTCCCGGCTGGCAGTAGCTCCTTCTAGCTGGGGGAGCCCAACCCACCTCTCACCGAGATGGGGGGCCCCCAACCAGCAGCCTGATTAAAAAAAAAAAAAACCAGAGGGGTAGCATACTGCAGGCTAGCCACATCGTCAGTGCATCAGGGAGGCGGAGGACGGCCCAGTCCTACTGATGCAGCTGGTTTGAGGTCTTTCTGGAAGACAGCGAGCTCAAGCATCTCATGAAAGAGGCACCTCCGTTTTTTCTTCAGCTGAGGAATACTGTCCCCATTCCAGGTGACCCTTTCATGAAAGGGGAGCAGTGCTAAACATTACCACGAGGACAGCCCATGGAGCGAGGGATTCAACTCCTCGGAGAGGATCCTGCTCGTCAGACGACACCCTCTTAGTACCCCTTGATATCGAGGGGGGCAGTGCCTTCTGAGTGCGTTGATCGAGACACACTGGTTGAGAGGAGTCCAGGAAGTCGGGGTCTAACCATCTCTGAAACAGGGAACGAAGTCCGAAACGCTTAACCCTCACCATACAGGATTTTTAGTGAGGTGGGCAAAGAAGAACGTGCGCACCTACGACTTTCGTGGGATTTTAGAGAAGTGGGAAAGCATAACGTGCACACCTACCACCTTGGTGGAATTTTAGACGGGTGGCAAAGCGTAACGTGCCTACCCACCACTTACGTGGATTTTAGAATAGCGGCAAAGGATAACGTGCACACTTAACACTCACGTGGATTTTAGAAGGTGCGGAAAGAGCACTCTTAGGGTTCTATTGTCAACCGGACGTAATGGCCGGTTGGGAACAGCAGCTCCAGCACCCTCCTCTGAGGTGAGGGGAGTGCTGTCTCCAGGGTGTGTCGCCAGGACACACTATTTGAGTGGCACCCAGGTTACCGGGGTGTTACTCCACTTTGAAACAACGGGAACGAAGACAGCACGCGTAACCCTTACCTTCACAGGATTTTAGAGAAATGGTCAAAGAATCCCGTGCCCATTTACCACTTAAGTGGAATTTTAGAAAATGGGCAAGCAACACGTGCCCATCTACCAGCTATGTGTATTTTAGAGAAATGCACACAGCTTCACATGCACATCCCCCACTCACGTGGCATTGGAGAAATGCGCAAAGCCTTGCTTCACGTGGACACTTATCATATTATCTGGAATTTAAATTCATGGAAACCAGACCATATCGGCCAGCCGGAAGAGGCCAGCTCGCACATCTCAGTAGTGATGGGAGCCCAGCCTAGGACAGCTTACACAGGAGGATCCCGGTGATGCCCTCGTACCTCCTGTTCGATGCCTCAGCAAGAAGGAGTACGCCGGTGGCCAGGAAGCCCCTTGGGGTGACCAGGCACTGTAGCCCCGTCCAAGTGCCTTGCAGCGTAGCACCGGGGGCCTGATGTTCACGAAGGCTCCCGCAAGAGCCCGTATTCGGCCGCATGATCCAGGAGGTATGAAGCCGAAGCCCGGCTTTCTTACCGTCGAATGTATGTTCGACGGAGTTCCCGCACTACTGCACGTAGAGCACCTGCTTCGATACCCAGCCCCCCAAAACCGTCACCTCATTGAGCGGCGTCTAGCAAGGTACAAAAACCGCCACAGTTCCCGGGGAAACCTTCAAGGGAACTATAAGAAGGTTACACACAACACAGCCATCTCGGAGGTCCTGTCCGATATACAGATATCATTATATTTGGATCGTACTCACCCCCATGACCTCTGTGCTGGAGCTCTGCTCCGAGGATCTTCTGACTGGATCATCTGCTGCAGGTAACTTTATACATTTTTTTACTCATGACCACTTCAGTCTCTCATTAGTATACATGCTCTTATGATATATGGATCATACTCACCCACTACGAGCCTTGTTGCCGGGGCTCTGTCTGGGGATTTTTTTGACCGGACCATCAGTCAGGCAGTTACTATGATCAAGCCATAGAACCACCAACAACATCATGAGCCCAGTAGGAGACTGTTTGAAAAATTATTCTACAGCTAACCTTGGTCAGCTGGAGATGGTGGTCATAACAAGGGAATAGGAAAAAAGGGGAGGACAGGGTAGATGTTACACCCTCCGCGGGAGAGCGTGAATACATAAGTATTACTCTGACCCGGACGAAAACGCTGGCGCCTTGCCCAGGTCTCACCCCTTGGGTTTCGCCTGCCTCCCCTCGACCCACAATACTTCCTACCCCCACCCACAGGTGAAGGCGGGGCGCGAGTCGCGACACTAGACCTCTGTGCCCGTCTCTGATCCTCAAACCGAGACGGGCCAGGACCCTGGTTTTTGTCGGAGCTCAGACCTGGCCTTCGTGGATAGGATGTGAAACTCTGCTGAGCGCCGACTATATCCGCCTCCCTGAACTTTTTGACCACCGTCTCAGCGGATGTACCAAAAAGTTCAGAGGGCAAAACGGTGGCATCGAGAAGAAAGCCCCTTTCTTCTTCCCGATGTCCGCCTAGTTCACCCACAACTGCCGCTCCGTCAACACTATAGCAGCCATCGCTCTGCCCATGGCAAAGGCTGCCTGCTTAGTAGCCCGGAGGGCCAAGTCTGCGGTGCGCCGCAGCTCAGCCGTTCCGGAAGAGGAAAGGCCCTGCTCATCCAGGTCCTTCAGCAGGTCAGCCTGATATGCCTGGAGCACCGCCATCGTGTGCAACGAGGCCAGAGCCTGACCTGCCGCTGCGTACGCCTTGCCGTTCGTGCGAGATGTGGCTTGAAGGGGCACGGATGGCAAGGAGGGAGTTTTGAGGGATGACGTCTCCCCCAGAGAGAGATAGCTGGCTAGCGTTTCTTCCACAGGGGGCATCATCCCATAGCCGCTTTCGCGCATTGACTCGATATTCGCATACCTCGTATGCTGAAACCGGTATACGCGTGAGGAAAACGGCCTGTCCCATTCCTTCTTGATCTAAGTATGGAGATCAGGAAGGAAAGGAAAGCTCACCTGAGCTGGAGCGTTATGGCCAGAAAAATAACGTTCGTCGATGCGACCTCAGAGCGGAGGGGTTGCGTACGTCACCTCCTTGGCTCGTTTCTTCCCGGTAATTCCAGCCTTGCCGTGGCCCGACCATCACCTCTAACAACTCATCCTAACGCATGCGGTGGATTGGGAAAGCTCACCTCAGCTTCTTCAACCTCTCCACAATCCCTTGTCCTGCTCTTGTTGGGCTGGCCCAACTGAAGGCACATGGCCCCTATCCGAATGATAATCAAGAGAGGATATTCATCGGTCCATGGCGGTCTCTCCGCAAATCCACACCCCAGATGGCGCGTAAGAAAGGGGAACCTCCCCCTTCGCCTCATCCAGGTCCACCTGAGATCCCCACGATCTCATTCTCCTCCGTGCCTCAGCAGCAGCGGGTCCCGAGCCGCGGGAAACCGATGGTTGTCCCTCACCACTCGAGAAGAAAAGAGACAAACGAGAACGGAGCTTTTTCAGCGAGAAGCTCTCACAATGCACGCAGATTGCCTCATCGAAGACATCGCGTGCGTGCTCCTCGCCCAAACAACCAACACATAGATCGTGTGTGTCATCTAGTGTCAAATAGCGATGACACGGATGCACACAATTTCTAAATGCTCTGCTAGTGCTCGCCATAATAAACAGAGATAGCTCTTACTTTTTCCTTGGAAATTCACACTTCAAACAGAACAGTCAATGAAGACGAAGAAAGTGAATGATGTGCGCTACCGGCGCCTATTTTGTACTAGTTTAAGCGACGGTAGTGACGTCATGGCTGTCGCCGGCCAGCGATTTGGTGTTTTTTCAATGTATGCTTCATACACGGGTCACGACGAGGCATTCCCCCCCATAGCGACCCCTAGAGGACGCAGTTCGAAGTTCCACGAAAGGGAACCATTATTAATAACTGTGCATTAATAATAAGGTAACAAATCATAATTCTTTAATGAAAATTTGAACACATTAATATTAGCTACTTAATGCATTCGTTATCATAAATGAACATTTTCCAGCCATTTTTAGCCTTAGTATAATATGAATTCAATACGATTGTTATTCAGTTCATTTCCTATATAACAAAAAACAAAATATTAAAAAAATATAAAAAGAAAAAATCAACATTAACCTAGATTATTAACCTAATAAATGCTGTTATTGTTCATTAGTTCATGATACCGGATTTATTAAATGTAAACTAATTAATCATTGCAAAATAACCTTTTAGCAGTAGTTATATACACAATATCTCTCATACTTTTTTTAATTCAACATATTTTGTTTTGCATGTACACACAGGGGGGTTTGAGTCATGTCTGGTCTTTAAAATTTGACTCGGGTCGGATCCCAGGAGTCTGGCACATTTATAATATTTAAGCACACAAATTAAAGACTGAGACTATTTTTTTTCAATGTATTAGACTTTCATTTTCAGCGGATAAAATACTGAAAATGCATTTGATTAAAAATCAGACACAATCTTGGATCTTAAAAGACACTTCTGTCCCTCACAGTGTAGTTTTCATTTGCGTCAAATGAAATGCCATCTTCTCTGACTCAGGTAGACTGTGGTATAGCGGGGTTTGTACATTCACGTGTCTGTGTCGTCAATTCAGTTTCTTTTCCAAACATGGTAACAGAGCCTCAGTCCCAGGTGATCTTCTGTCTGCAGTGATATCAGGTTTTGATTTCTTTGTCTCTCGTTCTCTTTCCCACCATTTGGTAAATATTCATGCGCTGTTTTGTGTTGTAAGTAGAATCTTTTATCGGTGTCTTTCTCTCTCTTCTGTTTGTGCAACTGTCTTGGAGGGAGACGCTCTGTGAAGACAGACGATGAAAAGAGGCTTCACAGTTCTTCAGAGTTCACACTCAGTCATTAAACACTTCAGTTCTGATCTGATGCCTCAAGGTTGGTTCAGTCGGGTCACAGGAGCAGAGATTTTATGCCTTAGGTACATTAGATGTCTTAAAAAGCATGATAGGTCACCTATGTGGAAAAATGGGGATTTTAGCTTCAGATTCCAACAGACTAAAAGCTTTCTTCTGTTTGGTAAATGGACCTTTCTGTGTCATAAAAATCACATTCTTTTTATGTTGCAGTTTTAGGGTAATAGACTTTTAAAGGAATAGTTTACCTCAGAAAAAAAAAGTCAGACCTTTTAGGCTGACTGTCTGGCAGTCTGTTTGTCTGTGGATCTATCCAACTGTTTTATGTGGGCCTGTTTTTTATGTTGCTTTGTCTGACACTCTTTGTATATCCATGTGTCTATCAATATATTTATCTATCAGGCTGACTATTTAATAGTCTGTCTGTGGGCCTGTCTGTCTGTCGTTCTGTCTGTCTGTCAGTCGATAGGTCTATCTTTTAATCTCTTTATCTATCGGTCTGTATTTATCTATATCTCTGTCTGTCTGACCGCGATAATTCTGTATCTGCTATCAATATTTCAGCTAACTATTTGACAGTCTGTCTGTGGGCCAGTCTGTCTGCTGTTCTCTGTCTGTTGGTCAGTCTGTTGTTTTGTCTGTCATTGTATTTATCCATGTACCTACATACCTAGGTTGACAGTTAGATTGTCTGTAGGTCTATCGATCTGTCTGTGGTTGATCAGTTGGTCTGTCTGTCGGTTGGTCAGTCATTCTGTCTGTTTGTCTGTCGCTCAATTTATCTTTCTATCTGTCTGTCAACATATCTATCTATCAGGCTGATTATATGACAGTCTGTCTGTCTGTCTGTTTATCGGTCGATGTTTGGATCTGTCTGTCTGTTGTTCTGTCTGTCGGTCAGTCGATGAGTAGGTCTGTCTCTATCCTTCTGTCTGTTGATCAGTCAATTGGTGGGTCTGTCTGTCTGTCATTCTGTCTGTCTGTTGGTCAGTCGATGGGTGGATCTGTCTGTCTGTCGTTCTGTCTGTCTGTTGATCAGTCAATTGGTGGGTCTGTCTGTCTGTCATTCTGTCCGTATGTTGGTCAGTCAAGGGTGCGTCCGTCTGTCTGTGGGCCTGTCTGTCTGTTGGTCAGTCGATGGGTAGATCTTTCTGTCTGTTGGTCAGTCAATGGGTGGGTCTGTTGGTCTGTCATTCTGTCTGTCAGTCAGTCAATGGGTGGATCTCTCTGTCTGTCATTCATTCTGTCTGTTGGTCAGTCGATTGTTGGATCTGGCTGTGTCTTGTTCTGTCTGTCAGTCAGTTGATGGGTGGGCATGTCTGTCTGTGGGCCTGTCTGTTTGTTTGTCACTGTCTTTCTATTGGTCATTCGATGGGTGTGTCTGTCTGCCTGTCATTCTGTCTGATGGTCAGTCAATGGGTGGGTCTGTCTGCCTGTCATTCTGTCTGATGGTCAGTCAATGGGTGGGTCTATCTGTATGTCGTTCAGTCTGTCTGTTGGTCAGTCGATGTGTGCATCTGTCTGTCTGTGTGCCTGTTTGTCTGTCATTCAGTCTGTCTATTTGCATCTGAATTCATTTGAAAATGCCTGTACAGTTCTATCGTTCATCCTCATGTTGTCCCTCTGTTTTGGTTTAGTTGTTTATATACAGTCATGTAATGTTGTACAAATTTGAGAATTGCTTTTAACATCCTCAGGCTTTCTTTTTGGGTATCATTTCTATTTTTGTGGTTACGTCTGTCAGATGTTTAAGTGTTAAAGATAGCAGAAAATAGATAGGAGAGAGAAGAGTTGGATGTTTTCCCAGACAGTGGGTTTGTTGTGCGGTCTGAAGATAGATGCGTTTGGCATGGTGACTACTCTGGGAGGAATTGTCTGTCGCGTGGCGGTAGGGACACATTCAACAGTCGTAATCACCACAGAGATCACTCCTGATCCATCAGCAAAACAATACAAACTGCCCAGTTTCCTAGTATCAGCAATTTCTCTTTGACATGTTTTCTGACATGTCAAACAACAGGACACGATTTTGAGTATAAGATCCGATTCCTGTCATTCGATGAGATGTACTGCTGGACATCTTCCATCATGACCATCCTCCAACATATGCCACTGACACTGAGAAAACAGAAGAACAAATGTCTGCTTCCACTCTGTGCTATCTCATTCTTTCTTTTTCTATGACATTCAAAGTCAACCTGAAATCAAAGTTTCAAATCAAAGACTCAACTTTATGTACTTTATTAATACGTCTTGGTCTTATTGTGAAAAGTTCACGTTATTCCAAAGATGTTTGTCTTTGTAATCCTTCATCAAAATGTAATAACCTGCTCTGACTCTGAAGCGACTTTGCCTTTTTTCCCCCTACACACTTTTTTCTCTTTGAGTAACTCAAAAATAAGTCTTACTACAGAAATAAAATGGGGTGCAAATGTCATGTCAATTTTTTTAAATGTAAAACCATGTCATATAAATATTTATTATTGGATATTATTTGATTTCAGGAAATTGCTGCACTTCTACTTAAAGTGCACCTAATTTGATGATTGCCTCTCATTCTTATCCCCCATTTTTTCTAGAAATCTGTTCTCATTACCATTTAACCACTTTCAAAGAAACCTTGAGGTCGTTTTTTTAAAGAACCCAATTATTTTTTAAAAAGCACTCTACCTATTTGACCAGTCACGGAGGATCTTTACGCAGAATGCATCTTCTCCGGTGCATATGTTCTTGCAGCTTACTGCAGGGATCTGCAGTCTAGCCAATTCTGACTAGCTGGTGGGGTTTAGACAGAAAGTGTGCTGAGGAGGGAAGGGCACTGTGTGTTGGATCGGTACGGCTGTGTTTCCACAGGCCCTCAGCGGCCCATGAGCCCACTGTGGTTATTACCAGACCAATACAATCAGCCTTCACTCAGTCTGCTCAAATGAGGCTGCAAATGCAATTACAACGCAACCAGCGAGGGGGAGGGTTTTGGGGAGGGCAGCCCTGGCCTCGGCAGACAAGAAATTTAATTAAAATGGAACAGATTTGACTCTTTCTCACTCTGTCTATTTCTCAAGGACTTTCCAGCTTAGATCCAACGAAGAGATGAAGTCAGGCAAGCAGAACTCTTGGGTCATTTCTTTCCCTTTCTCCATCCCTCCTGAGTTCATTCAGCCACATGATTTTGTTGGTTCCAGTGAGAAAATTACCAGGGTCATTTCTACAGAATTTATTACACCTCTCCTTACGAAGAAAAAAAAGCCCCAGACACACTGTCCGATCCTTTAGAAGACCACCATATGTGAGCTGTATGCACGGTTCATCAGACTGTTGACCTTTACGGCTCAGGATACACGGTGCCGGTGTCAGCACTAATGTCAGCAGATGTCTTACAAACGCACTACACCTTGACATTCAACTCATTCCTGGACCGCACAGCTATAGACCTCAGCCTTGTGTTGTTCCTGTGTTTATTGTGCAAGATACTACTGCAATGTTCTGTCTGTCGTTCTATCTATCTGTTGTTCTGTCTGTCTTTCTGTCTGTCAGTTGTTCTGCCTTTCGTTCTGTCTGTCTGTCTGTCTATCTCTCTACCTGTCTGCCTGTCTGTATATCTATCTATGTAACATTGTATCTGTCTTTCTAACATTTTCTCTTTTTATCTATATAATGTTCTGTCTGTCTGTTTAAATGTCTGTCTGTCATTGTATATATCCATTCTGTCTTTTTGTCTACCTAATGTTCTGTCTGTCTATATTTCTATCTATCTAACATTTCAACTATCTTTCATTTGATTTGACTGTGTCTACTAAAGATCTGTATGTCTTTTTAACTAGCATTTTATCTACCATTTATATGTCTGTCTTTCTAACATTTTGTCTTTCTATAGCTCTGTCTTTCTATCTTTCTAACATTTGATCTGTCTGTCTGTTGTTCTATCTAACACTTATGTCTGTCTTTTTATGTTTAATGGTCTGTCTGTCTGTCCTGTAAGTTGTAAAAAAAACTAAAGCAACTCTTTGCAAAAGTAACTTGTTGCTGAAAAATAAACCAGTGAACTACTCTCATGCTACCAAAACATTTTGTTTAGCTGGTAGCTTAGCTACATTTAGTTCCCCATTGGCATCTCAGTTGGCATTGTATTGCACAGGCAAGTACCTCTCTCGTTATCTTCAGAATACATATAAAACTCTGGTTGCTGCGGCTGTTTTTCTCAGAAACATGCACACACACCATAACACACTGACAGCAAGACTTGCATTAAATCTTTTATAGCAGGTGCGCTGCATTGTGCTGCAGTCATGTGTCTTTGAACTGAAATTCTCTGTGGAGATTTACGTGAGTAAACTGTCTTTCACACAGCCACCAAGGAGCCGTTGAGTGGATGATAGAGCATTACAATGTGTGTTTGTGTATTTTTGTGCGTGTGTATGTGAGATAGAGACAGCTTGTAATTAATTTTGTTTATTGGCTCACCTTGCCTACTTCTAGATATAGAGCAAACTAATCTGTTTTTATAGCACCAGACAGTGAAAACAAACGCTCAGGCAGATGCATAAACACAAGCAGAGTCACGCACACACACATTTGCAGAGATTATCCTTTCAAAATTTATAAGGCCCCCAGCAGGACTCAGAATTAAAAATCAAACAAGAGCACATTTATTATGCATACACACAATGACCTGTAACCAAATTGAAAAGTTGAACAGAAAATAACAACTAAACTAATTTAAGAGCACCCTTTTTTCCCCTGTCAATAGCAGTATTTCCGTGAGTGACCTTGTTCACACCCTGTCACGGCCTACACACATCTCACATTCATCCTCCACATATTTCAGCCCTACTCAAACTTTTCGCATCTTTGCACCACCACTGGCAGTACTGCCTTGTCATATTTGTTCTTCACTTTTAATCACATCTTGCTTTTTTATAGTGGGTATATATTTGGTAATGCAAGTATGAAACATATAGAACAGTGCACGGCATAAATGAGTACACCACCTATGAAACTAAACAAATTCAGCAATTACTCTTTGCTCAGAAGACATGTTATGGTTTTTTTAGAGATATAATATTCTGCTTGATCAGTTACCAAAGACAAATGTTAAAATTATTCAAGAAAATACAATTTTCTTATCAAAGTGATAAAATGTTGTGTTGCAAAAATGAGTACACCCTCCTGAAAGTTACTAAATAAAACTAAAAAAAAAAATTCTGGTGTAAGGTTAAGACAAGTATTGATCAACAGGTAAGTAAGTATGTTGAACCAAAACTGTTAAAGGTAACTCATTTCTTGATAATTAAGTGCTATATGGCCCACTGAATACAGACTTAATGCTGACAATGCTGAGAGCTGTCAGGAGATTTATTTCTTAGCATAAAAGAGGACAATGGTACAAGAGGAATACCAAATTATTGTTTTAAGTGTGAAAATACAGCCAAAGTAACACAGAAATTAAAAAACAATGGACTTGTGAAAAGGCCCCTGAAATAATCAGGTCTTCACTTTAAGCTTTCATTTACTGATGAGTGAGTTTTTGCTAGAAAAAGAGCAGGAGAAACACTGTGAAAGTGTCTCAGAGCCAGCAAAAGCTGTGAAAAGAGTGACACTTTATCTCAGCGTAAGATGCAGCATGCAGAAGTGATATGCATAGTTGTTTATCCACACCAGAACTAACGACTGTAGCCAAAGCACAATAAACTAATTTAACCTCTTCCAGAGCCCATATTTACAAAATATAGAATCCTGGGAATCCATACTCTGGTCTCAAGAGACCAAATAAATCATTTCGGATCCAAAAGCATCCAAAATGTTCTGGTGTTGCTAGAGGAGGAGTACAGAGAGAAGTGCCTGGTTCCCACAGTGACGTTCAGTGGTAGTAAAGCTTTTATATAGGGATGAATGAGTGCTGAAAGTGTGAGGGAGTTGTGCTTTATCAACACTGTCATGAATTCACACACCACATTGTGATGTAATACAAAAACTTGAAACAGAAGATGCTACCCTCCCATCATTCCCTGCATTGTTGGGCTTTTTTTTTTAAAAACATGACAATGAAGATATTCATTCTCTGAACGTGCTTCATTAAGAAAAAGACATCTTTATGTTTACTCAGAGCGGGGCTGTGTACTCATTTAATGCTGTGCACTGTGTATATATTATATAATATATATATCTATATTATTATTAGAATATATATAATATATTCATATTATATCTATAATATACTGTGGGGGTGTGTGTTGTGTGTGTGTGTCGGTGTGTATATGATACAGTATTCTTTGGAAACACAGAAAATTAAAAGTTATATATGATATTATTATAGTTATTATTATTATTATATTTTGATATATCGTATGTAAAGTATGTCGTGTTGTAAAAAGTATGTACATACTGTAATTATACTGTTAGTGTGTATAATCGTACAGTGCATCTTACTATGTTGTTTGTATGTTGGTTACTATTTAGTTGTTAACTTATGGGGAAACAGTCAAACAGTTCCATAAGAAAAACAGCTTAATAAGCATACTAATTAAGATGAAGAATTGTTATTGAAAAAATTATAAAGTGGATGTATATACATTGGGATTAGGGGGATGAAACTTATCATTGCTTAGTGGAAAAACACTAGAAGTACCAACATCAGAAACAAGGGTGTGTGTGTGTGTGTGGTGTGTGTGGTGATGTGTGTGTGTGTGTGTGTGATGTGTGTGGGTGTGTGTGTGTGTCGTGTGTTGTGTTGTGTGGGTGTGAGCGATCTACTTAGCTCCTCCAAGCTTTATTATTCTATGAAAGCGGTTTATGAGCAGTCAGTGTCTTCTGTAAACAATTATTCATGGACTGTGATTCCCTTCAAGCCAAGAGCAACAACCCATATATTGCAGATATAGCAAGCGTGTACAGTCTCATTTATAGAAGTGCAAGACCTTTTTTTTCTGTGAATGCTGCTAATGGATTTTTAACACATAAAGCTTCTGTCCACACATAGCCTACGTACATACACACAGCTGCTGTTGCTCAGAAACCATCTGCTGTGTTTACTGTACACTGGAACAGCAGGTGGAATAGGTTTCTCCAGTACCAACTGATTCTGTCTTAGTCTTTTCATTAGAGAGAGAGAGAGAGAAGGGTATGATCGAGAAAGGAGAGAGAGAGAGGTATTATTCACTTAAAGAGGACCCTCCTTACTGCGCTATTATTCGTATTGACTGGGATCATCTGCGCTCTCTCTTCTCTGTATTCTGACTCTGTGTCGGAGAGATAATTTGTCCTCATCCCATTCTAATAGGAAAAGTCACTTTGGGACAATAAGGACATTATCCTAACAATAGTCTGAGAAACAGATGGGCCACAATATCAGGATAGGGCATTCACCGTGAAAGAAAAGGAGACTGCAATAAAGGGGGATAAAAAGAGAATAGACAAACTGTGGAAATTGTGGCCGAAAGGGGAACCCAGAGAAGGATAAGAAAAAAGAATAAAGAATTATTCTACGAAAACGGTACACAAGAGATCAAATGGCCAAAGTAGCTGGTATTTATAGTGGTAAATTATATTCAAATCAAAAAAAACATAGTATACATTGTAAAATAATGTATTGTGAATAAATAGGAATGGTTTTTAAAAGATTGATTTGATATTTTGTATGAATATACTTTTATATATTATCTATGTTATTTAGTAAAAAAAAAAAAAAATTATATATATATATATATATATATTATTATTATATTTTATATTTATATTAGTATGTGTAATTGGAAAAAAGTATATAAAAAGGTATAAGTATATGTGTGTGTGTGTGGGTTGTGTGTGAGTGTGTGTTTATACTAAATACATATATTTTAAAAATACAATTTACATTTGACGTTTTCTTTATAGATAGATAGATAGAAGATAGAGAGAGATAGATAGATAGATAGATAGATAGATAGATAGATAGTAGAGAATAGATCAGTTTTATTTCTTTAGTTTAGGTTTTGAACATTTCTGAACTCAACGGTGCACAAAATCAAGTATATTTCTGGACTACAGAAATTAGAATGAAGGGGTAGTTGGGGGGAATGAAAAGATTGTCCAAGAGGAAAGGTGAGATGCAGCAGGGAGGTAAAGTATGAAAGAAAAAGATGTAGATCTTTTTCAAGCCTGTATTGACTCTCCTCTCACATAGCTGATCGATAGCTCGGGTAGTAAGAGGTGCTTTGTGATTGAGGCTTATGGTTTGAATGAAGCTTAGAAGGGGTTTGAAGCCACACTTCAGTGAGAGAGCACTGTTAGGAGTATCCCAAATCCCTGCTGTCCGCTCAAATGCAACACGTCCAATAACACTTCAGGGTCACAGGTCAGAATCGGCTTTTATTAGCATTAGAATTGTGCTGACTATGCTTTTGGTGTACTCGACAATTAGTGATTGGCTATTTTATTGGTTTCCATTCAAAAGAATAAGGATTTTTTACCAAACAGTGTTTGGTTTCCAATGTTGTTATATTTTATTTTAATGCACAACAAGTCCAAACAAAGTAGTCATAATGATATCCAAAATCATAAAAAGTTCCCAGGAGGACTTGAAGGTAAGACTACTAATGCACTTAGCAACTTACCAATTTATCATCAAGGTGCTGGCCAGTTCACTTCTAGAGATTTACATGTTCATCCAATAAATGTGTGATAGGCCCATAAACATGACTAGTGTAAGGCTGACGCATCACATGATGAATAGCTGGCGGTCAGTGCGACTCTTTTGTCGTAGGGTTGTGTCAATAAAAACGGACTCTGTGCGTCAATTCACCAGCGAATCAATCAACGCTCATAAACCATACTGTCATTTTACTGGATTTCTCTCTCGCCCCGTTTCTCTCTCTTTTATGTCTACTCTCTGTGTAAATCAAATTTAATGGCCTATAATAATCACAACAAAATGCTTACATGCGCTTGTACTGTACGTGCGTAAACAGAGACAGAGCTAGCGCAAATGCTAATGCCTGTGTGATGAGATTCCTCCCTTGTTTTAAGGAAAACAAATGACAGCGGCAAAGTATATATAGTAGTCATCATCAGGCTGATTTATTCTTATACAGAATCATGAAATGGGAGACAAAGACAGAATAGGACGAGGGTGTCGAGGACAGTTGGGGAATCGGAGTCAGCCCCTCTGTGGCTATGATCGGAAGTCTTGTTTTTCAACCACGCGAGGGTTATTTCGCTATACTCGGGTTTTGAATTTATTCCATGAATGCAACAGTCCCGGATAGTTAATATAACGTCGGGATGAAGATAAGGGTGTGCTTTATGCTTAGTACATTCATGCTCATCTTCCTTCCCCATCCTATGAGAAGCTGAAGTGTTTTGCCAGAAACGGCGCCAGGTTTGTGTAACCATAGCAGCGGTGGCTGAGGGGATATTCCTCAAAGGGTTTGGGAAATGAGGTCTGTGTCGTTTAATGTAATCTCCGCAGTCTTTTGTTAACGTGTGAATGTTTAATGGCCGATGGAGGGCCTGTCATCTGTTTTGAAAGCAGAACATGGAAATTGTGTGCGCGACAAACATCCCACGTCCCACTTCACTCATTGCTGGTTCTTTATTGTATGTTCTTTTGGTTTTGAGAGCCTACCCTTATGGGCCCACAGATGAGGGAACTCTCCAGCTCTTCAATTATATATCAGGCTTGTGAATATAAACCAGTATTGGGGAATACAGTAACTAACTAAAAGTAGCAACACTAATACAATTTTTCAGTATAATTTTCAGGGATAGTTCACCTAAAAATGAAAGTTCTGTCATGATTTACTATCCCTCAAGGTGTTCCAAACCTGTATGAGTTTCTCTGTAGAACACCAAAATAAGATATTGTGAAGAATCGCGTTAACCAAAGTATGTGAAAAAATACACTCAAAGTCAATAGTACTCTCAACCGTTGCTTACGAACATTTGTCTAAGGGACATTGAAATCCGGTTTTTATTTCTTTTCTTTCAAATTCATTTTTTTCATTTTCAATTTTCTAGACTGTTTAATGGGTATTCTTAAATTTTATTAATAAAAAAGCATGTCTAATTAATTGAAATCATGAAACTTACAACATTAAACAGCAATTTATTAAAAGTTTAAACAAAAATTGCATTCTTAAGGCCCTAAAATTATTATTATTTTTTCTCAAAATCAGGTTTATTTTTACAAAATTCTGTTTTCCATTCAGTTTTTGGATTCCATTTTAATGGTTTCATTAAATTTTAATAATCAAAAGCATCTCTAATTGATTTATTTTTAAATGATGTATTATTATTCAAATTAGTTTATTTTTCCGTGTTGTGTACATTGTTCTGCTAAATAAATTTCTGGCAAAATATTTTTTTTGGTAAATATTCCTTTAAACTATATAGTACAATAGTAATATATTTCTGACAATTTCTTCAAGTTAACCCGAAATTTTATTTTGATGGGTTGCTGTGAAGACCTTAGATTTCTGTTTGTATATGATATAATATGATAGTTTACTCAAAATAAATGGTAAAATGCTAATGAAGAGACTCTCAGAGAAGTTCTATAGATTATGTTCGAGTGTTCATGTACTCATATATTGAGGCGGCAGAGGCTGAAATCACTGCAAGCGTCACACGCACTTCAGTGTGTAAACAAAACCGCACATCTGCGCCATTCATTCACACAGAGACGCATAGAACACAACTTTAAATTAAGTCTTTTGCAGCTTATCACAGACTAAGTGCAGTCCAAATGCGCGTTTGGGTTTTTAAGTACACTGACCTACATCTTGATTATCCCATCCAAAATTGGCAAAGTCCGTGAATTCCACATTATACTTTTGGTTCAAAAGAAGAAAGACACTATACAGGTTTGGAACAGCTTGAACAAAATTACTGTATACATTTTATTTTATTGTATAAAATCTTATTTTATAAAATAAAATATAATTTATTCAGCAGTGTTTATTTGATAGATCATATCATCTGATGTAAACATAACATACATGCAGTATGCATATGAATAAAAACATGCACTGAGACCTTAGAGTGTAAAAATTGGCACGATAAGAGGTTTGTGGTTTACAAATGTGCACATAAATTCAAGAGCACAATCTGGCTGTTGAAAGCATCTGTACAGTATGTGTGTGCGAAACTAGCTGCTAGGGCAATTTGCAGAGAGGTGTGCGTCCCCTGGAGTGGAGGTGTAAGAGAGTGCCGAGAGAAGATCCGAGGGAACCGACCTCCAGCGCACATCCACACACTTATACCTTGACACAAACACAATGTAATCCACAGAAATAAATAGAGAAGGACCGAGAACACAGAGAAGAAAAGAACAGGGATGAACGGAGTGTGTCTGTAGGAGATGAGGAACAGCATCTTCACTACTTCCTGATTTTGATGCCGCGCACCACTGTGGTTCCTCACCTCATGAATATTAATAAGTTGCTTCATCGCCATAGGTGCATTTCTCTTCTTTTCTTCTGGTTCCACCCCTTCAGATCCTTTTATGTAGACCTGATAAAAGAAAGAAAGGATTGTCTTTTGGGATACAAAGAATAGACACACACAAGGCATTGCCATCTAGTTCCCTGAACAGCCAAAATGAAAAAGTCCCTTTCACATGGCCTTTTAAAGTATTTCATGAGTGTTTAAGTGGTGTTTGCTTGAACTTTGAGTGTTGTTTGGCACTTTACTTACTGGGAACATTGTGAAAGTCCAATGAAATGTAAGTGACAGATCTTTTCTTCTGTATTGGTAAGTATACCCGAGTGTAAGGATTATAAAAAAAGGGAAAATGTTGGGCGAAGACTTTGTTCTATCGATTGAAGATTGGATTTTGAGGTGAAATGGCTCAAATTTACAAGTGGACAAAACTGTTGGAGAAGTCCTGCATACATCTGTTGTTTTCACAGGAAGGTTTAGGTTGATTAAACATTACAAGGTCAAAATATTTTTAAAAAGTTAAACGTATTGTAAGGGAAACAGGTCAATAATTTAGCTCAAAGGGAATCATTTAAGATTTTAAAGGGAACTCCACCATTAATATGCAAGGGAATTAGGACAGAATCACTGTTTTACGGCAGATCACTGAGACGGCCAGCGATTCAGTGAACGAGCCGTATGACATCAATTCTGCAATGGATATCTATATCCAAAATATAGAGAAAACACTATTAATTAGCACATGTAAAAAGATCGGCAGTTTAAGACATTAACTTAAGCACAAAACACAAGATACTTCTCTTTTCCATATAAATAAGGCTTTATTGGATAAATCTAAGACATATAAACTAAACTAACACATGAACACACGCATTCACACAAGATTTCAGAAAGAGAGAGAGAGGAAATAATTAAAGAGAATGAAAATGTGAAATCCCAAATTTACAGCAATAAGTGCAATTGCATAGATCTGAACAACCAACAATCACTTAATTAACCCTCGCACTGATTTCCTCAATGAGGTTAAAATTTATATAAAATGCACCAGTTCAGCTAGAATCTGAAGGTAATTGCGTCGCTTGTTTAGGGGGTTCCCTTGTTGTAGTTGCTGAAAGGGGTTTCCCGAGGTTGATAATTGGCTGGAAGTTCAGTCTTGGGAATCCAGTGATTGGGCGTTGGCTGACGACGCGGAGCTGTGGTCTGCAGTTGAAGATTAGACAGCACTCTTCTGGGAGATGCAGCGTTAGGACCCAGAACACGAAACTCTCAACGGAAAAAAAAACAAACTAAAGAAATAGAAATAGAAATAAAGTTTGACGAGACCAGGTGGCGTTCCTCCTCATGGTTTCAGAGGAGCTGGCGTTTAAGCCAGAGCACGCTCAAAACTAAAGAATCATGATTAAAAGCATAGCTCAAAGCTATCCCTAAAAAGAGGAGAGAAAGAAGGGGGTTGAAGAAGAGAACCAAGAGAACCAAGAGCGAAGAGAGAAGAAGAGATGGTGTTTCTAGTATTTAAACCAGGCTGTTTAACACCCCAACTGGTGTTTCGACCAATTGTAGCTCGGGGTGTTGCAATGTTTTTCCTCCCAATTCATAAATCAAATGTTGTCTCATCAGTCACATGGTCCGAGTTTTTCCCGCTCTCGCAGAGTATAATTTTGATTTCTATAACAAGAATATGATACTTTTGACAACGAAGTGATTAGAATAAACGTTTCAAGCATGAAAATTCAAACTCACAAATACCAAGCATGAATATGACCCCTTAATCTCTTCAATAGTTATTAACAATACATAAACAATAAATGATTAAAACATGATGGTTAAACATGTGGGTTACATACATAATATGGAGTGATTAGATATATAGCAATGGTTAGTTGCTGGTCACCAGTCCTTTTAGTGTCATTTAGATGCATATTTACATGGAAATGAAGTTTCTTTGGCATTCTGTGGATGTAAGGATACGTTCTGTGAAGACCAGAGGTTAAGAGGTCTCTCATAAGGAATTTCAGTCTGTTCGGTCTCTTAGGTGGGGGATGTCAATTCTAAGGAGCTTGTGGCGGTAGTTATATCTGTGAGAGCCATGCGGTCAATCGCTTTGCCCATTTTTATCTTGATTCTTGCCCTTAAAATTGACAATCTAATTGGATTGTCCAATGTGGTCTTTGTGTTAATGTTTTGAAAACTGGTTCTGTGACAGGGGGGGTTGAGGGGCTTGCTTCAGCATGGGTTATTGCTCGGGTCTGATTATGACATCCGTTGTCTGGGCCTCTGTGGATCTTTTGTGACTACTCGTGCCCTCAACTCTTCGTTTTCGACCAAATCTTAGATTGTCTGATTCGGTCTGCCTAGCCTACAGTATGAACAGCAGAACTGCTGACAGTAGATCTACGTATGACAGGGGTGTCCAAACCTGTTTCTGGAGGGCCACTGTCCTGCAGAGTTTTGCTCCAACCTTAATTAAACACACCTGAACCACAGTAATCAGGGTCTTCAGACTCACTAGAAACTTCCAGGGAGTGTGTTGGAGCTGGTTGAAACTAAACTCTGCAGCATGTTGGCCCTCCAGGAGCAGGATTTGACACCCCTGGTCTATAACATATGGAGCCGCAAAAGCAGGAATCTCCAACTCTGCTCCTGGAGAGCTACCATCCTGCAGACTTCATTTCCAACCCTGCTCCAACACACCTGCCTGTAATTGTCAAGTAGCCCTGAACTCCTTGATTAGCTGGTTTCAGGTGTGTTTGATTGGGGTTGGAGCTGAAATCTGCAGGACAGTAGATTTCCAGGATGAGAAGAAAGAGATGGGAAGAGAAACTGCAAAATACTTGCGTTCCCTCAAGAAACTTCAAGTTTGCTTCTCAAACTTTTGTGATGGAAATAATATGAGGTGAGAGGAAAAACTATATTTCATGTATTGTGTTTCTCAGGAGAATGCAATCGTTTTGTGAGAGAACAAATTTTTTGAGAGCAAACGCAAAGTTTCTCGGGTTGAGCCATGTTCTCTTTGGGGAACGCAATTACATGCATTTAGAAAGCAGGTACATTATAATTTCATGTTAACTTTAAAGATGAAAAGAGAAAAGACATAAAACAGCAAACATGCTTTTTTTCCTACAAGCATTTCCTTTCGCTCACATTGTCTCTTCCTGTGACGGTTGTTGGCCAGTGTTGTTGTGAGACCCCGTGACGCTGCAGGCTTTGGAACAGCTGCGGAGCCGGCAGGCTTTTTGGGTTGAGTCCTGCTACTGTTTCGTGAAAACTGCATCAGACAGTGCGTAGGCACTCCTGTCTTCTCTTCTCTAACTCTTCTTAGCTATTCCCTTTCCATTCCTAAAGAGTAGCAGATGCAAAGAAACAAGCCAGCTTTCATCTTAGGCTCTCAAAAAGCCTTTCATCCTGGTATGAATGTGTGTGCGTGTGACAGAGAGAGATACATACTAGATGTTTCTGAGCCATTTCCATCAAGATTTCAATTGTCATCATCAACGCTGTTACTTACGGAACATTCTGGATGAGAGAGACATCAGACGAGCACCCACAATCATCTCTTACATTTTAGAAGAACAATTTTCATTATCCTGAGAGTGCTTACCGTCTTCGCACACACACAGATACACACACCTGCAGTCGAGAGCTACTCAGAACCCTTCCTGTTGCCAAAAAATACCTGCTTTGCCTAAAAGCATTGTGGGTAATTTCTGTTATTGTCTCTCACTTGCTATTTCTTGCTTTCTGTCTGTCTTTCTCCCTGTTTATCTCTCTCTTGTTTTTTGTGAGTGTAGAAAGCTTGTTGAGATTTGCAGGAGTGTGTCTGATGAAGGGTGATAAGTCCACAGGCACGTCACCAGTAAAATAACGGCAGATAAGAGTGTTCTGATGAAAGGTCCTGGACCGGGCCCTGCTGTCTTTGGTGTAGAGTGCTGTCAGGGTCTCTGGGGGGCCTCGCTTTGGGTTTTATCGCCTTGCTGGAAAGTGGAAACAGCAGGAAGAAGTATTTCACTCCAAACAAAATGCCTGTGCAAAGAAATTAAACTTTGTGGCATATGTTGATGTTGATTCGCAGAAATGTGGAGAAAGGTGGCTCTGGGACGTCATGCACTTTGTAAATGTGATGCTGTGCGATTTTTGATGTTAATTGTATTCTGTAATTGCAAAATACATGTTTGCTTTACAGCTCTGTGAGTTTTGATTGCAAATGTGTGTGTGCCTAATGTTCTCCTTTGGACTTGAAATAAGCCAGATTAGGGGCGTAAGGCAACTACTCAGAACACCCTGAAAGCCACATAGCAACTTGCAAAAAAGAACTATGAAGCAGCTCTCCTGTTGCTTTAAATAATAACTATAGGTTCAGCTAGACAGTTCTCTGTCATTGCTTTTTTGCCTGTTCTCCATTGGGGCCTTGGGAACCCATGTAAAACTAATTTTATTTCTGTTAAGATTATCCCAAGAGGATAGTAAAACCTGAAATCACATATAGACTTAGGGCGTATGACTTCGGTCAGTTACCAACCACCTAGATCGCCTTAAAAAACACATTAAACATTTAGAATGTCTTAGCAATACCATAGCAATACCCTGAAATCATAATGAAAAGTTTGACAGGATTTTCCCACTTATATATTTTCTTTATAATGTAACATCTAGTTCTCTCTTGTTGCTGTATATTATAACTGTAGGTTCAGTTAGAGAGCCTTGTTAGCTCTTCTTTTGCCTGTTTTCCATTGGGGCCTTAGGAACCCATGTAAGACTATTTTAATTTTTTTTATTTCCGTTAAAATTATCCCAAGGGGATTGTAAAATCTGAAATCACCTATAGACTTGGGGCATGGGTCAGTAACCAATCACCCAGATCACCTTAAAAACACTTTAAAACATTTAGAATGTCTTAGCAATACCCTGAAATAGTAATGAAAAGTTTGACTGGATTTTCACACTTCTTTTCTTCAGAAAATTTAAAATGTAGTTCTCTCTTGTTGCTGTATATAATAACTGTAGGCTCAGTTAGAGAGCCTTGTCATCTCTTCTTTTGCCTGTTCACCATTGGGACCTTGGGAGCCTGTCTAAGACTGAATGGAATGAATTATATTCTGACCTCTCTGTCTTCCTCCTCTCTGTCTCGTCTTCCTCTCTCTTGTCTCATGGTGCTAGAATAAAGCATAAAGTTGTGGAGGGTACTGCGATGGCGCTCTGGAGAGCTGAGCTGGCCCGATTCAGACACGCCACCCAGGGATCATAAATCTGCTCCTTGCGTCAGTGCGGCGATCAGCTTGTGGGCCCCTTTAGTCTCTCCCACTGTGTAGATGTACAGGGAGTGGAGACGGAGAACAGGTTTATTGCCTGCCTTATGGAGATTAGCTCCATCCCAAATGAGTCACTTATCCTATGCCTGACACTTTAGTGAAGATAAGCACTCTGTCTAGGGGACAGCTGCATTTGCACACTTTGATTTCACCGTAGCACTGCAGAGAAAAACGGTCACAAATCCTAAAAGGAGTTTACAGATTCCTCTGTGTAGGCCTCCATTGTTGGTGGTCTCCACACTTTTTGATAAACTGATGTTAAAGGTTCATACATTGGCATTAATAAATGCTAGTTAATATGAAATCAAAATGGAGCCAATTTAGTTCTCGATATGCATTCATGGTCTTATTGTGTACTACTTTTCTAATCAGATGACATCACCAAGTCCTGTCATTTTTTTTAGCCCCTCCCTTCTAAAAACTTAGCTCCATTCTGGTGTGCCACACCAACTTTTTACAATCCAATCAATTAACAAATAATAAAGTCCTACATTTAATTGTATTAAATATCCCGTTTCATTCAGAAATGCATCAAATGATGTAAGTAAACTGGGTTGCAAACACTAGGGGTGTAACAGTACACACATTCGTACCAAAAACTTTAGGTACAGGTCTTTCGGATCGGTACGCATGTGTATATTGACTTTAAATGTTCAATCATTTAGTGCCATTGCCACTGCTCAATCTATTTACAAAGCAGACATTGTAAACAGCTTGGCAAATAGTAGCGCCACAGATATCTTTCTTCTATCCAAATGAAAAAGTTACCCACTCTTGGGAAATAAAACTTACGCACACACAGGTGGAAAATCCTAACCTCTCACTCCCCCAAAGGACCCAACCCTTCCCCACTTTCTCCAAGCCTCTCGATAAATGAAAAGACCCTTTCTCTCTGCTCAGCACTGATGGAGAGATACGATTGTCGCTGCAGACCAGGATATAAACTGGCAATCCTCGCTCGGGCTCATCACTTTAAAACCTATGAAAATGGGGGATCAGAGCTAATCTCCTCCACCCACTAATAGTGCTACGTTTGATTGGATAATCTGTCAAGCGGCAGATAAGCTCAGCTCTTTCTCTGACTGAGGGACGAGGATGTGAGACAGCTCATAATTCCCACCCAGAGCAAAAAAGTCACTCCTCACTCCTTAACTCCACTCCACACTGGCTTATTTCCCTTGGTTTGATGGGTTACGACTTAAAGATCCATAAAATAAGAATATTTGCCTTTGTTTTTATCTTAAAGTGTTTCTGAGGTATTTTGAGGTAAACCATAACATATGAATTGCACAAGCATGCTATTCAAGCCTAACTTTTTACAAAAATTAGCTTTAGGTTTAAAATGATACTATTCAGAAGTATTTGGATGCTTTCTGGTTGTCGTGATATAGTTTGTATATTTAAATATGGCTTAAAGGGATAGTTAACCAAAAAATTACACAACAACTGATATTTTGAAGAATATTTCGACTATTTTGTCCATGTAATGAAAGTTAATGGGGGTCCAAAAGAACCCCTTTGAACCCAATTGACTTTCATTGATGGAGATAAAAAGCACCAAAACATTTTTCAAAATATCTTCTTTTGTGTTCCAAAGAAGAAAGTCATACATGAATTTCATGAATGACATGAGAGTGAGTAAATGATGACAAATTATTAATTTATTCTTTTAGCGGGTATGTAGCAAATGTCTACCGTTTTTCCAATCCTGTCAGGTTGGCCTTGTTAGTGTGGCTTCAGTCTGAGCAATCAGGGCTTATTGTTGGACGGGGCTGAAGGTGAGCACCTGCTCTTAACCTGGCTGGAATATAAATGAGGGATTAACATCGCCGTTCAAGTGGCTTCTGTTCTCCTGATATCCCCAGTTGTGTTTTTCACGAAAGGCCCAGTCTGCTCTCGCATGAGTGAAACCCACCTGCTCACTGTCTGCTCCGGTTTTTGGCTCCTGGCCAGTCAGACACGTCGGGAGAACAGGAGCTATGTGCTAATGTGTCCCCGACAGAAGCTCATTTGGGGTTTGCTCACGCAGCGGGAGGACAGGAAGGGTTGGAGAAAAGAATGATGGAAGACACTGAAAAAGGCAGACATGCTGGGGAAAGAATGAAGAAAGAGACCTGAATGAAGACCAATAACAAAGGAAAGAAAGCGAGTGAACAACCAAAAATGAATGAATGAATGAAAGAGAATTAAGTAGCATACTTTAAAATATGAAATGTGTTATTTTCAAAGTTATCCAGTTGTGGTTTAAGATTCTATTTTAATATGGATGTAATCCAAATAGATGAATATAATATAAATTAAATGATTAAAATAATGAACAAACAAACAAGAATGAACAAACAATGAAAGTAACAGTGTATTTATCCAATACAATATATCTATATATACATAATATACACTGTGTATATATATGTATGTATGTATAAATATACTATACACACACACACACAACGTGTGTGTGTGTGTAATGAGTGTATATGTATGTAATTTATATTATACAAAACAATCTATCATGTACATATAAATAATAATAATAATAACACTAAAAATATTAAAATGAACAAACAAAGAATGAATCCATGAAAGATCAAAGCATTTTAATATTTTTATTAATAATAATAATTATTATTATTAGTAGTAGTGTAGTAGTGTATTTTATAAAATGCATGGCTTATTAAAACTTTACATTATATTTTGTTATTGCATTTCAAATAAATACAGAAAACACTTCACAGTATGATGGTCTTCAGGGAAACCCTGGCAAGGATTCTCTGTGGTTTAGACTGATTGGGGTTTTGGGCTATTTAATTTTAGGCTTTTAAAGGGGTCATAAGATGTTGCTAAAAAGAACATTAGGTATTTGGTGTAATGCAATGTGTTTAATGCGGTTTAAGGTTAAAAAACATTATTTTCACATACTGTACATTATTGTTTCGCCTTTCTGAAACGTGTTGATTTTTTACAAAGCTCATCGGTCTGAAAAGCGAGGGTGTGCTCTGATTGGCCAGCTATCCAAAGCATTGTGATTGGCCGAATACCTTACCCTATTACCATATTGGACCTAACATATTGTGATGATGCTGTAAGGAAGGAGCGACTGAAACCATGGAAACCCATCATAAACGAGGCATTCGTTACATCCAGTGGGGACATAATTACAGATTATTATGACTTATACTGTCTTTTTACGCGTTGTGTTGCATGGCGCCGCATAACATTAAACCATGTCTGCATTTGTGATTGGACAAATGACAAACAACAAGCCCTACTCTACACTGCCCAAAACTTGTGTTTGAATCGTCAGTGGCAAATTCTTGAAATATAAAAAATGTACTTACAGGCAGAACAGCCGGCATTGTAGTCTACTCTACCAGGAGCAGGAAACAGTCCTCCATAAAATGCAACACAAATTAATATTTGGGTTGAAGTGTTCTGGAACAGTTTGTAAATACAACTTAACCACTGATTTCTAGGCGTGTCCATTTTTGGAAGACCAAACAAAATAGTTTAGCTTTCACAACAAAACACAGCGTCAACACGGCGGCCTTGAGTGAGCGGAGGCCTGTGGGCTTGAGAACGGCGCGGCCGGCTGATTTGACGAAGGAGCGTCCGGAGGGCTTGCGGCAACCACATGTGACAACCCTGGGCTGGAATCCGCTTCGTCCACGGTGAAACCCGATCCGGAGATTCACTGCACGAAGTTGATGTATTTCCTCAGCAACAAGCACGGATCAGCTCTAGGCATGATGAAGCGGATATTGTCCTCTTTTGGAAGGCCGAACAAAGTATTTTTCGCTTTCACAACGAGAAACACAGCGTTTTCACGACATGGCGGCGGCAACAATACTCCAGCGAGAATAAAAGTTACGCCTCTTTCTTTGCGTGAACATTTGGACGACATTATGCAAATATTTCCACATAGTGAAATAGATATAAAAAAGAGAAAAGGAAAAAATTGAACTTGCGTCTAGACCTTGACAAGGTCCTGTGACTTTTATGAGATACAGAATAAGAGCTATAATAACCACAGAAAGAAGGAAGAAAGGGAGCAAACTCTCGTAGATTCTATGGGGTCTTTTTATTATAATGTAATTTATAAAACAAAATACAAAAAATAAAAAAGTTTAGTTAAATCACATGTCGCTGTGCTGGTTTCAAGTAATAATTGTAGGCTTTTTATAATAATGTTCTGTGGTGTTTATGGCGAAGCAGAACAAACGATATAATTAAAACACGACAGGAGGAAGAAATGTAGCATGTTCATCCAAATGACTAAATTTACATTAAATATCTGCTCGATTGTAGATGACCCTTGGATCATATCTGTCATAGTGTTGATCAAAGTCATAATGGCACAGTGTTCATAGTTAGTTCACTAATTAGGCTGTATAAATTAACTGTCATTATTCCATCCCTTTCAATTTGCATTAACATGAAGAGCACACTTGTTCTGTGACCCTGCTCTTGTCCTGTCGTCTCCTCACTGCCCTGCTCTTGTTCTAATTTTTGTTCCAACAAACCTTAGTCAGAGTTGAAGCCATATTTAATTTGCCATGAATGAAAATGAGGCTGTGAGGGACAGAAGTGCAGACTGTTGAATTGATTGTATTGTTTCAAAGGAAAAGTTCACCCAAAAATGAAAAACTGCTGAAAATGCAGTTATGGTGAAAATGCACCCCTGCTAGTTATGGTTGTGTAGTTTTGGTACGAACGTCTCACACAGATGCTGCCCGTCTGTGTCATATCTTCTCTTTTGTGTACTTGTGTGGGAGTTTAAAGGTGTCAACAAGCTATCAGGTGCCCTGCTTTAACAACCTCAATCAGATGATTCACTAATCATATCTTTGAAGTCTCCATTTCTCAGCGTGCGTTTAGCTGTCCAGCAATGTAGACGCGAGCCACGCTGAATTTCACATTTGATGCGAGTTCAACAATTATCTGTAATCTCTCTTTTCGCTCAGGCCAGAAAACACTTTTCTCATTTGAAGTCTGTTTCGGTTCAGTTGTCTGCATTAGAGTGCAGCAAACAGTATTGAACTCTTGACTGCATTACCCTTGATCTAGATAAGTACCAAGCATGAAACAAAACGACACCCACTGTTTTTATCAGCCTGGGATGAGGCGGGTGGTGAAGGGACCAGCAGAGACCAATAGAAAACAAATTAGCTTAGTATCTGATGGCTTACAGGAGTGTTAAGGCAGCATGAAATAATACATGTCGATGGTGTTATTGTTCATGATTTATCAGTGCATGTCATTACAAAGAAGAAAAAACTAGAAAAATTAACCATCATTTTTTGCACATCACAATATGCCAATCACAGCATTTTGCATATTTGTAGAGTGTACAGTGACCACTAAACATTCAATTTGACCATTGTCCCAGGAAACCAGTTTCATTTGCTGTCTGTCTATCTGTCTATCTATCGATCATCTATAATCTATCTATCTGTCTGTCGTCTATATTAGTTAATTAAATTATTAAATCAATACAATAAAATAAATGTTTTTATTTTTTTAAAATACTATACTAAATTAATAAATAATAATTCAAGCTTATAAGTTTCTCGTAGTATTCCATGGTCTCATTCTTCTTATTAAAATAAAAAAAATCAAAATAAAAAATACAATAAATTAAAAAATAGTAACATAAATATAGGCCCGGTTTCACAGACGGGCTAGACTAAGCCAGGATTAGATCATAGTTCAATTAGGACATTTAAGCAATTTTTATGAAAGTGCTTAGAAAAAAACATTACTGGTGTGCTTTTTGAGACAAAACAAATGCACTGATATATTTTAAGATCAGTCAACGCAAGTTTCTTTCAGTTGAAACAGCTCAGATTTACATTTTAGTCTAGGATTAGGCTTAAGCCTTGTCTGTGAAAACCGGGGGTAAACTGCTAATTAATAAATAAATTCAATCAGCAAAATAATGTCACTTTGCTTTTTTCAAGTATCGGAGATTCCATGGTCACTTTCTTTGAATAGAATAAAATAAAATAAAATAAATTAAATTAAATTAAACTTAATAAATAATAATTCGCTTAAAGCACTTTACCTTTACAATTCTTCTTTAAATTAAATTAAATCACTTGTCACCATGTTGGTTTCAAGTCTCTCACAGCATTCCATCCCTTTCCTCTCAACATAAAAATAAAAATAATAATATAAATTAATTAATGAAAATAATAAATTCAACTTAAATCATTCGTGTTGATAATCAAGAAAAACTACAATATATGACCAAAAGTGTATGGATACCCAAAACACCATACCTGCATGTGCTTGCTGAACATTTAATTTTCATTTAATTCTCTAGAATGTCATATAATGTATGCCAGAGCATTAATATTTGGTCTTCATTGGAATTAAGGGGCCTATTCAAACCCTTTAATTAGAAGGAAATGTCCATATACTTTTAGCCTTGTAGTGTCTCTCAACAGTCTGTGCCATTACAGGATTAAATCATAGCCTGCATTAAGCCTTCAGTATCCTGACCGACCGTGTCCTTCACTCACAATTATCATGCGATCTCTGGCGGACTTGTAAATTATTCAACACTTCATGTACTAAGCCGCTCTCGTTTACTTTTGGTAATGGCATGCAGTGAAAATTGTTTTATCAGCTTTTTGTGCATATGTGTGTGTGTGTGTGTGTGTGTGTGTGTGTGTGCGTGTTATACTCTATATTTTATGCGTTGTCCTTTCGGCGTTCAGCTTGAATGAACATTTAGGTCTTTATAAATGTTACACGAGCCCTTTCCCCTGCATCTTTTAATATTCGTCGTTTACAGAGCAACACATATCAGTGTATGTTTACATCTTAGTGTATGTTTGCGTGCATTTGCCGGTTTGTTATTAGAATATTCATCTTCTGTGCTAATCTTCCTTCTGCTGAAAATGCTCTGTTAATTTTTCCATGCCCAGTGGGCTGTTTAAAATAAAGAGATAGTGTGTTAAATATTAGTCCGCTTGAACAATATATGTTTGACATGTTTACTTGAAGAACAAAAAAGCAGAGGAAATGCTACTCCTGTGCAGCCCAGTCAGCCAATTACAGGCCAAATTCCCTAGAGAAAGAGCAGTTAACTTGAATTTACCTTCTTTTTGCTTGATTGCGCCATCTAGATATGTGAAATTATGTCTTTCCAGAGCTGCTCCGGGGTAAAGATAGATTGCACATTCTCAGTTAGAGGAAAAGAGGGAGAGAGTGAGAATTAGATTTGTATTCCTGCACACAGGAGAAATGTTTTTGTTTCATGCATTGATTCTCAGCACTGAGAGATTCAAAACAACAGTTGGCACTGAATTCAAATCATCCCTCTTCAGTTCGAGCTAATGACCAAATTAGAATTGTATTGAAGTAAGACACTGGCATAAAACATTATTTCATAATATCAATACACATACATCGTGTAGTGTGCTTCAGCAAATGCCCTTTGTTAGTGTATGAATAGATTAGCCTTGATGTCTGATTCATTTTAGCTAATTGATTTGAGTCATCACTCAAAAGTGTTCACAAAATGTGCTCCCTCAAAAGTACCACCATTATTTTTACTTAAATATTTGGTTAAATACCACTGTTTATCACTGTTTTATAGAAACCAGTATGCTGTTGTGTTGTGTATTTTTTTCCAAAAATAGTAGATGTTTTTGAAGTATAATAACAATATATTTGTACCATATCGTCTGCACGTTGTCTGTTTTTGTCATGTCAGTTTTTATTATGTTTTAGCATGTCGGTTAACATCGGTTTGCAATTTTATATATTATTTTGTAAATAAATATTATTTATTTTAATAATCAGTTTCCCTACTCACTACAAGTAAGACTTTAATAATAAATTAATAATTTCACCTTTAGTTAATATCCTAATAAACTAATATAATGATTTAACTAATTTAGGAATAATATATAATTTCATGTTAATAACACTTAATGCTAAAAAAATATATATATGAATTTGTTCATAATCTACATTATAGTATTCTTGATGCTTAAATTTTAGGCTTCAGTTTTGTATCTTATTTATTTTGATTGTATTGTGTGTATATAAGAGATTTTTGGTTATTAACAATAACATGGAAATAATTATAGGCTTATAGGATCAGCCAGAATTTGATTTCTGTGCATTCCTGATTTTATGGGGGCTTAACGTTCTTTTTTTTTTTGTCTAAAGCAAAAGCTAGATTGACATATAGATTTACTAATAATAACAGATTGCGTGGGAGTGAAACTATTATAGATTATATATATATACTATATATATATATATATATATATATATATATATAGCCCTACATGGATAATTATCTGTTTATCAGTATCAGCCAGAATCTTATTGTTGTGCATTTACTGAAAAGCAAGAGTATATAACTGCTTAAATTTTGTAAATAATCACTGAATTTGCAGTTTGGGTGAACTATCCCATTACATTTTCTTCCCTCAAGTTGAGTTATTTGCAAATGTATAACAGTGAATGAATTATGCGTTAACAAATCAAAAATCACTAGAATGGATGAAAATTTAGCAGAAATCACTGTGGGATGTGTGTGTGTGTTTGTATTTTCCCTGATGCCTTTAGATTCTAGTTCATTCCATCAGCAAGTCCTTAGTGTTTAATTAGGCAGCTTATGGAAAGCCCTCCGGATTCCCACAAACTGGCCCTTCATCTCCCGAACACGTCTACACACATCATGCACTCTCAAACACACACACGCACACACACACACACACCCTGGAGACATTTACTAACCTTCACATACGCCAGCTGATATTAGTATGCAACAGTGTTTGCGGAAGAGAATGTTTCCGTGGCTAGAAGGAATCTTTAGAAGCATAAGCTCTGTTTAACCAGCCATTAAAACTTGATGAGCGCAAATACGGTTGCCCTCAGCTACACCGCGTGGAAAAATGGCACAGGAGGCATGGGTGTGAAAATGAAGGGAGAGGAAGATTATGTGGTGTTGGGAAGAGTGAGACTTTGATGGTAGAATCTTTTTTTCGGATCCAGATTTCTAATTCAGCTGTCCAGACTTCCAGTCCAGCAATAGGCTTTGTAGAAAAGAAAAAAAAAGACGTGAATGAAAGCAAAGAAAAGACATCAGTCTGCCGTGTTCTGGTGCAGAAAGGTGGATGGAGATCGCTAAGGATTCTTCCTTTGAATGAACTGAAAGAGGGATGTGCTTAAGAAAGAAAAGGCATCTCTTTTATCAGTCCAGACATGATAGAAAGCTCACCGCTGAGAGAAATAAAACATACACAGATAGAGTCCCGCTGTCTTTGTCGTAACCTTGGCATCAGTTCGTTTGTGAGAACATACTGTGTCAATGTGCTTGTTTCATCAAAAGGGATTGGTGCTGCTTATGTGGGCAAAGGAGATTAGTTTTGGACATTTTGTTTTGTGGTTCCAAGTATTACAAGAAACACATGTGGCAAGCCCATGTAATCTGTCTTTATTTTTCATAGGCTTAAAAAAAATACAG
The DNA here is from genome assembly GCA_018155175.1 of Sinocyclocheilus anophthalmus. Taxonomy (NCBI): domain Eukaryota; kingdom Metazoa; phylum Chordata; class Actinopteri; order Cypriniformes; family Cyprinidae; genus Sinocyclocheilus; species Sinocyclocheilus anophthalmus. The sequence goes on along the minus strand of JADLZN010006545.1, from coordinate 330,383 downwards.
CCCAGATAGCATAATGAAAGAGGCAAGATTGGGATATTTTATTATGGTGTCGTGTTTATCATTAAACTCAGTCATTATCATACAATCTCTTGCAACCAAACATATGACTAGTACAGTATAGTCTTATTTATTATTACTCCACACACTAAGACGGGATGAGGCGGTCTGACTTGCATAAAAAACATCCAATTACATTTTCTGTGCAGTTTCGGGCTTCATTTAATGCTTCAAATAAAACTATTCCTTTCAGTTTGTTCTTTCGCTGCCATGCCAATTTTTTTATTACAGACACAGGATTGTGGGATATTATTAGCAGGGAAGTGACCAAATGAAGGCATTTAAATGTAAGAAAGTTTGGGATGGATGGATGCATGGTTGGAAATTAAGATGGGTGGATGGATACATGGTTGGTTGGTTGGTTGGATGGATATGATGATGGATGGATGGATAGATGGATGGATGGATGGATACATGTTTGGTTGGTTGGTTGTTGGATGGATGGATACGTGGTTGGTTGGATGGCTGGAATGATGGATGGATAGACAGAAAGATGGATGGATATGTGGTTGATGGACGGATGAAAGGAAGGACGGACGGATACATGGTTGGTTGGATGGATGGATAATAATATTATTAATAATTATTATTAATAATTAATTACATTTATATAGTACTTTGCTGGGTACTCAAAGCACTTTACATTGTCAGAGGGTATCTCCTCAACCACCACCAGTGCGACGGCACCCATAGTGCGCCAGAACGCCCACCACAAACCAGCTTATTGGTGGAGAGGAGACAGATTGATGAAGCCAATCAGTGTATGGGGATGATTAGGAGGCCACGATGGTCAGAGGCCAATGGGCAAATTTGGCCAGGATGCCGGGGTTATACCCCTATTCTTTTTCGAAGGACATCCTGGGATTTTTAATAACCACAGAGAGTCAGGACCTCGGTTTAACGTCTCATCTGAAGGATGATGCTTTTTACGGTATAGTGTCCCTGTCACTATACTGGGGCGTTAGAACCCACACAGGCTGCAGGGTGAGCACCCCCTGCTGGCCTCATTAAACACCTCTTCCAGCAGCAACCTAGTCTTCCCAGGAGGTCTCCCATCCAGGTACTGACCAGGCTCAGCCCTGCTTAGCTTCAGTGGGCAACCAGTCTTGGGCTACAGGGTGATATGGCTGCTGATGGAAATTTTGACAGACGGACGGACGGATACACTAATATGGATGGATTGGTAAGTGAATGGATACGTGGTTGGTTGGATGGAAAAGCAGACAGATAGACTGATGAACTGACAGATGGATGGATGGATGGATAGATAGATTGGTAGCTAGATAGATACATGGATAGATAGATTTAGTTTTTAGGTCTGGGACACAGCCAAAGACACTCCCTAATTGCCATCAGTCATATCTTTCTCCTGCAGGAATGCCCAGTGTGTTTGTGTTTATGTGGGATATTGGATTAACAAAATTGCCTGTGCCAGACATTATTGAGTGGACCACAATCACAGTCTGATTCAGGTACTTCAGGCCCTCTGATGAGGTTCTTCCTTTACGAGGGACATATCGATGTGTCGCGGCTGTCCGTGTCTTTGGGTCCCCTGTGTTAGGGGTCTGTCTGGCTCAGGGTTGAGGATCTGCTCCATAAACCGCTGTTTGATAGAAGCCGGGTGTAAAAAGGAAATGCTGTCTCTCTCTCTCGCTCTCCATCTCAGTTATATACCTCTATAAACGACACAGCTTGTAGAAAGAGACCCTTATTACTCCAATGATGAACTAAAACCCATGATTAGGGTTCATTTTCACGGCCCCAAAGGAGCCACTGCTTGTTAAGATGTCGGAGTTTCATTTTGTTTTATGGTGTGTCGTCTACTGGGTTTACGGTTTGAAGTCCCAAGAGCATGATAATACTTTTTTACAAAGATATGATACCAACAGGAAGTGAATTTAAAAAGATTTTAAGAAAATGGAGTAACAGTATTAGGAATGATCTTCTTATTTTCGTCCCACATTCCTCTTCTTGAAGTGGTGAACTTTTGCATATCACTTTAAAATGCCACTGTATTATGCATCAATGCACTGAGATATTTAAAATTTCTTGGTATGTCTGTTGCATATTTCTGTCTGAATTCACACTTCATAACCTGTTTGTCTGGAACTTACAAACCAATAAAAAAGTGTTGTAAAGTTTCAAACATGGTCACAAACTAGGGGAAATGATTCACTGATGCATCACAATTGTTTCTCAAATGATTCTGAAGCTGTCCACAAAAAATGTGTTTGGAATTGTAAATATTTAAATTACTAATTTGAATTATTTTATTGGAATTATACTTTTCAGTATTGGAATACTTACTTTCATCCCAGTTTTCATAAATAACTATAAGGTCAAGAATCATTTCAGATTTGGATTGTGACTCCCTGAATCAGAATTGAGTCAAGAGGTGCTTGAAGATTCTCACATTGTTTGGCAAAATGAATCCTCTCTTCTCATGAGTGAATCACTGTAAAGATATGAACCTTCTAACATCTTTATTTAGAGTAGAAGTCCACGAGCTCCTTATTACACATCTCAGTCACAGTTGGACTAAAAAAAGAGAATGAGAGAGACTGAAGCTAAACGCCCACGAGGCTGTGTTTGACAAGAATTAGACGAGAGAGTGTGTCAGACAACCCAACTACAGAGAGATCCTGATGTCCCTCTCTTTTCTTTCTCCCTGAGTAAATGACACTATATTCCCTTGGTGCAAGTTAGAGAGACAGGTCGCAGCTTTAAGGAAGTTCTCTGTGTTAATCTTGTCACACATCGCCTTCATTGAAACAGATCTATGAGTGAGACACGTATAAATAAATGTCAGCCACTCAAATGGAGGGCATGTATATATAATAAAATATTTTAAAATACATTTAAATTATTTTATTTTTATTTACTGTTATATATAATATTATATATAAGTTTATCAAGAAAAAAAAATAGATTCTTACTTTTATACAGACAGCGACAGTAGTTATCAAGCTTCAAAAAGGACAAAAAAAGTACCGTAAAGATATTCCATATGAATCCTCCTTTTACCAAAGCTCTTAAATCTCATTCAAGCTTTCCATATCATGATCGGTTATAACAGATATGTGAATCAATGTAATTTGGCATTGTCAAACATGAAATATTGTGTCATTATGTCTCAAGTCTGAATATGCAAATTAAATTTGAGAACTACTTTGAGGAGGAAAATGATCAAATGGCTTCAAAGGCTTATAAAATGTAGTGCATATGGCGTACTATACCATTTTATGATTGCTTTTCTGTCCTTTTTGAAGCTTAACAGTCCCTGGTCACTATATGCTTTCATTGTTTGGAAAAGAACAGCTCTAAGATAATGCATGAAAAATTCATTCATTTTTGGATGAACCATTTTTTGAATTCCGGGGAGTTCAACCAGGGATAAAAGAAAAAGATATATGACAATGAACGTTCTTACATTTTCTAACGTTTCATCAATTCCTCACTTTATAACTACAGTAAATTTTAAGCATAACACAATTATAGTGCTTGAAATTTATTATAAAATGTTAACAAGAAAAAATCACTTATTTTTAGAGAGTCTGCATTGACGTCGCTTCCTGATGCTATAAATATTGAAAACCCTTTAAAAGAGTTAGGACACATTAACTCAGTTTTCAGTTCAGTTTATTTGCACTGCGCTTTTTATTACACACAATGTTCCAAAGCTGCTTTATAGACTATATAAAAATAAAAAAGATCAAAGCAAAAGAAAAATATATTGCTCATTTTAACCTCACTTTCCTGTTTATTCAAACACACTGAAACAGTGTCTGAAAGAAGAAAGTTCTACTGTCACTTTAGTGTTTGTCTGGTCGATTCTCTGGAGAGCTGGAAAAAACAACAATGAGATCAGGTTTAGTAAAATGTCACAGACAGAGCAAATAACATAACGAAAATTGTCCCCGTTGTTTGCTGAAGACTCAGGGCTGCCACAGGAAGGAGAATTACTGGCTTTGTGATGGACATTAGCAGAATGAAAATGAACACAATCGTCTGTGTTAACTCATTATCGGCACATTAGAGGGCTTCAGAACAAAGGCGGATAATTGGAAATATTGTTTATCATGCGAAGTGTGTGTGAGTGTGTCCGCAGGTCAGTCTGTGAGAGATTCAGACCCGTATTACGCCACTGTCATCATTCGCTTCACATCACACTGATGGACGCAACAGAACGTGCATTGCATTTCAATGTCTGCCACCATTGTGGTTTGGGCAGGAATCAAACACAGGTCTAATTGTGTGTGTGTGTGTGTGTGTGTGTGCGTGTGTGTGTGTGCGTGTGTGTGTGTGCGTGTGCGTGCGTGTGTGCGTGCGTGTGTGTGTGTGTGTGCGTTTGTGTGTGTGTGTGTGTGTGTGTGTCAGACGGTATCAGTCGTGTTGGGAAGTGTGTCTCGTGTTGCCCTGGGTGACAGCCAAGGAGGAGAAGATGTTGGGAGAGCATGTGGTGTGAAACCCACTGACAGCTCCAGGAGAAGGAAGCAGAAGTTTGTGTATGTGTGTGTGGTTATGCACTTTAGCATGCATACCAAAATTGAATAGTAACAAACAGGTAATTTGATTATATAATAGGATTACAAAACGTAACTGTAATGAGGTTGGGCTGCAATAAGAAAAAGTGTAATTTGATTACAGTTGCATTCACAGAGATGGATTTGTGTAATTATGTTTTTGCACATTTTGGGAAAATATTGCCGTCCTGAACAGTGCAATCAAAGAATTCTTTTCTGAACTGGGTTTGTGGGATAAAATGAGGATTTTCTCAATGGAATACTTGCTTATTGCACAGTGTATACCGCCTACCAGGCACTGTATATGAAATAGTGTGCACTGCTGTAAGTGTTTTAACTTGTAGTGTTGTTGTCACATTATATCTTTACATTTACATTCTCTCAGAAATTGCCAGAGAATTTTTTAAATAATTACAAAGAAATGGCAAGTAACACATAGAGTTAAATGCAGTAGTATTTTCTTGTAATACATACTTCATTTTAATTTTACAGTATCTGTTTAATTTGAATTGCGTCAAGCTAGCTTCTCCTAAAAATAATTAATTCTTTAATTTTGAACCAAATATGGGAGTAAAATCCACTCATGTTTGGGTATGAGTATTCATTTCTAAACTATTACGTTTCAAAAAAGTCTTAAGAGCTTGTAAAAGGGATCCCATTGACTTGAGTTTTTTTCATTCATTTTACTAAAAAGATTCATTCAGATTTATTCTGTGATTTATTCTGATTCGTTCTATCAAATATCTCTTTGAGCTCAGTATTATGAGTGATTTGTTTTTAATCGTTCACTCAACAGATTGTCAAAAACAGTTGTTCTAATAAATAGTCGTTTATTTATTTATTTAGATATTTTTAGTAGAATTTGTGTAAAAGTCTAATATAAAATTAGTCGTGAAAACTATGTTAAAAAGTATGGTATGCTGTGGGATACTGTAAGTTTCTATACTAAAACTGGTGCAGATCACATTAAATTGATCTTTTTTGTTTATACATTAGTATTATTTATTCAGTCTAGGTGCACTGGGAATACATGCAAAGTCATTTATCAAAAACAGTCCCTTTTGTAGAGCTTATGTTTTTTATTATTATTATTTTGATAAACACTACAAGTTTATGAATATTGAATTTCAGCCACATTCAGAATAAATGAATATATAAAGGCTATTGAATACATTACCCAATTTTCTTATGTAACGAACTGTGTCTCTAATCAGGAAGACTGACTGGCGGTTTATATTCTGTGACAGATTACATTTTGTAAATCTCACAAGGCACGTTGCACATTTGTGTGTATTTGATGCCTTTGCTTTCAAATGCAGCCATGGAAATATTAGTATTACTCGTAATGCAATTGCATGCTTGGGCATTCACTGTGCGTCAATATAAGGGTGTGTGTGTTAATGTGATTTGAGGGCCAACCTTCGCTAGTCTACACTTTGCAGTTTAACGAACCCTTTCCGTATGTTTGTGTGTGTACAGGGGAAAGCTTGGCATCTGGTGGTAAATGAGGATTGCTATAATTGGATTATACCTTATTAATGTTCTTATAGCTGGCTGGGAATTATTAGGGCTGAGCAGCATGGCCAGATTAATTTAAAGCACATAGACTGTGTGTAAGGTGTGTGAATGTGTGCTGTGGATGCTGGAGTTAAAGGCTTAGTGGAATGTCCTTTCTCGCTCACTAAAAGATCTGACATTCAGGGTTTGTCTGTGTCTTGCCATTTCTCACGGAGATGAAAGTCAGCCATTGCTGACTACAGTGCACACACAAACATAAAAAACAATCAAGTACACACTTCTCCCTGCAGCAGCACACATATAAATATAATTAGGATTATGTGGTTGCCAACATTTTGAGTTACAATACACATTCAGACGTGTGTAAAAACACACTCACGCTTGCATGTAGCATACAAAAATGCAATCCCTGGGGTCTGAGATTACATGAAAGGGAAATAAATGTTTTAATAGTAAAGCTGAACTGAACTGTTTTTGCGACTATCTTGTAATCTTTATATCTTGCAATTGTGACTTGTAAATTTTCACATTGAGTTAAGTGCAGTTTTGTTCTTTGTACATTACAATTTGTATGTAAATGTTAAGTTCTATCTATTGTAAATTAGATGATCAAGTGTAATAATTCTCAGTGGCACACTGACAATTATATAGTTTTATAGCTGTTATCAAAGGAAATATGCAATGCAGTGACACTACAAATAAATATACTCATGTTATTTTCTGTGTAGAGCTGCAGGTTGGTAGTGCGCATATTCTGAATCCATCATTTTATGTTGTCCTAAACTCCACCGGTGTGTATTTCCAGCGCAGTGGGCTGTTTTGGGGTCATCCAACAGGGGTACGCGTAGATTCAATTAGACGCCTCCATTACATCGGGCCAGATTAAAACATGCCGTGTTCCACCATCCCCGGTTACATAAACACAGCTTAGCACCAAATCCTGGCCGCAGGCCACTGCTGCCAGGAGCAGAGACAGAGAAAACTGTGACTGGCATTTTAATGACGGTTGCACGGTGGCAAAAGCTATTGGGAGTTGCTGTTCTGTCACTGGGGCTGAACATTACTTTTGGATGTTTCTGTGTGTGCATAAGTGTACTATTCAGCATTATATAACTGTGTGTTTACAAAACAAGTTTAGGCATTTATGACTGCTTTTCACATCAGGTTATTTTACTTTCAGTGTGCTTATATTGTTCATAGTTGTTGAAAGTATTAGATTACAGTGTTTTTAGTAGCTGCCCAAATATCCTTTGTCTGAAAGTTTTGCTTTTAGCAAAGTAATTTTATTTTATTTTATTTCATTTTGAGAAGAAAGAGACCATGGAATGCTATGAGAGACTTGAAACCAGCACATTGACAAATGATTTTAGCTGACTTTATTATGTATTAATTCAAATTTGAGTTGTTTTAGTTGTTTAGTTTAGTGTAATTAGAGGAAGTATAATACTCACCCAAGTAAGAACTGCAGGACACACATACACAATTAATGTACGTCATAAACATTTCCTTTCAAAATCATAAATGTTTTGCTTGACACATTCACAAACACTTGCATTCCCTCTCTCTCTCTATCATGATTAACTTTTTATAATGTTGCTCCATTTAACTGGTGCCAGTGAGGTGCTGAGTTCACTTATTATGTGATGTCAGACCACTTTCTAGGGCATGTACAATCATTTCCATACTTTGTCATACATACATTTTTTAAAATCTTTTTCCCCCCCTTTGGCCCACTTTGGTTTCTAAAGTTTTTTTTTTGGGCCAGATCAGGGGTGTGTGTGTGTGTTTGTGGGTGTATTTCTATAAGTCTCGTGAAAAAGTCCATTGAAACTGATTATTTATTTATTTATTTTTGTTCTTGCAATAGCAAGTACTAACAAGTAGGCTGTTATAATCTCAGTATCTTCAGCATAAGTTGGTTTGATCTTTTCAAACCACTGATTCCATGTTGTGTGCATTAGGATGCTGGCAGTGATTGTCGAGTCTTAGGAAGTTGTTGTGCATTGCAGTCGGGTGCATTGGGGAACGCTAATGGGGTGCATGACTAATCTCCTGTATTGTGTGTTCTACACTGATATGGTTTTGGATGAAGTACAAGAGATTACGTCCCAGAAAGTGTCTTCAGCGGCCAGCTAATCTGTGTGTGCCCTCCCTCTCGTCTCCAGAACTCTCACGTAAAATGTTATAATCCCTCTGTTTATTTTGCACACAAAACACTGTTTTAAAAATGGAATCATACTAGTAAGTGTTAATATCACAGTAAAGGATTAACTGTAAATAAATTGATTATTTTGGGTCTGAGCTGATGTTGCCATTTTTGTCATGTCTCCGGGATCTGAAAAAAAAGAAAAAAATATTAACAATTTAAGAAATATTTCATGTATTTCTGCATTTTTTTCTAGTCATGCTTTTAAATGTTTTAATTAAAAATCTATCAACAGCAGTATCACTTTACATACCTGTTTTTTTCTGAATATTAATTGGTTTGTCTCAAACAGCTTATCATGCTTGAAAAAAAATGACTCACACCCATTTTCTGAATTTTGTAAATAATTAAAAATACTTCTTTATAATGTACAGAACTGCGTAGTCAGCAATAGTATGCACGTGGAAGGTTGTTTTAGGTAATCATTCCCCTGACCTTCTCCGGTTCTGCCTTTCATGACTTTTCAAGGATTTTGCGGATATGTTTTCTGGGAAAGCCGCAAAGTTACGTAAGCATGTGTCTTCTGTTATCCGAGAGGCGATCTCGCATTACCCATGTTTCCCTGCTTCATGGTCTCTATATTCCTCTCTGTCTCTTAATCAACCTCCCTAGGGCAACTCGTCTTACCTGCTCGATTAGACCTTTGTTTCCACTTGCCGAGCTCTAGCTGTGTCCACCTGTGGTGTAAGGGTTTCACCTGTGCATGTGTCAGACTTGCTCATGTATAAGACTTACACTGTACTTAACTTGTGACGCTACAGATAAATATAGCATTGCAGTTGTTACTTAGCTTCTTTTAAATAATTTCACTACTTTGGTTTGAGCTGGTGTTGTCATTTTCCATGTCCTTTTAAATACTACTAACTTTTAAAATGAGAAACTGGCAGTTTAATTATTTCAAACAAGACATTTTGGGGAGTTTACAACAATTTGTAACTTTTTTTTATGTCTTTATATATGGTTGTGTTTTATATTTTTGCACTTGTCTGTCCATACTGTGACTAGAGAAACCAGTCAGATGAATAAAAAACACATTCACTGGTTATGAATAATCAAGAGAGGATGGTGGATAAATTAGTAAATGGGCAAGAAATGTTGCAAACCAGCCTCAAACCTATGTTGCTTTTTTGAGAATCATGACTCAACATGAGTCATTCATTGCTGAATCGAATAAAAAAAAATTAAACCGTCTTGAATTTAATACGTTTATGCTGCACTTTGCAAATTCAGTGTAGCCCAGTTCGCACCTGTCAGATTGTTTCCATGGCAACGCTGCCATTCTATGCGAACATGATATTTTTGTTTTTCATTTTCCTCCGGCATAATGGAGTTGAGTTAGCCTAGCTGGCGAACTTCAAAACTACTCCCACTTAGATGTTTCATTACCTTTAATATCACTCTAAAATGAATAAAACCGAAACGCTGAACAGCCCACATCAGAAAGTACAATCTGTAACTCTTTGACTAACTCCCATTACTCTTCTAATCTTTGTTGCTCTTTGTGAAACAAACATATAAAACTGCTTTTGTGTTTGTGCTTTGCGCATGAATAAAATATATAGCTTGAAGCTAATGCGCAGAGCAGCAGTGGCAGGGCTGATTAAAGTTTCACAGTGCATTTTGGGAGAAACCTCAGGCAATGCTATGAGCCTCTCTGCATCTATCCTTCACTCTTTTTTTGTTTATATCGCCCGCTTTCCCTCTGTAGACTATCCAAAGTGCCGTTTAGCTCGAATCCGTCAGAAATCAATGGCGCCCAATAGAAATCCAGCTGAGATCTATCTGCTTACACCACATGCTGACTTTTCTCTTTATCCTCTCTGCCTGACTTCTCTTTTTGTTTTTTTTCCACACTTATCCCATCCAGCTCTCCAAGTACGGATCCAAGGCTCCTTCTCACTTCTTGCCTTGAGCAAAAGGCCCTAAATTCCCTGTTGTGTGCCGTCCTGGTCATGCAGCTTTCTTCATTTCCTGTAAATCCCACACATAACACTCACACTAGCATGTGATCTCCTATCTCCCTTTCGTCATGACACAGGAAAACGCATCCCCCAGGGGTCTGTCCTGGGTAATATGCTGTTCTCAGCAGGTGTGTGCTTGTGGGGGTTGCTACTGTTAGGGGTTTTTCCATGAAGGATTGGATTGTCAGGTCTCTGTTATCGCTAGATGCTATCACAACTGTAACACCATCCCTCCAGCCAGCGGCTCTGGCCCAAGACTCTTTTGTGTCCTTGTAGCTATAGATGTAGTCCTATACCTCCAGCCAATTATCAGATGTCTGTGCCTATATGTGTGTGCGGCTGATGGGTTTGACAGTGGTAGATGGGTCGTGTGAAGTGTCTGTCTGTCCTAACCTTCTTCTGTTTGTGTCCACTTTCTGATTATATACGAGACATACATTTCCTTTCTTAAGCGCATACTTAGGTGAATTTATTTGGTAGATACATGTGAGAAAACATCACTGCTGTTGAACAAGTAATGGTCTTTAAAGACAACAGAAAATGGCTAAATTTTATTTTTGTAATGGTAAGGATTTCCAAATAAATATATATTTTTTTTTTTGGTCACACTTTATTTTAAGGTCCAATTCTTGCTTTTCCAATTTCATTCATATTGACTTTAATACATACCGTATGAAGTTCATTAAAGGCAGATGGCTAAATGTATTTCATTCATAAAAGTATTTCACTTTTAATTTGTCAAGAAAATGTGGTTAAATGAAAAAATAATATAGGCTTGAACTTTTTAATTAATTAGGCTAGATATTGATTGGTTTGGGAAAAGTGGTCTCCATGACAGGTTTTTTGAGGGAGGGGTTGAGAAATGAGCACCCATTGAAAAACACTTTTTGGTACATTTATGTAAAATGCAAACCCAGCTTGACTGAGCAGGTTTATTTGTAAAAGCCTTTTCTAAGACGAATAGTCTGCCATCATGATCCATCTGTTTGGTGATGAATGGATGACTGACAGTTGAAATAAATAAAATTTGTTGTAATTGTTCATTGTTCAAGGTTCAGACGTATTTTATATAAATAATTTAGCATTTAGTTTTGTCAAGATAATGGAGTTAAATGAGAAAAAAACCCTACCTTAGAACTTTTTAATTCATTGAAAATCGATTGGTTGGTGAAAAGTGGTCTCCTCGACAAGTGGTTGAAAGGGAGGGGTTGAAAAATGAGGGGGCTTGGTGATGTCAGCCAAAAAGGAAAGTCGTTTAAGAGGTGGAGCAAGTTGATTACTTTTTGATAAAAGACTATGAATAACATGCTCTGATAAATGGTTGGGAAACTTATATTTAGAGCCAGTTTGATTTCATGTTGACTTTAAAGCACCAACAGTGGTTAGTTGCACCAAATAAAATTGCAGAACTAGTTTCCAACAAGCCCACTTCAGTCCTATGGAAAAGTAGTCGTGCCCCAAATTCACGGCATTGATTAGGCCAGAAGTTGACATGTGAGGCCACTCAAACAAACAGATCGATACCTGTTTACACTCTTCAGGAAGTGAACCTACTAATGGCTTACTTATAGCTGTCTGTTCACAAAAGACTATTGTAAGAGAAAGTATTTTAACATCAAAAATATTACACACACCTGACCCATGTTCAGTTATAAGTGAACTCTCATAATGCGTATTGTCTGTTGCAGTTATGTTGCTGCATTAAGTGGGTCAGATGCGCGCACACGCCGTGAGCCCAACCTAGATGAGACTCGCAGTGAGAGTTGGTCTGAATGAGGCTGTCAATCAAAGTGAGAGATCACGTAAAGTGACACTCTTCCCATCATGCAATAATGTGTCTCAATTTAGCACCCCCACATCTCTTTCACTCGTTCTCTCTCTCCGAACCTCTCTCCGTCCTCAGACAGGCATTCGGCCCAGATCCATTCCTCACAGTGATGGATGGATAAGGTACAAACAAAGGCAAGAACAATTCTTTTCATCTAATACTCCCTCCCTCTCTCTGTGAAATCTAATTTAAACACTACACCTCTCACCTTCTCACCTCAGACGTCAATATTGTTTATCGATCAGCACCCACGCGAGCACGTGCTATTTCGCGCAAACAAAAAAGTATCCCTTCCTGTCGCATGTGGGCCGCCACATGCCAGGTTCTCTGGGGACAGGGAGAAAGATGGTGTATCTAACAGCTACTGACCTGTGAGGGAAAGCTAATTAGCTGAGAAAGCGCAGCTAATGGTGGAGCGTTCCACCCGCAGGTCTAGCTGGGGGTCACTCTTGATTAACCCCAGAATGGATCGCTCCAACTCCAAGGACCAAGTTAAACTGTCTACAAGATATATGTACATGAGCTGAGATGAATCATGGAAAGAGTTCTAGAGAGAAAAATCGAGGTTTGAGGGGAATGCATGTTGGGCGAAAATGGGAGAAGAGTAAGATGGTGATGCCATTTTCAAAATTGACTACCATATTTTCTGGAAAATAAGTCTCACCAGGTCAAAATTGCATTGTTGAGAAAAACAGATAAGTTTTATTTTAATTCATTCATATAATTGTATTGTTACATTTGTATACATTATTACATTGTAATATTACATAGTAATTTTACATCTTATACATAATCATGTAAAATACAGGTAAAAACAGTTGTTGTTTTTTTATTTTGCAGAAGAAAATCAGTCCAGTTTGGAATGACATTTTCATTTCTGGGTGTCCCTTTAAGGATGCCTTGTATTTTTAGGGTGGTTTTGGGTTTCCTGACCCCAAATAAAAACCCTTTCTGGAGAGTTTACGCAAACCGTTGTCAAAGCCAGGTTGACTGAGCACAATGGAACAGAGGCACATCTGTAAACATCTTTTGTAGGACAAAGTCACCCATCGTGATCTATCTTTTTGTTGATGGATGGACGACTGACGGTTGAAATAAGATTAGTTGTAAAATAATCAATACAGGTTCATTTTTTTTCATGGTTCAAGGTTCGGACGTCTAGATTTTTCTTGTCTGCAAAATATGTATAATAAATCATTCAGTTTTCTGTAATTTATGACCCCTCAAAGTGTATACAAGCAATATTACAGCATGTCATTAATTTACACTAACCCCCCTCTCACTTTTCTGATGTACTCTGCACTCTAAACGTCTTTTTTGACACATTGGCATGGAATCCATTATAGGTTGTTTCCTCTGTCTATAATTGCAGCATTTACATTTATGTACATTCATGCATTTGGCAGACACTTTTATCCAATTTAAAGCCTTCCTGTAGCTCACTGTAGCGCATGACACTAACAATGCCAAGGTCATGGGTTTCTATTTCCAGGGAATGCAAATGTGTTTTTGGATAAAAGTGTCTTCCAAATGCATAAATGTAAATCCAAAGTGACTAAAATTGCATTCAAGGCATACATTTGGTCAGTTCATGAATTCCCTGGGAATCGAACACATGACCATGACGTTGCTAGCACAATGATCTACTGTTTGCAATGCTAAAACCTAGACATGCTTTCAACTAAAGATCATTTCTGATTTCTTCTTCTTTTTTTAGTGTTCAATATGGTTGCTATAGTCTTTCCTTACTGTTAAAAAGCCAGTCAACATTTTCGAATACTGTAGGCGGATACCTGTTTGTTTACTCTTGAATGTAGATGCATATGAACTGGAATAGTCTAAAAAAATACAGTATAAAATATAGTTTTTTGCATCCATGCATCATGGAACTTTGACCGTTTCTGAGACATCGGCATTCAGAACATGATTTTTGTGCTTGACGGTAATTGCATATAAAAGTTGCATTGGAATATAACGCTGCACATTTCAGTTGATAAGAAAAGGCATATTCTAGAATATACATTAGTCGTTGGTAGTTAAATACTTGTAAAGGCATATTTACGCAAAAATGAAAGTTCTATCATTATTTTCTCACTGTCGTGTTATTCCAAATCAACATACAGCTTACTTTCTTCTGTTGAACTCAAAAGAACATTCAAAAAATGTCTTTATTTATTTTTTTAAATACTGTGAAAGTTAGTCATGTCCAAAGGAGTTTGTTTTGGATCCCACTGACTTTTATTGCATGGACTAAGCAGTTTAATAAAATATCAAAATATCGACCATAGTCTTTCTTCTTTAGTAGCTGTATTTGTTGTCTTTTGCAGTTCCTGAGGCTCAGTCAGATTAAGTTAGGGGACCTGCCTTCATTTTGATTGGTTGATCAGGGACCAATCAGTGGAAATACATTACTCATATTAGAAAAACAAAATCCTTTTTTGGTTTAAAATACTTTAAGGGGGTTAAAAAGGCACAGCATCAACATTTTTCATAGTACAAAAGTAATATAAAAATGTCCTTAAATTGAAACAAAGCAGTTCTTTTTTTCTGTCCTAATTATGCTCAATTATGCAGTTGCATTTATTACTTATTGTTTTTTTCCCCACCTTTTTCCTAGTTGAAAACCCTATCCTATCTCAACACTAATTCAGTTATTTTGTTGGAGCTCTCAAAGCTCATTCTGTCCAACTAATCATAATCATGTTAGCATAGTCGTTGTTAATGTATGTATATTATAATGCTGTTCCTTAATGACTCGTAGCTTTGCTCAAGCACAGTTTGGTCACATCGTGGCCTGCATGTAACTTCTCCTCGTATTATATATGTAGGCCCTCTATCATAGCTGTCAGCTCCTCCATTATTCATGCCAAAGTGTTAGCCTAGCAAGAGCGCTGCTGATTTATACAGGCCATTCATCTCGCCTAACAACGTCCTGACAATGTTTGCGCAATGTTAAGCAGACACAAACAGCTCGCTGTGAGGTGGCGCTTGTATCTAGCAACATGCTGGGCATTGGTTGTGTCAGTCAGGGTTATCGCAGCAGATGTTTGATTAAGAAGTGAGGAATATCGAGTCGGCCGGATCAGTAATTGGTTGAATTCCGCCCGCTCTGGTGCCTGCTGGTGTTGATGAAGCACTCAGGTTTGCTGTGGTCGATGGATCGATACATAGTTAGCTCGGCTGAATTCTGATGGCAGCTTATTGATTTGCAAACACTGGGTTTCTTTCCGTGCATCATTTTGAGTTGTTAGCTTGACTGTTGAGGGGATATTCGGTCATTATTGGGAATTACTTGAGGTTTTCTCAATGTGCGTCTTTTGTTGGATGCTGTGTTAAGTGTTGTGTCTGCATTTATGTGAACATTATTAATCGAATCATTGGCGAATAAGATTGTCCATGTAAAAGAAAATGAAAAATCTTGTAAAAATATAGTTTAATACACATGCAATTCTCTTTGTATTCATGTTGGTTTTATATGGTTTTGAGAAACTTTTATTCCATTTTCAAGAAAAGTTGAAATTTATTTCATATTCAAATGTATCGCAAGTTACTTATCACATGAGTCAGCTATGGTGTGTGTGTGTGGCATGTGGTACTAATATATATATATACTTTATATGTAGACTAAAATAAATTAATCCTTTTTATATTCAGTTACAATGCCTAGTCAATAGACTTGGCAATAACCGTTATTAATTTCAGACAGATATATTAGATATATTTCAATTAACCTTGTGTTGTTAATTATTTACTATAATAAAACAAGTGAATACTATGATAAATTAACATTATCCGTATAGTAATGTCATATATATACTATTAGTTTTTACTATAAATAGTTTATTCACCATATCTCTAGAATAAATTATATTTAAAATATTACAAATTATATATTTTATAGTACAAATATTTAATGTTTAATTTTTAAAGTGTGTGTGTGTGAGTGCGTGGGGATGTCGGCTGTATGTCAAGAAGGTATTGACAAAAAACATTTATAGTCTATTTTCAAAGCTAAACTCAGATCTGGGAAAAAAATACCATGTCATATCAGCATAGCATTATTTATGTATTCATTCAATCACTCAATCTCTGGCACATTTTGATGTCTTCTCTGCATGTTTTGTCATGTATTCATCCTGACATCTGTAAATATCTATTTATGTCTTATTATTTTGGACAAATACACTCTGTGTCACTGCAGTGGAGGTGCTGTACAGTTTTTAGTGGACACTTTTCCCAGTTTTGCAGGAATGCTCCAAATACTGTTCCTTATCAGCAACCTACTTTCCCACTCTTACTTTGTCATCCATAAACCTCTGCTTTCCTTGGATGAGGAAAGACAGGATGAGTGGCGAAAGCGTTTGTGGAAAGATAGAAGGGTGAACCAACTGGATTGTCTTACTTCCGCAAAATATATGTATCGCTTTTCTGCAGACAGTTTCTTAGCCTATTTTCTCATATCTCCTGAAAGTCTGAGTGCTGATGAACTCGCAGGAAACCCCTGCAGCGTGAGCTGTAGGACAGAGGAGGATTGGAGAAGAGAGGGGATCCGAGGGATGACGATTTTAAGAAGTTTTCATCCTTTGATATTTCAAGAGTTTTCCTCAAACTCTACAGTGTGGATTTAAATAAGTCATTTGTGCAGAAATTGTGTTTTCATAAGAATATTTTCATTTATTTCTTTATTTTTTTTATGGTATGTGATGTAATAACGTGACATTAATTGCAGCACATTTGTAATTATATCTACAGTATGATAAGTCTAATTTAATGGAGGCATGTGTTTTGTGTGTGTTTTGTGTGCTAGTCTTCAACCAGCAGTGTTTTGCATAATGTAGCTCACATCAGTGCCATCTCACTGCAAAACAATTTGCATCAAATGCCCATTTATCTTCAGTGACACGTTTCAAAGGGTTTGTTTAGCTGTGTGAGCTAGTCGTAGTGTATTAGCTTGAGTCACCATTAGCAGTAGTTGACTGAAGTGGGAGGTTGACAAGTAATATTCTGATAATTAGAGTGGGCTTTATTAATGTGAAGGGAAGAGCAGCGTGGCCTGTGCAGGTGTTCTGTCTGACTGTGCGACTATTGAGGCAATGAGTTACCAAAACAGACTTGTATTACAATCAAAATGACCTGTTCACTTATTCAGATTCATTCAGTCAGGCAGAAGCCATATGATTTACATATGACTTTCTTCATATGAGTCATATGCGTTTCTTCTGTGGAACAAAAAGGGTGAACATTAGCCGAGTATCCAAGTTGCTATTTTGCTAAAAAATTGAAATATAGTGTTCAAGTACTATGCACTAATTTTATGGAAAGGGAAAAAAGGAGAATGTTAGCAGAATGTCCAGGTTGCTCTTTTCATACAATTTATTCATTCATTCATTTTCATATTTAATTATTTATTGTATTTTAAAACTTGACCGCCCATTCACTTTCATTGCATGTAAATCATCAGCCTGCTATCTTTTTGTCCAATCACTTGATTTATCTCCCATTATAAAGTATTTATTGTCGCTAAGCGTCCACAGAGAATAGTTGTCATATCTAGCACAGATTATGTTTATCTTATCAGTCGTAATTAGAAGGTTCAAATTGATTTTATAATCAATAATATGTAATCTCTCCAAACTTTTTGCATTCATCTCTCTCGTTCACGCCCGCGCTGTCATTTGAAGGTCAGATTTAATTGAAAAGTGCATCTAAACTGCTCTGTGCCTCATTACGTGCCAGATGGCTTTGCAAAAATTAATAGCGAAAAAATGAAAGGAGGTATATAATTTAATGGCTGTTTCCCATCAACGTTATCTGCTAATGAAGGCCTTTCTCTGTTGCATTATATGGAGAATCTGTTTTCAATAAGCCCGTTATTAACCTGAATCACTGAAAGGAGAGTAAAGGCGAGGATGTTCCAGCGCTTTTGTTTATGATAGATAATGCAAGCTAGGTATTAGAAAACAATTAGTGCTTGTGATGGAGGTCATTGCATAACAGCTACACCATCAGTAGAGGTGTTTGCTATGCTAATGCTTAAAATAACATAAGCTGATTTTTTTATGTTCAAGAAGACACTTGAAGATTTATTAGAAAACACAGATTAAAGCAGTAAACCACAAAAGACTGCGCTACAGTAAATTTGCCACAAAAATTGTTGTAAAATCAGAAATATGTGATGTGATACGATAAAACCCATCAATGTTCAGTAAATGTTACAATCAAAGAGTGACATTTTGCCCCAAGAAGAAAAATATGACTTAGAGTGTGCCACCAGATTTATTAATAATAATAATCAAAATGAACAATTCCTCTGCCAGTAATATAATTAGCCAAATGCCCTGTCCTAACTAACTTAATTATTCAAATGTTTAATTTTCTCCTTAATTAGTTTTTATTAGGTTTTTATTAAATTCATAATATATAAGAGGCAATGAGAAATGAGGAAATATATTAACTGTAGACAAATGGAAAATCTATGAAAAATGTTATGTTATGTTATTGTTGTTACAGTTTATGATTGTTTATACAGTTATGATTGACAGGCAGTGCAGTAATCATACATTTTGTGTTGTAATTTCATATATTATATTTAGAATCAGTTCATAATATATGAGGCAATGAAAAAATGAGGGGTATGTATGTGCAGTCGTGGTCAGAATTATTGGCACCCTTGGTAAATATGATCAAAGAAGGTTGTGAAAATAAATCTGCATTGTTAATCATTTTGATCTTTTATTAAAAAATTCACATAAATCTAACCTTTCATTGGAGAATAAGAATTTAAAATGGGGGGAAATATCATTATGACATAAATGTATTTTTCTCAAATACAAGTTGGCCACAATTATTGACACCTAGAATTCTTATGAGTAAAATATCTGTGACGTATATTCCCATTCATATTACAATTTTGAGGCTTACTAGGGTGATCATGAACATGAAATTATCAGCCATGGCTTCCTGTTTCACAGGAATATAAATAGGAGGGAAAACAAAGCCCAAATTCCCTTAATCATCCATCACAATGAGAAAAACCAAAGAATATATTTCTGATGTGCAGCAAAAGATAATTGAGCTTCACAAATTAGAAAGTGGCTTTAAGAAAAAAGCTAGAGCAGTGAAAATTCCCATTTCCAACATCAGGGCAATAATTAAGAATTTCCAATCAACAGAAAATGTTACGAAACTGCCTGAAAGAGGCCGTGTGTCTATATCGTCCTAATGCACAGTGAGAAGGAGAGTTTGAGTGGCTAAAGACTCTCCAAGGACCACAGCCGGAGAATTGCAGAAAATAGTTGAGTCTCAAGGTCAAAAAAACTTAAAAAAAAAAAAATCAAACAGCACCTACAACACATGTTGTTTGGGAGGGTTTCAAGAAAAAAAACAAGGAAAGAAAATACTCTCATCCAAGAACAATCCCCCGCATATTCTGTTGTCAGACACGACTGAAACTTCAAATAGGTCTGGCTTCTATGGTCAGATGTAACTAAAAAATTAGAAACAACAAAACACTCCAAGCTGGGTGTGGTGCACACGGGATTACAAGTACCCCATGTGTACAAGGAAAATACTGTGTATGTAATGTGGGGCCTATATTTTGCTGGAAGGTTCTTGTTAGCTGCATGGCATCTTGATTCTATAATACCAAAGATAAAAATAAAAGTGAATAACTCTGGTAGAAATTTTCTTATAATGGCCATGTTTTGGATATTTCAACTGGGACATAATCCAAAAACCAAACCTTAAAAACCAACACAAAAATGGGTATTGGGCACCAAAACCAAGCTTCTGATAACGGCCATTACAGTTCCCGCGCTGAACCGATGAAAATGAGTGTGGTGAACTGAAGAGGAGAGAAGCACCAGCATGGAGCTGGGAATCTAAAGGGTCTGTAGTGATTCTGGATGAAGGAATTGTCTCAGATCTCTTGTCAGGTGTTCTCTAACCCCATCAGGCATTATAGGAGAAAACTCAAAGCTGTTATTATGCCAAATGGAGGTTTCAAAAAAGCATTGAATAAAAGGGTGCCGTAAATTGTGTCCAATGTGTATTAGAGAAAAACATGTATGTCATAATGATATCCCCCCCATTTTAAATTCTTATTCTCCAAATGAAAGGTTAGATTTTAGTACATTTTTAAAATAAAACATCTAAAGGATCGATGATACAGATTAATTTTCACAGCCCTCTTTGATCATATTTACCAAGGGTGCCAACAATTCTGACCACGTGAGTTCCATTAATATTTGTACTTTAAAAACTAAACAGATGGTGAATTTATTAGTTTATATATGCTCTGTTTATGATTGTTTATAGGGGATGAATTGAGGGCAGTGCATTAAATAAAATAGCATGAATTATATATATTGTATATGTTAGTTATGTTACGTCGTTACGTTATATGTGACCCGGACCACAAAACCAGTCATAAGCTGCATGGGTATTTTTGTAGCAATAGCCAAAAATACATTGTATGGGTCAAAATTATCGATTTTTCTTTTATGCCAAAAATCATTAGGATATTAATTAAAGATCATGTTCCATGAAGATATTTTGTAAATTTCCTACCATAAATATATAAAAACTTAATTTTTGATTAGTATTATGCATTGCTAAGAACTTCATTTGGACAAATTTAAAGGCGATTTTCTCAATATTTAGATTTTTTTTAAAGTATTTTCTGATTTAATTATTTTTGTCACAGGTGTGCATATATTTTTTGAACATGGCTAATCCAGTCTTTCTAATCATGAGACACGCACACACAAGGTTAACTGGGTTGAGGGCATGAAATCACAGACACACACACACACAGCAGGACAGACAGCCGCAGAGGCCAACCTCTACGCTCCACCTGTGGTTCACTAACAGAGCAAGCTGTCGCTAACGCACACACACACCTGTTATTGCTCTTCCACAGGTATAAAACCTGAGACACACACACACACACACCTGCTGCATCATCCTCGCTGCAGATGCAGCCACACACTACACAAGGGGGGAAATAAGGCAGAGAAAAAGAGACAAAAATGGCTATTTTCAGCTAGATGTATTTCAAGCCCTTTGGTTGTAGACCGTGTGTGTGTGTGTGTGTGTGTGTGTGTGCGCGCGCGCACCCTTTCTTATTTACACCTTTCCATCTGTGCAATCACACCTCCAAAGTGTGCACCCTGCTGAGTGATGACAGAGCAAGTGAAGGGAGAGAAGAAGAGAAATACAGGTGGAGGTAGAGAAGGATGGAGGGAAGCAGAGACGCCACTGTGAGCAGAGGAACGGTCTGTCTGAAGACATTTATAACCGGCTTAATGAGACAACCTGTTTGTCAGACACGCAGAGATATTCGAGTCCTTCAGGAGAGACCGTGATGCCTGCACGGTGGTGTTAAACAAGCAGCTGTAGACTGAGATTTTTAGGAACAGGTCTTGCTGGAATACCTTGTGCGGACCGCAGGATGGCGAAAAGACCTGAGGACGTGCTTGATTAATAACCAACTTCTGGAAACCCACTGAGGGCCCTGCGAGCGCAGAGAGGGAGAGTCTGACTGTGGCCATTTTTAGTGACTTTCAGGCGGCATCTGAGATCAAGGATTAATATGTATATATAGATTGTACTCAGAAAATAAGATGGCAGATCTGAGTCTGGCACTTTAGTGCGGAAGAGGGGTGTGATTTATCTCGAAAGACGCTCGGATGAGAGGTTAGCATAACGGATGCATAATTCCACTGGGGGCCGACGCACTGTAATCGCTCAGAGCAAATTTGTGGAAATGATAAATTACACTCGGGTTTCACTTTGGTTATGTCATTTTTCTATAGTAGTGTGTCACAGTTAAAGGGACAGTACATCCAAAATGACAGTTGTTGATCTGAACCGTTGCTTTATTCGAAACTCTTTTATTGGCATACTTTTGAAAAGATTATCAAGGCGTCTAGAGATGAAGTAATTAATACATTATTATATTTAAATGAAATTGATCAAAAGTGACAGTAAAGACTTTTATGTTACAAACTAGGCCTGTTCAAAATAAATGCCCGTGTTTTTTTATTTTTTTGTTTTTATCTTTCTGTTCAAGGAATCTTGAAAAAATTGTTTTAAACATTAATAAGAAATCACTCCTGAACAGCAAATTAGCACATTAGAATGATTTCTGAAAGATCACGTGACACTGAAGAAGAATAGATAATGAAAACTCAGCTTTGCCATCACAGGAGTAAATTACATTTTAAAGTGCATTAAAATTAGAAAACAGTTATTTTAATATATTCTAAAATATATTTTACTGTATTTTCAATCAAATAAAAGCAGCCTTGATGCAGTCTTTTTTTTAGTTTTTTTTATAAATCTTACCGACTTGTTTTGAACGAGTGCTTTTTACCTGTTGCTTTCCCTTTAAATAACTATGTAAGCTGGCATAGTGTTAAAACTGACCTTCATGTTTCCTCCAAATCCAGCTTAATTTTTTGTGTAACAAGATATTTTGAGTGTCCAAAGTGATCTTGAGCTCCAAGAAAGCTGAATAGAGCTATACTATATACAGTATATTAGCCCATGTGACAAATACTGTATGCTAAATAAAAGTCTTTTGAAGCTTTGTGTGAAGAAACGGCCTAAAATTTGTTCTCAGACCAGCTGTAGCTCTCAAAAGTCATTCATGCTGGTCTTCAGATTAAATACAGTAGACTGCATCAGATGTGGCACAAGTCTTGACTTGCCAACTGAATGAGATTTGAAAACTATGTCCAGGGGTTTATAAATATATTTAAATCATGACAACTCTCTGAACATTTTAGCATGGTGATGGATATGACAATGTTAATGTATTTGGTCTTGGCGGAACAGATCTGCTACGCTGCTACTGAATTGCTGCTGCTGTTGGTTATTGCTGTAGTTGTAGATTATAGCTGCTGCTGCAAGCAAGTACAGGAAATCGCTACTGCCAATGCATATGGTGATACAGTACTGTGAGTATTTAAGACATACTGCTGCTGCACAAATAGCATATAAAATAACCCCGTAGCAGATCTGTACAGGTGGAGCTGGGGAAGGTGGAGGGTTTCAGAGAAACTCTAAAAGCACGCTGCAGGAATCTCAAGTGAATGCTAGCCAGCCATATAAATGCAAGGCAGTAAGTTCATTGGCTGCATATGCAGCATGAACCAGTCAGCTTCTGCCAAGTCGTTTAACTCTCTGAATATCATCAGTTACGTTAAAAACCCCTGTCAGACTGCGCACATCTAGAGTTCATACTGACACTATATATATATATATATATATACTTTATCAATAAATGTGAAACACATATATACAAACCCGATTCCAAAAATGTTGGGACACTGTACAAATTGTGAATAAAAACAGAATGCAATGATGTGGAAGTTTCAAATTTCAATATTTTATTCAGAATACAACATAGATGACATATCAAAATGTTTAAACTGAGAAAATGTATCATTTTAAGGGAAAAATGTTGATTTTAAATTTCATGGCATCAAAACATCTAAAAAAAGTTGGGACAAGGCCATGTTTACCACTGTGTGGTATCCCCTCTTCTTTTTATAACAGTCTACAAACGTCTGGGGACTGAGGAGACAAATCGCTCAAGTTTAGGAATAGGAATGTTGACCCATTCTTGTCTAATACAGGCTTCTAGTTGCTCGACTGTCTTAGGTCTTCTTTGTCGCATCTTCCTCTTTATGATGCCCCAAATGTTTTCTATGGGTGAAAGATCTGGACTGCAGGCTGGCCATTCCAGTACCCGGATCCTTCTTCTACGCAGCCCTGATGTTGTAATTGATGCAGTATGTGGTCTGGCAATGTCATGTTGGAAAATGCAAGGTCTTCCCTGACAGAGACGGGGGGGGGGGGGGGCTGACGTCTGGATGGGAGAATATGTTGTTCTAGAACTTGGATATACCTTTCAGCATTGATGGTGCCTTTCCAGATGTGTAAGTTGCCCATGCCACACGCACTCATGCAAAACCCATACCATCAGAGATGCAGGCTTCAGAACTGCGTAAAGAATGAGCGTGATAAACAACGTTGGCCTTGCTGGCTCTTGTCAGGAGGACATGGCGTCCCAGTTTTCACAAATGTAAGGACTTCAAAATTTTGATTGTCCGACCAACATGAACAGTTTTACCACTGGTGCCCCAGTCCATTTTATAGAGCTTGCACAGAGAAAAACGCCTAGCGGCTTCTGGACAGGGTTTGAGATATGCTTCTTTTTTGACCTATAGAATCTTTAGTCGCTGGCCACGTGCGAAATGGGAACAGGGATTGTGTTCACCGACAATGTGTTCTGGAAGTATTCCTGAGCCCATGTAGTGATTTCCATTACAGTAGCATTCCTGTATGTGACGCAGTGCCGTCTAAGGGCCCGAAGATCACGGGAAACTCCAGTATGGTTTTCAGCGGCCCGTGACCTACGCACGGACGAGATTGTTGTTCCAGATTCTCTGAATCTTTGGATGATTTTATGCACTGTAGATGATGATAACTTCTAATTCTTTGCAATTTTTCTCTGAGAAACTCTTTTCTGATATTGCTCCACTATTTTTCGCAGCAGCATTGGGGGAATTGGTGATCCTATGCCCATCTTGACTTCTCAGAGACACTGCCACTCTGAGAGGCTATTTTTATACCCAATCATGTTGCCCCAAAAACAAAAGTTTTGGGAACCTAATAAGTTGCAAACATGGGCTCAGCTGTTCCTGGATAGTGTACATTGAACTTTGCCGCTCATTGCTACCTGTCCCAACTTGTTGGAATGTGAGCTCTCATGAATCAAAAGGAGGCCCATATGCCATGACATTTCCAAATGTAACTTTCAACATTTGATGATGTATATCTATAGTCTATGGGAGCTTTTTTTTGTTGTTCGTATTTTTTTTTTTTTTTTCTTTCGTGACATTTTTTTTTTTTGGTGTTTTGAATAAAAATATAAGTTATGAGATTGTAAGCTTATTCAATCCTTTATAACAATTTGTCCGGGTCCCAACTTTGTGGAAATTGGGTTGTATAGATGGAACATTGGGAATGTTGCTAGACAGATCAAATCGGTATCTACATGAGCAGCCATGACCTCGAGGTATGGCACGCAATCCCTAACAGATCAGCTATTTGAATGCCGTACTTGAAATCAGCTGTATATGAAAAGTGATTGTATTCTGCGTGACTCTGTCGATGATGACTGTGCGGTGCCCCCGTCTAACCACGCAACGCATTAATGTACCTCTGTTGTGCCTGGTATTGTTGAGTATGAAGAGAAAATTATAATTAACGGGTAACAGACTCTCTATTGGCTGTGCCATCCCCCTGTTGGCGCGGGAGCAGATGGTGGTCGGGAGGGGTGTAGAGTTCAGGAACTGTTCAGCAGCTCAGGTGACTTTTGGGATTAGAATTTTGGTGCTTAGGGGTAGTAGTCAGGTGGCTTTGGGACATGCTGTGCACAGACTCTTGAGTGCACCAAGGTTGTGCACAGGAGATGGTGTTGTGTTTGCGCGCCCCCAAGTGGACTCCCCACCACAACGACAAACACACAGAGCAAGTGACTTCAAAAACACACATTCCTGCAAACTAGTACGGCAGAAAAAGAGTAGTGTTGATAAGAAGTACGGCGTTCTCGAGCATGAGACACCAGGATCGACGAAGATCGTCCAAATGCGCTTCACAGCGTTAGAATCGATTTGCACCTCGCTCGGGATAATCAACATGCTTAAGAAGCGAGCGGCTTGATCGAAGTAATGACTATGAAACAGCGAGTATTTTACTTAGATAACAACTTTTTTTATAGACAAGCGGCAGTACGAGGAATCTGGCTAAATTTGCTGTGATTTGCAGCACGTATGTAATGCCTACGAATCAAATTTCTTGGCGCAGAGAATGTGATCACAGGCTCGGACGGGGAGGCTACATTGGTCGACCTGAATTAGCTCATCAAACCCGTGAGGAGCAATGATTGATCTGTCGGTGATAAATCCCACAAAACCTTCAATAAAAGTGTGCAGCATATTAATGTGATGGAGCTGTGATTGCGGTGTGAAAAATTAGGGGAAAAAGACAGAATTCTTCGGGCCTTGCCGTAATGGGCCCGTATGCACGCTGTTAATCATTAAAATCCCAGATGGTATAATGAAACCAAGACACATGATGTATTGCGAACCATCACATTAAAGAGTCGAGTACTCTGATTTGGTTAATAGGTCGGTGTACCATTTTTCTGGTCACAGAGCTTGGGTACATCCATACACCGCTGTACCTAGATATGTAATACAAACAGTGATATCACAGAAAACGTCGCTGCAAAAAGCTCTTGATGTTCAAGGGTGGTTTTAATTTGTATTTTGCATGATGCTTTAAGAACTTTCTTTTTCTCTTTCTTGTCTTTCCGGTTATGGGTAAAAATCAGCAATGACTTTTTTTGCTCAGGATATGTGTGATGCATAAATAACTCGTTTTTTTTTTTTGTTTTTTATATTATTAAAATTGGTTGTGTTATTTTTAGGGGGGAAGAAAAAAATAAGAAAAGCACCTTAGATGAGAATAAGGCACGCATTAAATAATTAAGTTCTTGAAAAAGAAAATCTTAATTGGGTTGACACATCTTTCCCAAAAAAAACGCAGTATTTATAATCATAATTCATGAATATTTGCTTTGTTTTTTTTTGTGTTTTTAGCTTATGATGTAAACATAGATTGTTTAAAAACGTTTGAAAATAATCTGAATGTACAACAGATAAAGTAAATGGTGAGTAAAGCAAAACAATGTTGCAGGAAACCATATGAGAAGCCATTGAGTTGGAAAAAGTAGATAAGCTTAAATGTCAAAACATTTTCCCTTTTATCTTCCATGGCCACTCACATTCATTGATTGGTCTGAAGTTGGAAAAGTGGCATCAATATTTCCACAAAAGGAAAGCATCCATCAATATATTTAAAATTAAGTAAATGATGGCTCATTTTAAAAATTCAGATACTATCTGGACACAAAACATGGTGTAAGGGAGACCTTTGTGTGTGTGTCTTTGTGATTTGGATGTGATAGTGTGATGGATCAGTGTGCGAAATGAGGGATTGCGTGGTTGCCAGGGGTACGGCTCTTCTAGAACCTCTCCTTACCCCTTCTCCAAAAAGAGATGGATGACATGGCCCGCAGCACCAATTTGGCGGATGACAAGTTCAAAAGCAGACGGATGAGTGAAGCAGCCCAGGTGGGCTATTTATAGCTCTGCCGCCTTTCATCCCTCTCCATCCTTGGCTCAGTTTTCCCGCTCATTTTTTATTCCGTGAATTATAGCGGCTCTACCGGAGACAATGAATGCCTTGCAGAGACGGGTAACAAGGGGAACTGTTATTGCGTCAAGATCCGGTACCGACTCAGGTGTGTGTAGAAACCGATTATGATGAAAAGGTTGAGTAATGGTTTGGTTTTTACAGTTCTTCTGCTTTCACAAAGCACTCATAACGAACTTAACAGCCTCAGATAACTCCACTTCTAATATTTAGGCCTAGACATAATCTGCAAAATTCTGTCGAGTGAGTTTAAACCTAGTAAATTTGTTAAATGCAGCTGTGAATACCAGAATTTTATTATTGGTATGAAAGCAGAATTACATGAGCCAATAAATACTCTGTAGAAGATCATAAATGGTAGGTTTTTCAGTGCTACTAAGATTTCTGTTTGCATTTTCTTACCCAAATTGTGAATTATGGGGGGTTTGTGGGGTCTGACCATCATAATTAAGGCTTTAACCTTGCAAAATGAACTCAAAACATAACATTTGAGGGGGAGAGTCTTACTTGAGTGCTTGTTTTTAAGTATACGCACAAGCATATTTATACAATTAAACAGGGTTTTCAAATATTTCTATAATAAATGTTTGAATGAAAGAGTCACAAAATAGATGCAAACAATATAAGTTGGCGGTAACAATGGCACAACATAGCTTAGCAATATTTATTTTGAATATCGTGCAGTTTTTTGACAAAGCATGAAAAGTGCTGTTATTATCGCTTTATTACAGATTATCACAAACAGATCACAAAAAGTGTTTGCTCTTTCAGAAAATTGGCGTTTAGTGCCATCAAGTTGGCATTGTGCGAGATGAATCTTAATGAACTGACACTAAAAATATGTAGACATTTTAGAAAAACTTAGCAGTAGTCATGACAAAAAGACAAACAATGAATAAATGCTAACATTGAACTTTTGGCCACACTTTATTTTAGGGTCCAATTCCCGCTATAACAAACCGTTAACTATGACTTTTGCCTCAATAAACTCCTAATTGGCTGCTTAATAGTAGTTAGTAAGGTAGTTGTTAAGTGATAGTAGGGGTAGGACTAGGGATGTAGAATATGGTCATGCAGAATGTGTGTTTTAGAATTAATAATATACAGCCAATTTGTTAATAAGCATGCTAATAAGCAAATAGTTAATAGTGAAAATTGGTCCCTATACTAAAGTGTTCTCGAACTTTAAAATAAAATGTTTAAAATCATCAGAATCACTGTGTAATTCTCGCATTCCTCATATCTGAAGCTGAAATGAGTGTTGTATGCCTCATGTATGCCAAAATGGTGTAAAATCCAATCAATGTGTGATTTTCTCTTGGAGACAATAAAATTCTAAATACCAAAAATCTGCTAATAAAACTTCTGAATCCTTTGGGGGGCATAGTATCACACACACACACACACACACACACACGACACATGACCATGGGAGTGCAATTCAGACACTATTACTGGATTAGAGAGAAATATGGCATCTGCATCTGTCTTGCCCAAGGCCTGGTTGACTAATTGTCCTCTGCACTCGGGTCTGTAGGTGGAATGAAGTGTCAAACTGGAGCTTGTCTAGGAATATATATGTGTGTGTGTGTCTGTGTGCATAATTTAGTGGGATTATGTGTGTGTATGTTTAGCTCTGAGCTGCGAGAAACGGCAATAAGTCTCTCATTTGACAATTGTTTGTGTTTCCTTCCCCATGCGAGTATGTGTTTGTGTGCACTGCTTTTCCTCCAGGACTACAAAGACAATCAATGGAACTGACTGAGACTGAGTCAGATCTGTATTTATAAAAATGCTGGACAGACATTCAGTGTGTGGGTGTATAAATAACATGTCTGCTTCTACATGTTGTGTATAAGCATGGGTGAATTTACAAAACCTGTCAAGGACATGTCCGGGTCATGATAGGATGGTTTACAGTCGGAAGGGATGAGAAGTGTTCTTGCCTTGGCGGTTCTGATCTGCTATTCTAGTATGGATCTCCTTGTGGGGACCCCCAGGCTTGTTGGAGCCAAAGGCAATCTACCGTATCATCTATAGGATGGGCTGACCCTGTTTGCAGTAATGAGAATCATCGCTGAGATGATGAGAAATAAAGAAAGGAAGTCATCCAGATACATTGCAGAACTGGAGGAGGAATATTTTTAAAGAAAGAAAGAAAAAAAGGTAATTGTGACTTTTTATTGTCATAATTGCAGCTTGTTTCTCAATTGTAACTTCACTTCAAGTCTGAGTGAGTAATATAAAGTTGCAATTATATATCATTTTAGGACTATCACAATTTCAACTTTATTTCTTGCAGTTGTTATTTTAGTATTAAAAGTGTTATCAAAATGTTTTTTTAATAGTTTTTGTTTTATTATCAGTAACAACACTGAATTGTGTACATATCACAGTATGACTTAATATCTCACAATGTGTCTTTATATATTTTTACAATTTTGAGAAAAAAAGAAAAGAAAAAAAACTTTGCACAGTTGTTGTTATTTCAGTAAATAGATATTTTGACCATACAATGAGTTTTTGAGTTTTTGTCCATACAATGAAATATGGTTGACATATAGTTACATTGACAGATGGTTGTTTTGGTCCCCGTTGACTTTAATTATATGGACAAACAGCTGAAACATTATTCAAAATATCTTCTTTTGTGTTTTATAGAAGACAAACAGCATACAAATTTGGAATGACATGAGGGTGAATAAACAAACAATTGAATTGGTTTAATGGAAACTGTAATGGCCCCTGTGGGTCTCTACTGGTAATTTGCACATTTGGTGGGGATGGGGCTTAAGAAACAATAATTCATAAGGAATATGTCCCAAATCACTTTACAGGAAACCATTTTTTAATGGTTAAAAGTTGATGGTTTGTAATAGTTGTAATGATATTTGTAGTTGAAACCATTAGATTTTCTGTGATGGTTTCTATTAATTTTCTTTAAAAAATAAGGGGGGGGGGGGGCATCCCATTAATCGTGTTAAACATTTGACTTTCTTTTCTCTGTGCAATTTTCTTCTGATTTTAGGCTGAAATAAGACCTAGACATTTTATGTGCGTATTTGTTTGTCAGCTAGACAGACAGCTACAAACGTGCTGTGGTGAGATGGTCAGTTAGCACAGACTGAAGCAGAGAGCATCTTCACCCTCACTGCTGGAACCAATGTCAAACTCACCTGAGCAGCGCTAAGCGTTCCCTCAATGTTCCGTGCCCATTTTCCGAAACATTATTGCAGTATTATGCCGCTTGACATCAGCGCCACACTATGACCTCTGCTAGTGCCTCAATGATGCTATATCTATTCATGTTCTACCATCATACCTGCTTTCATTCTCCCACACAGCGTTATTGCACATTGGCCTTTGCCATTTGATGAGGAGTTTTCCTTTGTGATAATGTCAGGGACAGCTCATTGATTTGACCTCGCTCGCTCGCCATATGCTCAAATAGCTTCTCTCGGAAATAGAGGAATGAAAGAATGAAGCCATTTCTCACATTCAGCCGCTCTCTACGTGCCTTTCCGTAGCTGCCCTGTTATGACAGTATGAAGGTTAAATTATACAGGTAAGTTATATGACTGATTATAGATACAAATTCGCACATTCAGGAGGGCGGCAGATGGAAAGATGGCCTCAGAGTTAAGTGTGTATGTGTGAATCATAAATGTTTTACAGAAGCGTAACTGTATAGCGGTCATAGAACATTACATATGGCATGACGGTGGACATGTGTTAATGTACTCGACTGCTCATACGAGCACCTGCTGCAGGTTCTTAGCGGCACTAATGTCGTCTCATCTTCATGTGCACTCTGGATTCCCCAGATCGTTTTCTCATATCATTAGCGTTGGTGCTAGCGATGGCCTTATTAGTTCGTCCCGGCTATTTCTTTTGAACTTTGTGACACAAAATGTGTTCTGATGCACTAATCGAAGCCCTTTTGCTTACTTTACCTCCTGTTCATCCACGTTGCAGAAGTAGTGTGCATATTAGCAGTTATTAACCTACTGGTAGCTGTTAGCAAAATCAAATTAGCCACATATTTAAGCATTTTATTTTTTATTTCAACAACATTGGCAATTAAAATATGGGGAAACAAATAAAGTGAATTTGAATGGTCATTTGCATTCTGCCAAAATTTGTGAAGGTTTTGTCTTTGAGTTTTAGCTCTGCCGGTGCAGATTCCATGTGGACCATCTGTTGCATATGCACAATATTGTAGTTGTACGGTACGAAATGGTTAAAAATATACTGTTTTTTTTTTTTCCCCCTTCTCCTCAGTCTACTGCGAGAAGCAGGGGAGCTCCCACAGTTCAGCCCGGTAGGTCATTAGCATCTACACATAATAGCAGCTATGTGATCATAATTATGCTGATTAACACTTAGTCACGACGCAAGTCCTATTGGACCGAAAGCAGAAAATAAATACGTAAATACATTAAAATCTCTGCAGGAAACAACAAAATCACATAAAACAAACATCCAGAGCTTAAATTATGACTGGAAATGGTGCCGTTATTATTTCAAAGTAGTTAATACTGCTTTTTTTTGTTTTGCGTAGAAAGGGAACTGAGAGTAGAAGCTGCCAATGTTCTATGATGTTGGCCTGAAGTGGCCTGACTATGCAAGCGCTGTTTTGTGCATCATTGCATTCCAAAATGTGTCAGCTCAATTTTTAACACAATACAAGTGCAGTTTGCTGCAAGATGCACTAAATCGTACTTGACATTAACTTAAATGCTAACATCGGTTTTCTCTTTCAGACTATTGTTAGGGTGTTTGAAGAGAATCTTCCCATAATAATTAGTTAAAGCTTGTTTTATACCCACTTAGTGACCGTTAGCATTAAAATTACCTATTTTTGTCTCTCAGGCCAAGTTCTGTCATTGTGGATTGGCATGTGTCAAAACGCAATTTTAAATGCAATATTAAGTGTGCATTGCTGCAACAGGCATTATAGCCAACTTGAGCGCTTTCTCTTTCACGTCAGCTGTCACTTTGGAGCAAATATTTGAACTTGCCATGCTAATTTGTTCAAGTTTGTTTAAACTATTTTTTAGCTATATCGCAAAGTTTAGCATATATGTTACCATTAGTTTTGTCATCATGGCAGCTGCTGTCATTGTGCAACATCACTTTGAAGAAAATCTTGTCAAGCTAATTAAACATGTGTTGTAGCTTAGAGTAAACGCTACCCTCACTTTCTCTTTCAGTCTACTTATGTCTTAGCATACATTAGCATCTCGACCTCTCTTCTCCTCTATCGATCATTTACTCTGAGCGGGTCGCAGTAGGGGAATGAGATTGCTCTAATTGATTGGTTTATGAGTGTATCATGTTTGCCCATGATAGCTCATTCACCCTCCTCTATTTCAATGTCAGCGCATCCCAACCTACCCACGTTCCTCGTTTTCACCATCAGCGATGACCTCGCTCTGTTCCTCCTCCATATCTCATCGCGTTTCACACGCTGTTCCCCGAGTCGTGACACAAACGGTATCACCAGTCACAGCACCCATCTGTGTAAAAATGGCAGTTCTGTCCATATAATGATCTTTAAGTGTGATTTTCTCTGGAAATCGAACACCTTGAGCTTCGCCCCCATAGAGCATTTTTTTCTCGGACACAAAAGTGAGCTCAGAGCTTTATCTCTGATTGATCTGCTGTGAGTCAGTGGAGCAAGAGACCATTCTGTGGGGTTATAAGAAAAGATAAA
Organism: Sinocyclocheilus anophthalmus; assembly: GCA_018155175.1. Lineage (NCBI taxonomy): Eukaryota > Metazoa > Chordata > Actinopteri > Cypriniformes > Cyprinidae > Sinocyclocheilus > Sinocyclocheilus anophthalmus. The sequence continues at coordinate 297,283 of JADLZN010006545.1, read as the reverse complement.
AGACCCTTATCATCTCTTTTTCTCCTCTCTCCTTCACTTTTATCCCTCAACAAGAAGTTGCGTTTGAATGCCAGGAGAACATCTTTCATTATCAGGTCAAGGACTTTGTACCTGCTTGTGCTAAGAGCTCGGGAGAAGAAAGCATTGGTTGATGTGATAAACTCTGTGTATCTGTCTCGCCTTCAGCCATGCACTGGGGACATCTCTGATATGAGTCTGAATGAGTGTGTCTGTCCGCAAAATGTATGTGTGTTATAGAAGCCGAAAGAGTGAAAAGAGGTAGGACGGTAAGATGGGATAAAACAGATTGTTGAGCATTCATGGGAGGGATGAGGAAAGCATAGACAGAATTATTGATGAGGGAGGAGAAGGGGGAGGGGGTCTCGTGTGAAGCTTCCAACCGTCTCTGCATAAAGCATTCACAAAAGCCTTTCATGAAACCCTCAGTTGTGAGATTTCACCTACAGTGCTGCGCTGGGCCGCGGGAGAGGAGAATGAGATCTCAGGAGAGCCGCTCGTGCATGACAAACACGACCTGCTGGTTTTGTTTCCTTCACTTAGATGAGTTGCAGATCAGTGTTGGGACTTCATGAGTGGGACTAATGTGGGGGGAGCATGTTGGTTTAATCTGACCAATCACAATCGCATCTGTCCACCACAAATTTTCTAAGCGATCATGCTTAAAATTTGACCTGGTGTTCGTTAAAAATGCAACAAATAGGTGATAAGAGCAATCCTCCGTAGGTTAGTCTGTGCCATTTAACAACATTTGACTTTCGCAGACTTCTAAGGCCAGTTTGGGTCTAGTTTAGTCTAGATTAAGTGGGTGTTTACAACACACCATTTTCAAATAACAATGGAAAGCTTTTTATGTGTTTTGGCCACTCATTTACACAATAATGGTGTTTGGGGGCCTGAAAATGTGAACTTTTAACTTTTAAACAGGTTTCAAAGTGTGAGTTTTTGAAAGTAATACGGCCTGCTGTTATCGTCTTCGTGTAAATACAAATTTGTGAAAACGTGACATCATGCACCTGTGTATTATGTGTTCAGTCTATAGGAATGTGAATGCGTCAAAGTGTGGCAAAGTGACATTGCCAACTACTGGCCTTGCATGCATAATTTTTGTGGATCCGTGTGAATGGGGATCATTCGGACAACGTTGTTATCTGTAAACAAAACTTTTAAAAAAACTTTGAAAACTTTCCATTTTTAGTACAAATCATTGTTGTGTAGACATACTCTAATTTAGCACTCTCGCAAATTATATTTGTATAATGTCAGTGCTTTAAAAATAGTCACATACTGTACAAACACTGCAGGACAATAAAACTTGGAGAGTGATTGCATTTCTGTCATGTGTGACTGTGAATAAGAGTTAGAGCCAAGGCAAACTTAGTTAAATGGAACGCTCTCATCATTAACTCAGTCTCTCAATATTCTAATGAGTGCCGCATTCGTTAACTTGATAAGCATATTTAATCTCCAATCAGTCCAGAGCTTCATGAAGCAAGAGCTATTAAGTCAGTGAGCTCTGCCTTTTTTAATCTCACTGTCTCTTTCCGTCCATCCACCCTTCTCTCATTTCACATAATGCTAGAGCCAAAGAGCTGAGATATGGACTCATAAAGAAAGTGAGGGAAAAATAGAGGGCTTTACTGCTTTCATTGTCATGTGAGGAGTCTTTCTTTCATTCTCACATTGGATTTCATCCACCCCCTGTAATCTGTAGGACTGTGTTTGGGTGTACATGCTTTTACAGCTGTTTACTTTCAGACAGTGGGTGTCTTTTGATGACCCGTTTCCTTTACCGGCTGATTGGATCGTAATTGCACTGTGGCCGTCAAGGTGCTCTCAAAGTTTCTTTCAGAAGCAGCGTGAGTGTGAGTTTAATTAGCTTTCATTTGAGGACAAAACTGTCCTCAGAAGTTAGCTCTGTCAGACAAAACCTTCCTTTGGGAACTTCCTCAAAAGTAAAAACAATTTTAAACAGTATTTATAAAGTTTATAATAAATAGTCACATTGTAAGAGATGAAGTCACATTTATAAGATATAATGTTGCAATTACGAGAAAAATGTTTTCAAAATGATGTGAAAAATAAAGTTGCAATTGTGAGAAATAAAGTCATAATTCTGAGGGGGGGAAAAGTTGCATATATGAGATATCATAATTACAAGAAATGAAGTCATTTCCAAAAAGCAAAATTGTGAACTGTGAAGTCATATTGTTAAATATAAAGTTGCTATTACGAGAATACGGTGCATTTGCGAGAAATTCGCAATCACAGAAAAAGTTTCAATTGTGAGAGATAGTCGTAGTAGTTTTGCAGTTACTAGAAATAGATACATTTACAAGGAGCAGTCACAACTGTGAGAGATTTTAGTAGTAGTCACAAGAAACAAAGTCACTATTGTGATAGGAAAATTTGCAATTATGAGAGATACAGGCAGTTATGAAAGTTGCAATTGGTAGTCGCAATTCCAAAAAAAGACGCATTTACAAGAAATATTGGCATTTTTGTCATAATTTTGCAATTCTGAGAAATAAATACATTTGCATGAAAAAAGTCACATTTGTGAGAGGTAGTCGCAACTGTGAGAGATCATTGCAATTCTAATAAATAAAGTTGCATATATAAGAAATAGTTGCATTTATGTGATAATTTAAAGGTCCCATATTGTCAGAACTGAAATATCCTGGCTTTTTTCATGATTACTGAGGTCTAGGGGCTATTTAACTACCATATAAGTTTCAAAACAGTCAGTCCACAGTAAAATTCACACAGCCTGCTTAAAGTTCTAGCTATTTTTCACGAACCGTTGTGACTTCCGTAAAAAGTTGACGTCAGAAATACACAGTCACCGCCTTCAGTCACCACCCCGAGCACCGCCCACCGTCCCACTCTCCTTTTGCCAAACCCCCAGACAACATCGCGTCCATGCTTTTGCTGAGCAAGGACAACACGGAAACATGTCGAAAAGGTTAACTTTAACCACGAAACCAGATCGGCCGAACTGTAACGTTACACTCTCACTCAAAGGATGGACGATCTGACAGGATTGTTACTATGAGGTGGATCACATCTAACGTGTATAGTAAAGACAAACTCACCGTGTCTATCTAGTCATGATGAAGATGTATATACATTTCAATTTCAGCAGGCAACTATTTTTACAGCTACATTATTGTTCCAGCCACAATTAATCACAACAATGTATATACAATTACAAATGATTAAATATAAATCGTTAGTTTGTTGTTTTACACACATGCACACAGACATTATTTCATACACATCATAGTCGTGAGATGCAAGAAACATAGACATATGGCAAGAAATCTGTAGAAGCGCCCATAACAACGAAAGACAATACTTTATTGAACCTTTTCTGATAAGAAGTGTGCGCTGCAAACGCGAGCATTTTTGACGATCCTTTCTGTCCTGTCTGGTCGTTTTATCGCATTTAACCACAGCTTTCGTAGTTTTTTTTTTTTTTTTGTCTGGCAGTGGCAGTAGATATGCGATCATATTTCTAGTTTGAGGCTGTATTACGTAGATTCTGGCACCCAACATCACAACAAGATGATATTTTAAGCTCCTTATGTAGCCGAATCTGCGCTGGTTTGAATGGGCCGCCTCCAGTTTCCCCTTTGTTTTGCTGCCTCCAGCTAGCGCTGTGACGTCGGCTGACCCTAGTTACCTGTGGTTGGCCTGGCCCGTCGTCACGCATAAAAAAAAAAAAAACACCAAAGAAGCCAATCAGAAGAGAGGCTCATGAATATTTATTAGACAGACCAAAATCGACCTGTTCTCAACAGAGCTCCTGAGAAAGGAGCTGTAAAAAATATATTGAGATAGTTTTTGGTACTTAAAAAAATAAAACCCAAACAAAAAAAGCAAATATATATTCTTAAGGACATCAAAATACCTCAAATAAAACTCCAGAAAGGTGTACAATATGGGACCTTTAACAATTACGAGAAATAGATACACTTACGAGAAACACAGTACAACAGTTGGGTAGATGCGAATAGTCGAACAGTTCACATGAAAGTACACAATTGTTAAGTTAGGCCCGCAATTCTAAAAAAGTTGCATTTACAAGAAATAGTTGAATTTATTTGAAATGAATTTTGCAGTTACAAATAAACACGTGGGGGGTGGGGGGGGGGTTTGCATTGACGAGAAAACAAACTCAAAATTGTAAGATATGAAGTTACATTGTGAGAGATAAAGTCACAATTACAAATCACAATTGTTTGAGAAAAATTGCAACTGTGTGAAATGTAGTCTCTAAAATCTCTAGATTAACTGCCTGACTTGTTTAACCATCACATTAAAAGAGATATGCATCTGTGTGTTTGTGATTGCCATATATTGGGCTGCAGGGAACTGCTTGTGATGATCTAAACTGCAATAATTTGCTCAGTTTTCTGTGTGTGTAAGAGAAGCCAGTGCAGGTCAGCTGGGTTAATAGGGACGCTGTCATACGTAACAGTACTGGACAGTGAGCAGCAGAGAAATGACAAACGCAGAGAGCAAATTAGAGTCCTTGCTGTCCCCTCTAGTTCGCTTCACACACACATACACACACACCTGACACAGTGCAAGGTCAATGTCTTTTATTACGTTCAGGCTGGCCGTGGAGCATCTAAATGTGACACTCCAGCGAGAGCACACACACTTTGCAAATAACAGCTTAGCGTGCGGATTTGGATTAGCAGCTAGTGGCCGACATATTCATCATGTACACAAATCTAATTATGAGGGTAATTGCCTACAAGGGACTTTATTGGTCTCTTATAATGAGTCTATTGTCTGTCGGTGCAGGGTATCACACAGCTCTCTATTGATCAGTCATGAATACCGCTAAAGCTCATGCAACCATTAATATGGATATTTTTCATGGCTCTGAATGACTGGGTCAGTGCCGTCGATAATGTCGACCACGGTACAAAGCAGAAACGAGAGCCTCTTAACTCTTTGCATGTCTTGTATTTCTCCTTTTCTCTCTCACTGGCATATTTAATTACATGCGTTTAATTGGAGAAGTCGACTCGGTGCCGTCTATAATTATGGCTCAGTCTTTCGAGGCTTTGTCGCATCGGGCCCCTTGAGCTCATATTCTCATCGCCGTAATTCAATTAGATCCTTCACTTAGAGCACGGAAGCCTCTCAGCACCGTCACGGCACACTATTCGCAGCTTTCAGAAATGCATAACTTTCATTTATTTTTTTTCTTTTAATTCTTTTAAATCATAGCATATGTCCATTGAGAAGAAATCTGTGCAGGCGGAAATGAATGCACAGCTCTATTGTGCATTTAAGACCGCACTGACCCTTGTAGCACATATACTGTACATTTCCATGATGTCTATTCATAGATGCTTTTCATCTGCAAAGGGGACATCTTTAGTAATTTTGTCAGTGACGTCTCAAAACCATTCCTTGTATAGACTATATAATATTTATCTGTATTTATGTTCTACTGTTAGTGTTATCTGTATGCACCAAGGGTCTGAGAGTAACGCAATTTCAATTCTCTGTGTGTATGTGCTGTACATGTGGAAGAATTGACAATAAAGCAGACTTGACTTGACTTGACTTGATATATACTGTTGTCTATATACAGTTATATACGTGACTTTCTTGTAATTGTAAATCTATATAGCATACAACTATTTCTCGTAAATGCAACTTTATTTATTAGAATTGTGCCAATCTCTCAAAGTTTTGAATGTTTCTTGTAATTTTAACTTTCTTGTAAATGTGTAATTGCAAATGCTCAATACATACAAACAAAAAAAAAGGAAATGGGGGGAAAGGGAAAGAAAAATACAACTATTTTTCTTATAATTGCAACTGTCTCTCACAATTTTGACTTTCAGTTTTCCGTGATTGTGACATTCTCATAAATGTAACATCACTGTCATTATAGCAATTTTTCTCATGATTTCAACTTTATATCTCATAATATGACTACATAACTCACAATTTTGTAATTGCGACATTATTTATTCTAATTAAATGCAACCAACAGTCCTACAGGTTTGCAACGACATGAGGATGAGTGAATGATGACTATTTTGGGGTAAACTGTTCCTTTAAGATATTTTCACTGTTGTTATTCAGTTGTTTGTACACAAATATAAAACTTCAGCTACTTAAAATGGAGCACAGTGTATTCCAGATTAGGATGTGAATATGTATGCGTGCTTGCTGGGTAATTCTGAACTGTTTAACATTCAGGTAAGGTGTAGCTAATGTAGTCACAATGCTTTTTGAGGGCAAATAGTCAGACCTGACTCTTGGCTCACGTTGATGCCCTGGAACATTTTATATCACTTCAGATGTTAAAATTCTAGTCATAGCGAAACCATTGTGATGAAAAATCTGTGGTGACGGAAAAAATACTGTGGCGGTGTGGCTTTGATATTTAGGCCTATCATGGCGTGGTACTGAATGAAAGCAATATTTGCAATATTTACATGCTACTTGTTTGCGATTATTCCTTGTTTCTAAGTCACTTCAGATAAAAGCATGAGTATATGTAAATGTCCTTTAAAGAATACAATGGTTTTGCCATGGTACATGTCCAAAAACATGGTAATATCATGGTACAAGTGCAACTAGTAATTGACAGATTTTGGATTGATGAGATAAACCAGGATTGTTATCATCTTCATTCTGTTGACTAAAGACAGATCGTCTCCCGAATGCCAGTGACGGAGTTGGTTGGTCACGCGCTGGCCTGCTTTAAAAAGATGAAGAGGAGGTGGTACAACAGAAGGGGAATGTGTGTTTGTTGGTGGACCAAGTCGAAGAGGGGATGAGGGACCCATGAGAAACTCAAGACTGACATAAAAAGGGGGAGAAGGAGAAGAGAGCACAAGAATACGTATCAAGTACTTGGGGGGACGTCCCACAACCGCATTGGCAAAAAGGAGGATCCCAAGATCTCTGAAATGAAAAAAAACAGCGCAACAGAACTAAAGCATGGTTTAGTCATCAACCCTCTGTGAGGAATATGAGCGCTTTGGATCATTGTAATGGTTATTGTGTTAATGTAATTTTATATCGAGAGTTGGGAAAGTAGGTCATAGAACTTGATCTCATAGCATGAAACTCAGCCCACACATACATGCAGCTCTTCCCACCACATGCAAACAGTCATTTTTTAAGATGAAGTTAAAAGTTTCAGGCTTTATGAGGAATAAAGCCTGGGGTCAAATGTAGGAAAAAAAAGCTTTTCACAAAATTGGAGAGAGACGCGATGTAGGGGGTGTGACTTAGCGCCAGAGAGAAAAAAATAAGGGCTAAAATAGTCGAACACAAATAGCACAACGGGCACGGCGGTTCTATCAGATGAGCAAACGAGCGACAAGTGAACGGAGAAGGTTTGCTGACAAAAAACAAAATTAAACCTGCTTGTAAAGATCACAATAGTTATGCATTTCAATGCAGGCTCACGGACATGGCATTTTTTGCCTGAAACTATTATACATCCAACTACTTATAGCCATGACTTATACATAATTACTATCGCATAGACGAATCTCTCCACTTTTATATTGACAATTTTAGACTTAAGGAGTTTAATAAAAAATATAACATTTATGTCAAAAATATAATTTCGAATCTTTTCGATTGGGGGGAAGACAGGGGTTACCCTTTAAATAAGCCAAAAAAGCATGCACAAGTCTCCACTTAAAACTTTAGTATACTGGTTTATACTAGCTCTAGGTACTAAAACACTAGGTTTAGTCAATATTTTTACATATAAAACAATAAGATACCATTTTACGTCTTAAAAATCGGTACTTTGGAAAAAAGCATTTGAAACATTGACTTTCAATAGTGTCTACTTATAACAGTACATGGCCATAACACCCATTTTACGTATACTGTCATCTGTCTCGAATGTGCAAAAAAGAAACCGATCGATCTTACTGATACACCTTTAATATACAATTAAAAAACGGTTGTACAGCAGAAAAAAAAGGTTTTAGAAAGGATCAAGACCCATGGACAAAACTCCGCAACCAAAAACAATTTAAACTTCACAAAACGGTTGTATATGACCCTGGTATTCCGTCGATGTGTTTTTTAAAGACCCCTAAGTGCCCTGCCATGTGACTTACAAATGACACAACCCGTAGTCAGGTAACTAACAAAACTTGACTTTTGAACGTTATACATATTTAAGATAGACAGCTCGTATACGTGGGTAAAAGGGGCGCAACACATAACAAAATAAGGGGGTAAAAAAAAATATATATATAGGTGGGTGATGGTACACCACTTGAGGGGTGTAATGGGATGCAACATCTTTGTGTATATAATTGGGGCTTAAATAATATCTTTCACACCTATAAATGATTATTAAAATATTTGCTGGGGTTTTCCATTGTGTGTGTGAACTTTTGTCAACTGCGGGGGCCATTGCCACTTGGGGTCGCCGTCCCACATATATATTCGACACGGTCCCGCTTTATATAAATACATCATGTTCTTTTTTTATGTGCTACAGATATGGAGATATGGTTCCTAAGACCATCATAGGGAAGATCGTTGGCTCTGTTTGTTCTCTGAGTGGCGTGTTGGTGATCGCTCTTCCCGTTCCCGTCATTGTGTCCAATTTCAGTCGGATCTACCATCAAAGTCAGCGCGCAGAGAAGCGACGAGCCCAAAAGGTACTCTAGATGGGCCGCAATGACCCCAGCATGGGTCCACGGCCTCTGATCTCAGAGCTATACGGAGCTGGGCTCAAATGTAGATGTTCTCTTGAAATACAAGCAGGTCGGGCTGTGGCAAAGACATTAGACCCTGACAGGACCATGTACACACAAATACAGAAAAATTATGCTGGGATAGTATTTAATACAACTTGGCACAATGTGCTTGTGACCCAGATGTCTGCACGCTGAGTGGTGGGTGTCTCTGTGGTATGATAACTGCAGGTCTCTGTGGAACCATCATTTCTAGTGCATGCCCAGATCACATCCCGTACTTCAACACAGCAGACAGAAACACAAATACACAGAAACAAGACACACAGGCAAAAAAACTTTGAGAACGTCAGATATATATATATATATATTTACAGTGGGTACGGAATGTATTCAGACTCCCTTAAATTTTTCACTCTTTGTTTTTTTGCAGCCATTTGCTAAAATCATTTTTTTTTTTTTAAGTTAATTTTTTTCCCTCATGTACACACAGCACCCAATATTGACAGAAAACACAGAATTGTTGACATTTTTGCAGATTTATTAACAAAGAAAAACTGAAATATCACATGGTCCTAAGTATTCAGACCCTTTGCTCAGTATTTTGTAGAAGCACCCTTTTGATCTAATACTGCCATAAGTCTTTTTGGGAAAGATGCAACAAGTTTTTTCACACCTGGATTTGGGGATCCTCTTCCATTCCTCCTTGCAGATCCTTTCCAGTTTTGTCAGGTTGGATGGTAAACGTTGGTGACAGCCATTTTTAGGTCTCTCCAGAGATGCTCAATTTGGGTTTAAGTCAGGGCTCTGGCTGGCCATTCAAGAACAGTCACAGAGTTTTTGTGAAGCAACTCCTTCGTTATTTTAGCTGTGTGCTCAGGACCTCAGACTGGGCCGAAGGTTTACCTTCGGCCCAGTCTGAGGTCCTGAACACTCTGGAGAAGGTTTTCATCCAGGACATCCCTGTACTTGGCCGCATTCATCTTTCCCCCGATTGCAACCAGTCGTCCTGTCCCTGCAGCTTGAAAAAAACACCCCCACAGCATGATGCTGCCAACACCATGCTTCACTGTTGGGACTGTATTGGACAGGAGATGAGCAGTGACTGGTTTTCTCTACACATACCGCTTAGAATTAAGGCAAAAATGTTCTATCTTGGTCTCATCAGAACAGAGAATCTTATTTCTCACCATCTTGGAGCTCTTCATGTGTCTTGCACTGAGGAGAGGCGTCCGTCGGGCCACTCTGCCATAAGCCCCGACTGGTGGAGGGCTGCAGTTATGGTTGACTTTCTACAACTTTCTCCAACTTTCTCCCATCTCCCGACTGCAACTCTGGAGCTCAGCCACAGTGATCTTTGGTTCTTCTTTACCGGGACATCTCATCACCAGCCGTTCTCCCCCGAAGCTCGTTTGGACCGGACGCCACTCTAGGAAGGGTTATGGTCGTGAACCCAAGCTTCTCCCATTTTAAGGATTATGGAGGCCACTAGTGCCCTTAGGACCTTAGTGCAGCAGAATTTTTTTGTAACTTGGCCAATCTGTGCCTTGCCCAAGTCTGTCTCTGAGCTCTTCATTCAGTTCCTTTGACCTAATTCGATCTCTCATTTGCACTGACCTTCCTGTGATCTGGAAGTCTTATATAGACAGGTGTGGTGCTTTCCTAATCAAGTCCAATCAGTATAACTAAACACAGCTGGACTCAAATGAAGGTTTAGAACCATCTCAATGATGATCAGAAGAAATGTACAGCACCTAAGTTAAATATATGAGTGTCACAGCAAAGGGTCTGAAATACTTAGGACCATGTGATATTTCAAAAATGCAAAATTGCAAAAATGTCAACAATTCTGTGTATTTCTGTCAATATGCGGTGCTGTGTGTACATTAATGAGGAAAAAAAAAATCAACTTAAATGATTTTAGCAAATGGCTAAAATATAACAAAGAGTGAAAAATTTAAGGGTGTCTGAATCTTTCCCGTACCCACTGTATCTATATATATCTATAATATATGTATAGTATATTATATATATATATATCTATATATATATATATATATTATATTTATATATATAAAAGATGAGAGCGTCTCTCATAAGAGAACAAAAGAGAAAATGGCCACATACACACTGTGAAGTTTTGGGTGTATTTAAAGGAATAGTTCACCTCAAAATGAAATTTAGCTGAAAATTTGCTCACTCTCAGGCCATTCAAGATGTAGATGGGTTTGTTTCTTCATCGGAAAAGATTGGGTGAAATTTAGCATTACATAGCTTGCTCACTAATGGATCTTCTGCAGTGAATGGGTTCCGTCAGAACGAGAGTCTAAACAGCTAAAAACATACAACTAATCCCTCAGTAATTCACCCCACTCCAGCCCATCAATTTTTGCCTTGTAAAGTGTATTCTGTGTGTTTGTAGAAAACAAATCCAGCATTTTTACTTCAAACTCTTGCTTCTGGCCAAAATATCATCCACATTCCATAGGCAACACTGTCCTGAAAAAGTCCCCTCACTATTGTCCTCCTCACATCAAAATCCACTGATAATATTTGTTTGACGGGTCGTGGGGTGTCTGACATTTTCTCTTGTAAACGGGGGTTGGTCTGTGCATATTTCTCTCTTGATTCAAAGGACCCCAAGACGATTTTTTTATAACGTGGAGAAAGAATGTATATGAAGAATAGAGACTTGTATTTTAGCCAAAAGCAATAGTTAGAAGTGAAAAGCGTCTTGGATGAATTTATTTTCTTACAACAGCAGCTTTTCACTTCTAAAATGTTAATTGATGGACTGGAGTTGATTACTTGAGGATTATTGTGATTTTTATCACTCTCATTCTGATGTGGCACCCATTCAGCTGCAGAGGTTCCCTTGTGTGACAAGTGATGTAAGGGGGGTGGTATATTTCTCCAAATCTGTTCTGATGAAGAATCACACTCATCTACTGTATGTCTTGGATGGCCTGAGGGATGGCTTTTTGAGTGAGCTATTCCTTTAAAAGTAAATGTCCTCAAATTAATTTCATTGGGTTTGCTCTTATTACTTTGATGTTTGAATAGGCAGCAAGTGGAATGCAGCTACGCTCCAATCAGTGATGTTGGAATTTGCATATCCTGATGCTTAGCTTCAGGATTATTTAAAAGAAACGATTCAATTAATTCCGAAACCTCAATTAATCTGATTACTTTAGCAATTAAATTTAAATGTAAGTTTTACAGCCCATCTGCACAGCGGGTGCGGTGGGGAAGGGTGGGCAACTTTAATCCATGAAGCTGGGTGGTGGGGCACACAAACACACGCACACACTACATTTATAGTCGATGCATTAGCCTGCAGTTTAGACGTCAGATTTTATTATGGCAGGAGTGTTGTGATCTGTCATTACATCTGTCATGAGTATTCCTGCCGTAAATCATAATTCCATGTCCGTATGGAAAACAGGAGTCACTTCTGAACTTGCAGTAATTGACAGAGTGGATTAAACCTTTTCTTGTTAGTGAAGGTTAGCAACATCTGTCTAGGGGATCTTTTAGATAAGGACAATTCGAACCTGTGTGCAATGTGGGGTGCGTGCAGTAACGGCAGTCGGGGCTGACAAACAAGTTTTGTACATACTATGCAATTACTTGGTCATCATCAAATTTATAAATGACGTAACTCTATGTACAGAACAAAATTGAACACTAATAAGGAGTCACGACTGTTTTTAGCTACAGTGTGTACGTGGCCAATGAGACCAAGCACAGGAAGAACAGATGCTGTGTTCTGTAGCCAGTTCTCCTCTGGGGGTGATCAGAATACGCAGACGTTGTGGCATCACATCATATCGCGTTAGATGAGTGTCTTTGTGTCTTAATTTAGCTGTTCGACTCCAGCCACCCCATGGGAGACACAAACAGTTCAGATATCCCACTCCCCCTGTGCACAAACACACACACACAGATAAACCGTTCAACCAGTCCACCCAAGAACAACAGTCTGTTTTTTCAGTTAACTAGGACTGAGAATGAGAGCAGGAGAGGGAGAAGTGAGAAAGGATAGTAGGGTTGTAACAATACCAAAATTTCAGTTGTCGATACCAGTACCATTCAAATGTTATGTTATTTAGGCAAAAATTTAAATATATTTTTTTAAATGTTCATATTTTAATGATTAAAATTGTATTGTTTTGTATTGATTTTAATGATTATTTATAGCTGTCTTAAAGATCTGATATTTTGACACAAATGCAGGTTTTTGGTCTGACAATTTATGTGGAGATGTAAAGAGAAAAGCTTGAAAAGCCTGAAAATCAAGAATGAAAAACTTTGCCTTGAGTAATTTGACAATATTTAAATTTTATTTTATTATTTTATCTAATAATTGGTATGCTGTTTTATTATTTTATGGTATTATAGTAAGATGTTTTTGCTTTTTTTTTTATTTTAAAGCCTCTTATTCTCACCAAGGCTGCAATTATTTGATCAAAATACAGTAAAATGGTAATATTGTGAAATACAGTATTACTGCAATTTTAAAATACTGTTTTCTATTTTTATATATTTTAATATGTAATTTATTCCTGTGATGCAAAAAAATCTGAATTTTCAGCATCGTTACTCCAGTCTTCAGTGTCACATGACCCTTCAGAAAACATTCTAATATGCTGATTTGGTTCTCAGGAAATGTTTCTTCTGATAATCATTTTAGAAAACGAAACAGAATATTTTTTGTGGAAACCATGATAACATTTTTTCAGGATTCTTTTAATGAATAGAAACTTTAAAAAAAAAAAATAGCGTTTTTATTGTAAAATATAAATTCTATTTTGTACTTATAACATATCTTTCATGTCACTTTTGGGCAATTTAATGCATCCTTTATTTATGGTGTCAAAATATCAGCTCTTTGCGATATAAACCCAGCTACATTATGCAGAAGACGAATAATTTTACAATTTATGTGTATGCCCTTTTGACATCCCTTTTAGAGAGGAACACATTGCTATTCTTCATGTCGGACATGAGCATGCAAACCTCCAGTCACACCACGATCACATTCACACTCACATTGACCACGAGAAGAGAAAGTGTTAGGCTAAACGCCCGTGTGTTTGTCCACCTGAACAGAAAACCAGGCTTGCTAGAATTCATGCGGCGAAGAGCGGTGGCGCTAACGCTTATTTGCAGTACAAACGAAATGGGATGCTGGCGGAAGCGGAGGAGGAGGTAACTGTGGACACCAAGTCGCCGGGGTCTCTCTAAATGGAACGTGACATGATGGGCTGGTGCATGTGAACCCCTCTTCCCCCATGGCGGTTCACCTCTCCGCCAGGGGGCCGGGGTCCAGCAGGGCTGCTGTCCCAATTCAATGCTTCCGTGGTGTTCTTCTAACTCTCTCTCTCTGTCTTTCGCTCTTTCTCACGCCTAGACCAGGTGCACCAGCACCTCTTCCTGGTGGCTGGTCATGAGACAATAATTGTGTGACCTCTTGTCCAATGGCAGTGCGGTGCATGCGGCTTGGCCTTGCGGGGGCCACGGCCATCCGTTCCAGTACCAACGGGGCCCCCCTGTTTTTGACTGCAACCCTTTTCTCCATCTCTCAACTACTTTGCTTTTGGGTTTATTACCTTTTGTATTTTGTCTACTTGTTGTTTTAACTTTTGACTACTACTACTCTTGTGCTCCATGCATTTTTTTAACATGCATTTTTGAGTGATTTTCTCACGTCTTCATGACATCATCAGAACACATCACATGGAGGAATGAAACTGTCTGAGCTGCATGTCATTGTTTGGCCAACATCTAAATGGGAGGCGGGGTTTAATGTGAGGCAGAGACCACGGGGCGTGTCAATCCAGTGCCTGTTGACTATACACGGGCTCTCGATAAATAGCGCCCTAGTCCAGGGGTGTTCCATTCTACTCCTAAAGAGCCACTATCCTGCAAAATTTAGCTCCAATCTAATACACCTGAACCAGCTAATTGAAGGGTTAGTTCACCCAAAAATGAAAATTGTCGTTAATTACTCACCCTCATGTCGTTCCAAACCCGTAAGGCCTTCATTCATCTTCGGAACACAAATTAGGATATTTTTAATGAAATTTCAGATTCTGATGAAAGGATCAGATTCTGAAGTGCGTATCCAGTGGACACTGTAGTATCCCATGAGGACACTTTTTGTCCCTTGTTGTAATTGCAAACACGTTCTGGTTTGAGGGGTGGTGTTTCCCCCCAGTTGAACTTACTCTTGTTCCGATCCTCTCTGATCAGGGCCCTTGGAATTGTTCTAACCTTCCTCCTGTTATGGAGCCTCTGTTCATACTATATAGAAGAGACATTCACAACTCTGCCCCTCGAGGTCCACTTTCCTGCAGAGTTTAGCTCCAACCTTGATCAAATTCACCCAAACAAGTCAATCAAGGTCTTCAGAATTACTAGAAAGTTACAGGCAGGTGAGTTTGATCAAGGTTGGCACTAAATTCTGCAGGAAAGTGGAAAGAACTACCTACTCAGAGAGTATATGATTTCGGAGCCAGTAATGTTCTTCAAGAATACTAGAAACTTCCAGGCAAATATGTTGGAGCTAAACTTTGCAGGACATTGGCCCTCCAGAAGCAGGATTGGGCTCTCTTGCTCTAGTCGTCTGGTCACTGCGTCATGCTGATTCATTAAGGCTCTAGTGAGTTTGGGTATGGGGGCCGTCATGGTTCAAAAACAGAAGACATGGAACTTTTCCACATACTTTTTTCCAATAATTAGTATCTCCTGAATATAAGTTCAATAGCCATTGACACACACAGAATACTCTTGTTCCTGTTGTCCGCTGTTTTTGAACCAAGAGCCATCCACCACCAAGTTGTGATGTTGAGAGAACAGGACGTGGCAGTGACCTAGAGCCTACTGTTGTCACAATGAACTAGCCAAACGTTCTTCAAGATTGTCTCAATGTTGCTAGACCATTGTGAGAATTCGGGCCTTGCTGTCTTGTCTTTTCTCTCAGTTTCTTTCCGCGCCGATAGGTTGATAAGCTGTTTTTTCTGTTTCTCCAATAAGGCATCAAAACAGGCCGGCCAAGCTTTGGTATGTAAGTCCAACCCCACTTTTGAGACCCAGCATCACCATCTTCTGCACTGCTTGGAGAAAACCACGGTAAGAACCTCTGGAGAAAACTTTACACATAACTGGAAGCTGTTCTCAGCAATTTAGCTTTGGCATAACTTGATATTATTGATATACTGGTGTCCTAGGAAGCAAAGCACATCTGTAAAAAACATTATGAGGTTCTTCTACAATTTCTCAACTGTTTTCTTTAGTACCTTCAATAACTACCTTCAGTAGGTTCAGCAGTTACAGATCATGTGTCCATATTGACCGTGTTTAGACTGATAGTTCACACAAAAATTAAAATTGTGTTAGCATTTATTCAGCTGCATGTTGGATCACAAAAGGAGAAGTTTGGCAGAAGGTCCCAGGTGCAAGAACTGCAGAGCTCCAAGAAAAGCACCATAAAAGTATTTAATACTTTTTAGTGCAATTTTCAAGGATTTTCTTAAACAAAAAGGCCACATTTTCTAAAAAATAGCTTTGTGCGAGGAACAGCCTGAGTCTGTTATTAGCTGCAAAACCTGGCATGATGTGTTGGCTTATGAAATGATAACTATATCTGACATTAATTGTGTGTTTGTTTTTTTTTTGTGTGTGTGTGTGTGTTTGTGTGTTCGTGTGTGTGTGTGTGTGTTTGTGTGTGTGTTGGTGTGTGGTGTGTGTGTGTGTGTGTGTGTGTGTGTGTCATATTTGAATTAAACTTTATCTGAGAACGCTGGCAGAAGGAAAAATAAGGGTGAAAGTGGACAATTTTTATTTTTGTCTATACCCTTTAATATTAACCAGTACCAGACAACTTCTGCCCCTCAGTTCTTGTGGGTTATCCACAAATAAGTGCAGTTTTTCTCTCAAGAGAAATCATTAGTCAGACACTGGCATGAAAATGACAGCCACTGTTGTCCCCTGCCAGCTAGACTCATGACAGTCTAGAGAACAGACTGTGACCCGCTCTGGCTTTCCTAGGGCACTTGACTCGAGACATTTGAAAGGAAAATTCCAGTGTCCTGCTGAGAACGCAGGACTCTTTGAGAAATAGCTAAAGCTACAGTGAATCTGGATTCAAGGACTCATCTGATGATTTTTTGACTGGCTTGCATTATTAAATGCCTAATATTTGTTATAGAGACAAATCTAATTGAGATTTACCATTATTTTTAAGATTATTAATTTGGGGCAAAGCAGTAAAATAATAAATATTATATGCATACAGTGGACTTCTGAAATGTCTTTCATTATTCTGAATGAGAAATTATTTATTTCTTTAGTAATAAATTATGAAATATAATAATCAAAGGCAGAAATCAGACCTTAAAGTGATAATTCCTGTTTCTTTCTCTCTCTCTCTTAGAATCATGAGTTTGTAGATGAGCAAACTTATGAGACAAGCTGTATGGAGGTTTCCCTAGCGAAGCCGTCCATGTCCCGTTCCTCCTCGCTGTCCTCCTCTCCACACGGCCTGTCCTCCTGCTGCACACGCAGAAACAAGCGCAAGAGCTTCAATGTCCACAATTCATACGTGGCTGACGGCCGCAGGGGCAGCATACAGGAGCTCAGCACCATCCAGATCAGAGAGAGACCAATGAGCAACAGGTGCTCTCACAGCACTCATGCACACTTACACACACATAAGGAGAAGGAATATGGTGATATATTGGCTGCGGTCTGAGTATAGATGAGTCAGAGCTGTGTCTTATTTAGAAGTGTTTATAATACTGACTATATTAAGAAGGTGTGTTTTTCCAGAGTGGTTTGGAGTAGGGGTTTGTGTAGTGCTTATAATCTAGTATGTATTTGTAATATTAAGTGTATAATGCATAGTATACAATACTTAGTACAAATAATGTAGAATGCATATTAGAGAATAGATTTAGTATGCATATGTGGGATACATTGTGTAATGCATAATATGCCGTATGTAGTGCATGTTATTTAGGATGCAAATGTAAAAGTTAAGTATGTAGTGCATAGTATTTTGCATGCATACGTAAAATCCAGTAATTGTGTGTAGTGCATGTAATCAAGAATGCATATATAGAATATAGTGTATAATGCATACTGTGCATCATAATGTAATTTGCACATGTATAATGAATAGTACGGAATATCTAGTGCATAATATGTACATTACGTGTAATGAATACTGTAAATACTGCACATTATGCATTACACATTTTATTCTGTATAGTATGCATAATTAATCAATGTGCTAATATGCATTCTCCGTCTACATACATGTGCAAACTACATCATATGCACTACATCCTGCATAGTATTATGCATATGCAATATGTATTATTCACCATATTCTACATAGATTGCATGCACTGCACACTATGCACTACATACTATGCAGTATGTAGTACATTGTAGTTAGTAACTAAATATATGGAATATAGTGTGTAATGCATAGTGTGTAGTGTATAAAGTTTATAATGCAGTGTATAGTGCATAATATCTAGTATATATGACGAATGCAAAGTATTAGTGAACATATGTCAAATACAATGTGCCGTGCATATAACCTAGAATGCATAAATAGAATTAAGTGTATAATGCATATGTAGTATTAGAGCATATTAGAGCAGTGTTTCCCAGCCTTAGTGGCACACCACTAAGCACTAAAAAAAAAATTGGAAGGGGGAAGGTCTTTTTTCCTTCCCAAATAATTAAACAATGCATCATCAGAGTTAGTATTTTGGCTTTATATAGGATTAGACACTTGCACATAACGTTTTCTGAAAATCATGCTCAAACGGCATTAACAAGGTTTTTGACGTGCGAATGATGGAGATCTGTGTTTTGTCCATCATTAGAACGGCCACATCTGAGACAGAAAATGTATTGTTTTATCAATTTACAAGTTATAAAGTTTATTGTATCTATATGGGAACTCAGTTTAATATATTTGGTCAAAATGTCATGATATAAAAGATAAACCACTCTGCACAGGATATTTGAAACGTACAAAAGTGTATTGGATACAACTAACTTAGACGGCAAATGCTAAGACTCTTCTCCGAACTTCAAACACACAAAAACATTAGCCTTTAAAGACAGTGTTTCTTGAGTAAAGAAAATGTTGCTCTTTTTCAAACATCAGTTCTTTATTCACCCTTGCATTGCGAAGAAGTAGATGCCTGTATTCAAACTGCGCATCGGGGCGCTTTATTCTGAATGGAGGTGGGGTGGAGTTATGAGGTTTGGCTGACAATTTGAGGATCCAATGGCGTTACGAGGTTTAGTCACATGCTCCTTCGAATGCTTTTCATTGGTTAAATATTTGTAAAAACCCACAAATAGATATGACAATGACCAATTGCACTGATTTAAAATAATATAATAGAGATAGGAAGTTTTTGATAATTTTCCACGGCATACCCGACAACCTGTCCAGGCACACTAGTATGCTGCGGCACAGTGGTTGAGAAGCACAGAATTACTATGCATAATGTTTAGTATGCAGTGTATAGAATTTAGTATTAATTAATAGGTAAAATACAGTATGTGAAGCATAGAGTGTAATGCATATAGAATGCAGTGTATAGTGTATGATGCATAATAAGTCCTGTTTAACACATAGTATGTAAAGTGTGGTGTGTTTTATGCAGGTTCTCTGTATATCTGGGTATTTGGGTTGTTCTCATAGTGATTCATGCTGCTGGAATCCTGTAAAGCTCTGGTTGTGACACTCACCCCCCCCCCCCCCCCCCCTCATTGCCCCTACTCTGGGACCGCTATCATGATCCCTCCAACAGCTGGCAGAATTTTCCCATCAGCTGGATTGTATTCTCACCCGCCCTCTCTCTCCCTCTCTTTTCCAACACAGCCGCTCCTGTCTCAATGCCAAGTTTGAGGAGACAGTACCCCTGAATTCGGAAGAGCAGTCCTACATCACTGCCGCTGTCATCAGCATGCCCACCCCACCTGTGACCACGCCTGAGGGCGGAGACTCGGCCAGCTCGCCCAACTTCTTGCAAAGCAACATTGTCCGGGTGTCGGCATTATAGACCGTCCGTCGTGACCATTAGCCATTTTATTTAGCGAGTGGACGCTGGAGCGGAAAGGATCGATGGAACCCCCTAGTGTAGTGGAGGAGGCATTGCAGCAGGATAGCTGAACCTTTTTTTTTTTTATCGGCTCCCGCCCAGAGCTCTCCGACTCTGTGAGCTCCATCAGCTCCACCTCTAGGCCCATACGTCATGTGACTCACGCTGGGGTCCAATAGGCTTTCACTCAACCCATAGAGGAAAACAATGACCATTGTGGTTGTTACAGCTTCTATAATTTTTCAGTATTGTGAGTCTTTGAATCTGTTGTCTTCAATCTGATGGGATCGCCAGATTTTGGGACGAATAAGAAGTGTACCAGCAGGGGCGGGATTTTAAAAACTTTTAGACAGCTATACACACACTTTTGATACTTCTTTAAGTAAAGCAGGGCTCTACTAGGGTGTGCGGTCGGATGATTTTGCGTGTGTGTGTGTGTGATCGAGACCGATCTCTTGCATGTTTTGCGTAAGTCTTTGTCATTTTTCAATTCAGCATGAGCAATAAGGATTGGCTCTTTCTGTCAGAATGTCAGCTTTTTACTTTTGCCTAGTTATAGATCTTTCCAACCCAACAAGTGTGTGAAAACAGCTGTTCTGAGAGACTGACCTGTTGATACAGGTGATAAATGGAGAAAATCCTGCCTCACACTCTCTCTGTCCCACCCATGTTGCGTTCACTCCTTGCCTGGCCTGATGAGATGTTTGTTATCCTTTTTGTTTTTTTTGGTGGCAAAAAGCTAAACGGAAAAGGAAACGCCTTTTGTGTTTTAATATATTTGACTTTCTCAATCTGACAGTGGAGGCTTGTGGACTTGAGCTCTAATACTAGCCATTCCGTTTTATACTCCAAAGTTTGCGAGTTAACTGTGAAAAGAAAAATAACGTGCTTATTTATTATCTTCGTTAAAATTATTGTGCATGTTGTCGTACACATGGTGAAACGGGCCAGCGTGGACCAGAGCGTAGAGCCCGACCAGGACATTTTTTTCAAGTTCTTTCTTTTTCATCCCTCCCTTTAAAGATGTACTTTTATAAGCAAACATTCTAAAGTCTGTCTATTTTTTCTGGATAATGGCATCAAGTTGAGAATCATCCAGTCAGATTCTTAGTACTGTTTTGGAGATTATTATATCATTGTGATCAGCCGAACACGCTTAGTGTTGAACTTAAAACGTGAATCTCACAAAGTCACGTTCAGGTTTATTTCACTCCAAAATCAAAAGAGAATAAATTATACTTTGCTTGTTTTAAAAATAATAATAAACACATTTTAATGATAATTAAGCACACTCCACTCCATGCAAATTCTCATTACCATAATCCTTTTTGTATTCTCATTCTCAATGGTGATTTTCATTACTGTAATACAGTATTTTAAAAGCAAATATATAATGCTTCAAATGATTGTAAAAAATACTTCAGAAATGTAAATTGTAATGAAAATTGTATTGTACAGTAATGACAGTTTTGGGGGTGTCGTGCTTAATTGTCATGAAAATAATGCACAAAATCTGTTTAGACTTTATGTAAGCAAAATATAATTTCTTTTGATTTTGGACAGAAACATGTCTGTGAGATTCTTCCAAAACGTGTTATTATTAATCAAAAAGTGTTAAAAAAAATCTTTGCACCTGAAAGATTAAATCTCTCTTCTCTGCCATTTAATGTCTGGAATTAACAAGAAAATAGACTATAATGTTGATATTTTTTATACCGATGTCAGTGCAATTTGTGGTGAGGAGCTCTTAATGCACTTTGCTCAATACACACACAAACACAAACACACACACACACCACTGCCCTCCTGCTCAATGCCTGCACCAATTCTTGCTTTACCATGTGACTTATGCAACAATTCTTTTTGTAAAGATATGCTTTGTATTAAAAGGGTTACCCGGGGAATAGAATCTCACAAATGCATATTTTTAAAACTCAAATGGTGTTGATTATATATTATAAATGTATTTCAGTTGTAAAATACAAAAAAGAAAAGATGAAAACAGAAAACTATGAGAGAGTGTTGCTAGTGCACCTGTGTTGTAAATTTGTTCTTCGGTGTAGTGAAATTTATTAGTTTCTTCTTTTCTCCTAATTTCCATGGACAGAGAATTTAATGTCTCACATTTCACTTTCTAAATCAACAACCGCAAAGGCTGGACCATCTGTTTAGGTTTGGAGATTTTATTTTATTTTTTCCTGTTTGGAGGACAGGATTGACAGAGTGTATGCGCTCACCGACTCTGAGAACTTGGCTTTTTTTCGGGATCCACAAGGGACTTTTAAAGCAGACTTCCTGTTTGTGATATAATGTACATTTAAATGACTACCAGGTGACGACGGTCCTTTGGAATTTGTTACAGCTTGTGTTATGGACATTAAAATATATGAATTATTTAAAAACAATGATAAAAAAAATACAAACCAGTTGTTTAGTCCGGTGCAGTGTCTATGAATAAATAGAATTAATTCATTGTCCTATTAAAATACAGATAAAAAAGACAATGGTGTTGTGATCATTTTATTAATCCTAATTAATTATTGAAACATGTTTCCACCTTAAAATAAATAAATAAGGAAATGACTTTATCTCCAAATTACAACTTTATAAATTTGCAACTGCAAGAAATAGTCATAATTGCAAGAATAAAGTCACATTGTCCAATATAACGTTACGACTGGATAAAGTTGCGGTTCAAGTTGTGGTGTTATATTTCACAATGTGACTCCATATCTTGAAATAATGGTTTTATTTTGCAATTATGTCACAGTGTGACTATTTTGAACTCACAATTACCCTTTTCTACACTTATATTTTAGATGGAAGCAGGCTTCTAGTCATTTTAAAGACCTCATGAAACCCATTTATGTTGTGTTTGCTAGCTTCGTTAGCATTTATATGTTAGCATACTGCTGAAAATGTAAAATGTACAGTCTGTCTCTGTAAAATCTTGATTGCACATACAAATTTTAGCAGTAACTGTGTGGACATTTTTGAGCTAAGCTATCACACCAAAAATTACCTAATAGTTAGGTTTAGGGGGTTGTTCAAAGTTCTTACCGTAAGTAGAAACAATAGTAATAGCAAGTCAGCAAGGCTTTACTCTCTTTCATTACCAGCTGGGCATCAATTTCTTCAGGGCCCTCTATCCCATTTTTCAGATTTCACACATTTCTCAGGCGGCATGTTTAAAGGGACCGACTTTAATAGAGGCAACGGTCTCAACCTCTATAGGCACTTAGCAGGATTACGTTACACATGAGCGTCCTAAATACGATGACCGCTCAGTTCCTCCTTTATACACAGGAATCGAGGGATGAGGAGGGCCGGAAGGCAAGGGATTGCACCTATTTTTCGAGCTTGTTCAGAACAAGCCAACTGCAGGGCTATGGTGAGCTCCTAGCAGGCGAGCGATAGTGCTATGCATTAGCATATTTCCCATCACGCTGAGGGTAATTGAGATGTTTGAAGTCGGTTGTAGGAAGAGACCGTATCTGAGAGACGCAGAAGGAGGGGGACCTCGCCGCACACAGGGGGGATATTGAAGTTGGACTTCATACAAGCTGCAGCTGTCTTCTCCGCAGCTATTTTTGCGGAGAGGTGAAAGGTTAATGGTTTTATTTCCCCGTTGACTAATTTTACTGTACTCCGCGAAAGGAAAGCGGGAGCGAGACTGTCTATATGATAGTACAGTCCGTGCGAAACACTCTGTACATCTGCACCCACGCTAAACAGCGAATGACACCAAGTCGACCAATCTCAATTGGTGTCTTTGGCTGGAAAGAACCACAGTTTGCGAACACACAGCTAATGTGATATAAGGCTAGCTTTACGCTATCTGTCAGTCTCTCTCTCACGCAGGAGATGAATAGAGAGTGGGGGGTGTTAGCCACAAGAGAGGAAACAGTATGTCTTTTGTAAGCTTGTGTGACGGCAATCCTGTGTGCTCCTCTCTGATTCATAAATTAGATCCTCCACTGGCAATGAGTGGTGGGGGAAAGAGGAAGCTGACAGAAGCATTTCTAGCTCTCCACAAGCTATGTTTGAATTAGCATGCTGTAGCAAACTCTGTGAGTGAGTGGAATTCATTCGTTGGCTAAAGCTAACTTGCTAATGTTATTTTAATGAACGCCCAAAATGGTTTGCCAAGATTAATTCTGTCTTCGAGTGCAACTGGCAAACTTGTACCTCAGAGTCGGATGTTCGTTATTTTGACGTCACGCATTCAATTTGGAAACATGACGAGGAAGTAAGTAGCCTAAACAAAATAATTATATTGTGAGCATTAAACCCAGATAACTACATTGGAATTCAAAATAATAAAAAAATAATTTTCTAAAAAACTTAACTTTAGACCATTTGCTACAGACTAGATTTTTGCTCACTGATCTCTCTATATGTTGTATTTTCTATATTACAGATCAGTGTTTCAAATTGAGATTCAATATTGCAATCTACAATTTCGAGTTTCGCACAAACTTGCAATTACTATATTTATGACTTGACTTTTCACTTTTCACTCATTTACTAATCAATTTCTAATGGATAAAATCAAGCCCCTCCCACATTATTTCTTATTTACTATGCTGTTTTATGTCCAATTATGGAAGTATGAGTCACTTTAAGACATTTATGTTCAATTTAAGACATTTATATAAAAAAACTTAAGATCTTGTGAAAGAAATTCATGATGCTACTGCTTGAAATGTTTACTGTTGCAATGATGCATTACTATGAAGAATACAGTGCAATATACAGTATTCTAGTGGTCTATTCAAACATAGCTTGTGTCTTTTTCCATGTGTCTACTTCCTTCCTCTCTCAGTGCACTATCCATTGAGATGTTTTATTCATTGCTTTACATCTGTTAAAATTCATGAAGCAGGCCAGAGCTAAATCCCTTCGCTTTCCCTCAGCCAAGGATGTCTCCCATCAAGTCCAGAGCGGGGCCAAAAATTCCACCCGTGTTTCCACCCAGTAGCACTTAAGCGTGACACCTCTGGAATGCTCACAGCACTCTGCAGAAAATCAGCTTGATTCAGAGGAAGTGACTGCGCGGTAAGGAAACCAGGCTCCACTGCATGCCTCAGTTGTTTGAAATGCAGCGTTATGGTTGTTGCTGGGCATGAAATTGGTGAATTATCAGTCAGATACATGTTAGTGAAATATGCTGGACCTTGCAGTGTTATGACAAATGTTTGGCTACTCATAAGGAATTTTAGGCCTTTAAAATGTAACAGTTTTTTGAGTTAGCACAATAGAATGGTTGTTTGGAAACATTACGAAACATGAAATCATAATTTACTATTTTTACTTTCCTAATGCACGTGTCAAGTAATATTATGAGTGATTCATCAGTGCACATTATTCCAAAGGGAAAAAATAAAAATCAAAAAAAAATATTTTTAAAAAACACATTTAAAATGCGTGTGTCGTAGGTGGAGTTTCACTTTTATGTGTATGCGTTATTTATGTAACACATATTCTACATTACCAAATACATTTAGAATGAACAATAACTGCTGTACAAAGAGTAAAAAAAACATGCCTAATGCAGAAAAGCCGCCTCTTTTTCCAAATTGCGTAGATGGCCACTATCTTTCTTTAATCTCTTCTGATAAATTTTCAGTCAAATCGTTCTCTGTGTGCTAGCTCAGAGCCAGTTTCTTATTCTCCTCATAACTGAGAAATTTCTGATGTAACCGAACCAACGGGCAGCGTGAGTGCAAGTTGCAGTAGTCTGAAAAAGTTTGGATATTTGTCCTTCCATACTTCATCTTTAAGTTTCTCAAGAGTGATCGGCGATGTGATCGCACATTTCACAAGATCCATTTCAGCTGTCACAAGCACTGTTGCCAACTCTCGCGAGACATACAAGCAACCGCAGCTTCAAAAACAAGCCCAATATTTTTTGATAATTTATTATCATCAATATTATTTATTATCAATTATTTATTACCAATAAATGAGCCTGCAACATTTTAAACTGAAACCACTCTTTTATCTGAAAAGTAAAAACAGATATGTTATTTTACAAAAAATCAGCAAACTGCAGCAAAGCATGGAACAAAACTCATCTCCAATCACCTGTTAGCAGAATAGGATTGGACAGATGGAAAAAGTTAAAACACAAGAGCTTCAAAGGGGAGCTGTAACATAGCCACATATTTATAGCCTACTAAAATATTGGCTATTCGAACCAAATATACTCTTAGTATTAGTATAGGCTTACTTGTTTTTTTTCTTTTTTATTACAGGCCGTGATAATTAATACATTACAAAAGCATTGTAAAAATTAGGCTTCCTAATAAGGGGAAAAAAATCGCGTTCAAAAGAGGGCGCGTGAGGAGGGGCGAAAATATTTGACAAAATACGCTACGCACTTATATTTGTGCCTATTAACTGTGAGCAGACACAGGTCCTCAATGCATTGGAGGAATACAGTGAACATAAATGAAAAGAAACGAAGTTGCTTGTCAAGTTTTCCTAACAAGCAACCATATTTTTTAAAATAAGCCCAAAAACCCGCAACCCACGACCTGGGATTTTTTTCACGTAACTTTAGAAAAAAGGAAGCCCAAAGTCGAGTATCTACGCGGACGTGCAACGGTGGTCAAGCTGAGGGTGAATCTTAAGGCTTGTGTACATGCTTAGTAGAGGACTGATGCCGTTTTTCTCATAACTGAATACTGCGTCACACGCCACACTTGAGGCCAACGCTTCATGTGAAAATCACCTGTCCAATTCAGCCAGCAGTGACTCAATCCACCACATTTTTATTTGTGGGTTTATTAAAAAATACGACAAATTTCCATTATTCAGTTAACTTGCTAAAGTGGTAAAATAAAGAAAAGAGAGTCCTCTCATGTAGCCTATCGCGACGACAAGTTAAGAATCATGAGTCGCGGCTCGCGAGGATGGGGCTTAAATATACTAGAAATTAATTTAGCCCAAAACTTACTTATTCTATCCACTAAAATAATAAGATAATACAAATAAAATGAGAAAATATAAATTATTAAAATTTTTACCTTTTACTCATAGCTAGACAAAATCATGATTGTCTCTCGTTGGGTGGGCAGTTCCCCAGCGCCCCTAAACCCGCCTACACGTGTATATGTATTGTGTAATATATATATATATATATATATAGAAGCGAGAGTAAATGCCCATTTCTTTTGATTACTTAATTGAAAACATAGAAACTTATATATGTAAGTTATAGATATACATATTTATATATTACACAATATGTAGAATATGTTGTGTAATATAAAATAATAAAATTTTATATTTATCTATTTTTATCTATTTTATCTATTTTTTTTTTGATCCACCCTAAACCTGTTGGTGTTCAAGACCTTCCATAATTTGCTCCTTTGATTCATCCATAAAAATAAAATGAATTCAATCTTCTCAGGGTACAGGTTATGTTGGCTGAAATGTGAATTGTCTATGAACAAACACACACATTTTCGAGTACACCATACTCGACGTTTTTAATGCACTGATTCACATGCAAGAGGTTTCTCAAACTTTCAGCAGAGTTTAACCCTCTTATAATGTGTTTTATGTGCAGACTATTACTGCATAGAAAATTCATACTACTTTTGAGATCTAAAACACTCATTAATGCACCAGTCCATATGAATCAAATCACGGAGCTGTTAAATTAAGACATGAAAACCCGCACAAATGTATCCTAGTATCTTCATAATGAGCTTTTAGCACCGACGTCATTCATTCCAACTGAAAAATCTCATTAAGACTCAAACTTGTGTCCGTGTGTGTGTGTGTGTTTGTGTGTTGTGTGTGTGTGTTGTGTGTGTGTGTGTTGTGTGTGTGTGTGTGTGTGTGTGTGTGTTTTTTGGTTTGTTGTGTGTGTGTGTGGCGTGTGTGGGTGTGTGTGTGTGTTGTATGGGCGTGTTGTGTGTGTGTATTTTTCCTGTCCTTTATGACTCAGATTTCAGAATATGAACCGGTTGAGAAAAGCCAACGCAAACTGGTTTTGTTTTGCATGTCACACTGTATATCTTAGACAAAATTGTCATGAATACTCATTTAAATGAATATGAATGTTCAAACAAGAATTTAAATAGTACCACACAAACTTTTGCGCTAGTAAAGAAAACAAGTCGGAGTGTTTGAAGTCTGTCGTAGCTTGGTGAAAGAAGGAATTAGTTAATTTTTCTGAACAAACTTGAGGTAAATTATGATCATAGTGTGAAGCGAATGTTAAAAGATTGCCAATTTTGGACTACGATAAAAGAAAACTCTTACAATTCTTGTCTCGCATGGCAAAATAGTGGCTAAAATCACCAGGTTTGCTACTATGTCAGTGTAAGTGGTGACGGGCCATTTCACTGAGAGGAAGAAAGATTTAAGCAAAAACGGTTGATTCTAGAAGCCTCCCTCTGGAGAATTCAAGTCCGTAGAGACCGAGGCAATGGATTTATTTAGGAAGAACCCAGTAAATGCACTTCATCTTCTATGTTATGACCACAAAAAGCCACTTTATCCACAGGTATATAAAGTTTTCTATAAAACTGTTCACACCACCTAAATCTTGTTATCCAGGCACACAGAACTACTTCACATTCCACAAGGTCCATTTTCTGGTCCAGTTCACTGCCGTCCAATCCATTCAGTGTCGTTTTTAGTGTCTCCGCAGTGTTGAAGTAGCCGATGGGTCACCATGAAGTCACTGCTAGGAAAGTTGCTCCATCTCAAACTGGGTGTGTCCATTAGCAGGCGTGTTGGCCCAGGCCTCAGGCGCTCGTGGATGTGAGTGGCTGGGCTTCTGAGCGTCTTCTGCAGGGCTGTGCATTTGGATTAAAGCATCCGGGGATGCTGGGTCAGGTGGTTTGTGGTCGTAATAGAGGGCCCATAGGAGTGTCACAGTCAACGTCATGGCTAAGATCTGAGCCACGCCGATCGACACGCCCAAGAACCTCAACACCTGCAGCTGCTTGGTGCCACGGATAAAACTGTAGATCTTGGGTCCACAACCCTGTTGAAAACAAATTTAGTAAATTAAGTTATGTCAACCCTAGTTAATTTCTTAATGCACGTTTCTATGTTGAATAATTCTAACAAACTAAAGGGTGGAAAATATGGTGTCACTGATTACTTTTGTCTCTCTTATTTGTGGCACATTTTTCTAAAGTTTTTATTTTTTGTTTAAATTAATATTTCATTATTTATTTTAAAATTTTACTTTTTAATTACATTTTTTTACGCTTTTTAAATGAATTTTTATTCATTTTATTTTACTATTTTCTTTATTTAATTTTTATGTGTTCTTTAATTATCTTTATTCTTGCCAGAACACTCTTGAAAAATCATTTTCATTGTTTTCTTTCCTGGTTTTAATGAATCTCTAATATGCTATTCCAAAGGGAAAAACGTCTCAGTTTTACTATGTAACCATGGTTTCCCTGAGTAGGGAAACGAGAACTGTGTCCTCTAGGGGTCGTTATGGGGAACGCATTGTCGTGACCCGTGTCTGAAGCATACAATGAAAAAACACCAACTCGTTGGCCGTCGACAGCCATGACGTCACTACCGGTGCGACTCCAGTATCAATCGGCGCCGGGAGCTACACATCATTCACATCTTCGTCTGAAGCTTGCGTCCGCAGCATGGCAAGAATCCTAGAGGACGCAGTGCCTCGTTCCCTACTCAGGAACCATGGTTACATAAGTAACCTGAGACGTTCCCTTTCATGGGAACTTCGAACTGCGTCCTCTAGGGGTCGCGATGGGGAACGGTATACCCACGCCGCCATGCTGAGGGGAGTGCATGCCAGAAACCTATGGCGTGCACTAAGTACCAACTCTACCATATTTTTATGGGAGTTGCCCCTGGGACGTTAGATGTTTGTCAGTGACGTTATTCCCTACGGCCATAGGCCTAGGCTACATACCCCAAAAATCTTACCTGTTAGGGCCAGAACTCCTTGGCCCGGGTAGAGCTCAAGGCTTGGAATCAGGAACAGATTCCTTTAAGGGAATACGACCTAGAGCCTAGAATCATACTAGTCTTGGTCTGTCACACAGGGGCTACCGCACGTTTGTCTTGTGGTGAAGGAACTGTCTCAACAGATCCTTAGTAGCAACACCCTTTTAAGTAGGTATCCAGAGGATACATAGGGGGAGTGGTGCCCAAGGCAGAACCGGGTTTTTAAACCACTCAAAAAGAGCACGAAGTCTTGTGCGTAGCTCTTACCATACAAGATTTTTAGAAATGTGGGCAAAGCATAACGTGCGCACTTACAACTTATGTGGATTTTAGAAAGTGGGAAAAGCATAATGTGCACACTTTCCACTTATGTGGATTTTAGAAAGTGGCAAAGCATAACGTGCACACACTTGAATACCGTTCTAGGGGGTCTCGTGGCACCCTGAAAAGGCAGCCTATAGATAAAATAGCGTATCCCCAGACGCTATATCTACGGCTATAATGCTGGAGTGGCTAGCAGTAAATCTGTAGCTGGGGGAGAACATCCAGCTCTCAATGGAGAGGGAGCTCAACCTACAGCATGTTCCCATGGTGGAACAGCTAGCAGTTATTCAGCTGAGGGAGCAAAACATCCAGTTCTCAATCCGAGAAGGGGGCTCAACCTACAGCATGTTCCAAAGCTGGAAAAGCTAGCAACAATTTACTTAGCTGAGGGAGCAACACACCTAGTTCTCAGTCGAGAAGGTGGCTCGGCCTACAGCATGTTCCAATGCTGGAACGCTAGTGGTAGTTTACCTTGGCTGATGGAGCACAGACCCAGCTCTCAACGAGTGGGGGCTCGACCTGCAGCATGATTGAAAATCAGAGGGGTAAGCATACTGCCGTCTAGCCAGACTCTCATTCCAGGTAACCCTTTGATAAAAGGGGAGCATTGTCTCAATACTACGAGGACAGCCCATGGAGCGAGGAATCTAACTCCTCAGAGAGGATTAACGCTCGAAAGAAACATCATACTCACAATAACCCTCAATGGTGAGGGGGGTGATGCCTCAAGGGGATATCCTGGTGATCGGGAAAAACCCCTCAGGGCGACCCAGATACGGTAGACCAGTAAGGGTAGCATGAAAGCGCAACCCCAGCCCGGACATCCAGGAAATTTTTGCAGTGACGCGCCGGGGGCCTGATAATCACAAAACTCCCGCAGAAGCCTGTGTTATAGCCGCATGATCCAGGAAGTATGAAGCTGAAACCCGGATTTTCTTACCGTCTGGACATATCTCGACGAGTGAAATAAACACTGCAAGTCGAGCACCCGGTTTCTGAACCCAGCACGGGAAACACTGCAAAGAAACTAGCAGAAGGGTACACACAACCACCAGTTCATAGCACATACATATATTTATATACATATATTTAGACATGGATCGTACTCACCCACCACGGCTCCCGCGTTGGAGCTCTGTCCGGAGAAGCCTCTAGTCCGGACCATCAGTAAGGTGGTTGCTATGTAGTCATAGAACCAACTAAAAACATCATAGGTCCAGAAGGAGATTGTTATGCAGGAAGCTTCCACCTGACCTCGGTCAGGTGGCGATATGGTGGTTACAGGGGAATTAGGAAGGGGAAGAAAAGGGTAGATGTTACACCCCCTGAGGGAAAGAGTGGATACCTAAGTATTACTCTGATCCGGACGAAAGCGCTGACGCCTTGTCTGGATCACATCCCTCAGGTCTTGCCTACCTTTCTTTGACCCACGATACTTCCTACCCCGACCCGCAGGCGGATGAAGGGTTGGGGGGGGGGGGGGGGGGGGAGGAGCGCGAGTCGCGACATTAGCCTTCTGTGCTCGTCTCTGATCCCCAAATCGAGACGGGCCAGGACCCCTGGGTTGTTCGTGCTCAGACCTGGACCTTTGTGGAATGAAGGTTTTGAAGGCCGCTGTGCGCGCCTTCGCCTCCCTGAACTTTTCGACGACCGCCTCAACGGATGTACCAAAAAGTTCAGAGGGCGAACCGGGGCATCGAGAAGAAAACCCCTTTCTTTCTTCCCGATGTCTGCCAGGTTTACCCACAGCTGCCTCTCCGTTACTACCATCGCCGCCATAGATCTGCCCATGGCAGAGGCAGCCTGCTTAGTAGCACGAAGAGCAAGATCCGTGGTGCGGCGTAACTCAGCCATCTCATCAGAAGAAAGGCCCTCGACTTTATCCAGGTCTTTCAGCAGGTCAGCCTGGTATGCCTGAAGCACCGCCATCGTGTGCAATGAGGCCACAGCCTGACCTGCTGCTGCGTATGCCTTGCCTTTTATTTTAGATGTAGCTTGAAGAGGCATTGATGGCAAGGAGGGAGTTTTGAGAGAAGATATCTCACCCATAGAGAAATAGCTACTAGTCTCTTCTCCGGGGGCATTCTCCATAGCCGTTTCGCGCCCGCCTCGATTTCGCATACCTGGTATCTGAAACTGCTGGAGTTCGTGAGAAACGCTTCTTCCATTCCTTCCTCGATCTCAGTGGAATGGACTCAGTAAGGAATGAAAGACTCACCTGAGGTGAGGGTTGGGCCAGAAAGATAACGTTCGTCGGACGACCTCGAGCGCCACTTCCTTAGTCCGCTTCCCCTGGCAGTCACGTCTTGCCCCGTGGCGCGATCCATAATTTCCAGAAGCTCATCATATGCAGGGCAGGAGGTTTGGGAAGGCTCAGCCTCAGCTTCTTCACTCTCATCATCCATTTCCTGCTCTTCCTGGGCGGAACCCAGCAAGCACTGTCCCCTGGATCAGATGATGTTAAAGAGAACATCATCCTCCAGTGGCTGTCTCTCGCCCCCGCCGATGAGCGCGAGAAGAAGCCCCTCTCTAAACTCATCCGCCAGGTCCACCTGAGATCCCCACGAGCTCATTCTCCTCCGTGCCTCAGCAGCGGCGGGTCCTGAATCGCGTGAAGCAGATGGCTGCCCCTCTTTACTTGAAAATAGAGACAAACGAGAACGGAGTTTTTTCATTGGAAAACGCTCGCAGTGCATGCCGATTGCCTCCTCGGAGACATCGCGTGCGTGCTCCTCGCCCAAACAAACAACACATAAATCGTGTGTGTCATCTGGTGTCAAATAGCGCTGACACGGATGCACACACCTTCTAAATGCTCTACTAGTGCTCGCCATAATAAATAGAGATAGCTCTTATTTTTTCCTTGAAAATGCACGCTTCAAACAGAACAGTCAATGAAGACGAAGAAGAGAATGATGTGTAGCTCCCGGCGCCGATTTATACTGGAGTCGCACCGGTAGTGACGTCATTGCTGTCGCCGGCCAAACAAGTTGGTGTTTTTCAATGTAGGCTTCAGACACGGGTCACGACGAGGCGTTCCCCATAGCGACCCCTAGAGGACGCAGTTCGAAGTTCCCATGAAAGGGAACTCTTATTTTGAAACTTCTTTTCTCCTGATATCAGGCCTTGCTAGTTTTAGATACTGGTACCAGTAGTGGCTATTTAGGCACTGTTTTAGCAAATTAGCATTAGCTACATTATTAGTCTAGACACATTATGGCACATAATAACTACTTTTCACCATTCAATCAATTCCCAATGGATAAAATTTCTCAGTTTCAGTCAGAAATTATTCAGATTAGACTGATGTTAATAAGTTAGGCCCGCAAGCATGCAGCACAGCGCAAAGCGCAACTTACTTTTTTTTTTTTTTTTTTTTGACTTTTTTTTTTTTTTTTTTGACATTTTTTTTTAACCTTCTAATGTCTCACTATAGTTGTCTTTTCACATTAAACTGATCTCCCCTACATTTCTGCCAGTGCAACAGCTGCCATGCTTATATGTGAGCGATGCGACACCTTCATCCTCTCGCGTGCGTGCCTGTGTGTTTTGGGTATTTCCTATGCTGAATTGTGGAAGGGCAGGTAAACTATTTCCTGTTAGTGAGGGATTTATACTGTGCAGTAATTCCCCTGTCATCCACTCAGAGAGAGAGAGAGAGACAAAGAGACAGGAAGTGGGTGAGGATCAGTCTCCACAGCCTCAGTCCTTCACTCCTGACTCTCCCTCTAGTGATCAATGTTCCTGTCTTATTCAACAAAGCCCTGCTTTCACTCTTCTGCAGTGGGATTTGTCTGAATAGCTGAGCTCTGCTGCCTGTTTTACTACAAACACACTGTGTTTATTATGTTTACACTATTATGGATAAAAAAAATTAGCCTCTTTTTCTGAGGCCTGAACAAAGGCAGCAGATATGCATGTATAACATGGTTGTTCTATCTATCTATCTATCTATCTATCTATCTTCTATCTATCTATCTATCTATCGTTCTGTGTATCATTCTGTGTATCATTCTGTTGTTCTATCTATCTATCCTATTTATCCATCGTTCTATCTATCGTTCTGTGTATCATTTTGTTGTTCTATCTATCTATCTATCTATCTATCTATCTATCTATCTATCGTTCTGTGTACCATTTTGTTGTTCTATCTAGCTATATATCTATATCTATCTATCGTTCTGTGTATCTATCTATCTATCTATCGTTCTGTTTATCATTTTGTTGTTCTATCTATATATCTATATCTATCGTTCTGCGTATCTATCTATCTATCGTTCTGTGTATCATTCTGTGTATCATTCTGTTGTTCTATCTATCTATTTATACTCATTTTATCTTAGAAACCTCCAAACTTCAAAACTTTTTAAACATTTTTCAAACCCTTCAAAAACTGAAGTATAGTGTGGCAGACGAGTCACAGACAGGGCATTTGAAGAGCAGGGGGTTGGATGAGACACTGTGTTGGGTTTGTCCTAGACAGTGTGTTTTGGTACTCAACACACAGGTGCGTCTCTGCGCTACGTGACTGACTTTAATTGCACTGCTGGAGTCGCTCTACACTCACTGGCAATACAGCTTGATTAAACACACGCTCAGCAGGTGAGTGAATCTCTCCACTGTCTGGCCTCATTTTTACAAAGTCAACTGCAAAGTCATGTTTTAATTAGGGCTGTCAATCAATTCAAATTGTAATCAAATTAATTACATGCTATTCCACGCATATCAATATTTGAGCAGAAAAGCTCCAAAAATGAAGATGACATTTTTGTGACAGATGAGTAAATCAATGAATAGAAACTGCAAGAAATGGCTTGTGGTCCACCATTTAGTAAGTTTATCTATCTGTCCAGGTTAGACTTGACAATGTTTTTGATTGTTTGTGTGTATATATATATGCAGACGAGCATCTTTGGCTGTTGCAGCATGACTTTCACGAGACACCATTGGACCACAAAAGAAGACCTTTCATGTGAGTACATTTATGACTTTCATTATTGTTATGCCCTTCACATGTAGAAATCAGATCATCTTCACTTCAACATTTAACCAACTTGCCACAAGTCTAAACAAATCAGCCGGTATATATCAATTAAACAGGTACATTTACTCATTATGAGAGGTTTTGTAACCTTAATTATTCTAATAATAATAATAAACAACTAAATCATCATCCCTATCTGGCCTAGAGGAATAATACAAAAATCTTGGGGGTTACAACATCCAAATAAGCTCACCTCCTGGTAAAGGTCACTGAGGTCATGGTAGTGGGCATGGCGGGCACATCCTGGATACTGATTGGAGCAGCAGGAGTCAGGTGGCCACTCCATCTCTGTCATTTCCAGCCAGTCAGTGAAGTAGATCACTCCACAACACTTCAACTGTAAGGCAGGTATGAAAATTCAGCCTGGTCTCATTGGTTATATGTAGGCATTAATACGTAACATTTACAAGCACAAAACGTACATTTTTGTACGTTTTTATTGATGTTGAAACGTATAATTTAGACCTATTTCAATGTTTAAAACTTACAAATCGCTACGTATTTTTAGGTAAAAAAAAAAAGTAAAATATTTACGTATATTTTATATAATTAAGATATTCATATCATTTTATCAATAAGCGATTTAGATTTTTAGACCCCTTAACCTACCCATTTTATAGCGAATATGCATTTTTATCATTTTACCAATAAGTGATTTAGATTGTTAGAACCCCAAACCTAAACCCAGCCATTTTATAGCGATAGAACCACATTTTACATACGAATTACCATGAGATCACATTGTAAAATTAGTAATTGACAGTGATGTTTTCATAATATTTGCATTCTGAATTGCAATTGGTTCAAAATCCTACTTCACATAACTGTATATTAACATTAACATTTATACATTAAGCAAACACTTTTATCTGCAGCAATTAACAAACAAAAGCAATTTGTCAAAGAACCAACAATATTCATAATATACAATGGCGGGTTTACTAGACAACTAGACCAAGAAGAAAGCTATAGAAGAAATATGCAAAAAAGAAAAGGATTAGTCTTTTTCAAAATCAGATGTTTCACACTGACTAAATGGCATGTTAAGCATTTTCACTTTCAGTGACAACACTAGAATTACTTAACACCATCAAATGTTGCATTGCGGCTGGTTAGGTGTTAGACGAGCTGCTATGCTGCTGATGATTTTGACCTCTCACCTCTGTTTGTATAGAGTTCCAGGCATGTGTTAGCCACTGGTAGCGCTGCAGGCCGAAATGAGGCATACGTGACTTCAGACTTATCATATCAGACCTCTGTACCATAGGCTGAAGAGAGAAAGAAAGGGGGAGTTATGGAGAAATATTCATAAAGGAATCATTTCACAATTTTAAAAGCCTTGTAACTGTCCCTTGTGATTTTGTAATCACATAAAATCAATTCCCCACACGCACAGTAATTATGTTTTCTCAATAACAAAAACAATGTGATTTCCAGGCAGTTTAAAGGACCATCCACACGCCCACACTTCCAATTTTAGGCTCTCTTATGACCAGTTTATTGGCTAGTTATGAAATGCTCTAATCACAAGTGTGTGTGCAAGTGTTGTTTATATACTAGTTGGCATTTTACAGTTCAGTCCCCGTGAGACACTTCTGTTTTCACACCTCGGAAACCATCGTGAGGGGCAGGGCCGTTTCTAGCCAATTTGACGCCCTAGGCGAAATCCCTATTGCCCCCCCAAAAAAAAAATTCTTTTCAGACACCAGTTGGTTGTCACATTCAAATTGGTTGTCATAGTAGCGACACTAATTTGTGGAGATTCAGTGCATTGAGTTCCACAAATCTGAATGCATGATTTGTAAACTGACTGTTAAGATAAACATTTTGCACAATTTAGTATCTGTAATATCATTGTGTTGCCACTAGATGCCTGTATAGCCCTATGTAACAATCCCTAGTGGCTAAGACATTGCACATAATTTACAAAAATTAATTTTATTATATTTTGATTTGGATACTATATACTATACTACTACATATTGTTTAGATATTATCAATGGCTACGTTTTTATCTGTTTTTTGTTAAAAATTTTTGTTGTTGTTTCTTGAAACATTGATTTAAAGTGTCAGTTATTGCATTATTATTTCAGTCAAACCCCTTTGTTACCCCAAACTACATATAAAAGCTTTATCAGCACTCTGGTCTAGTGGCATACAGGCATCGTCAGATTGACAGTACTCTAGCCCAATAATGTTGGGGGATCCAGTGGGGGCGGCAGCCATATTTCAGGGTGACCATGCCACTCCTTATCACAACCCTGCTAAAAGTGCCAATACGTGCGCTCATTGGCGCCCCTTCAGATCGTGGCGCCCTAGGCGACCGCCTAGCTCGCCTATGCCTAGAAACGGCCCTGGTGAGGGGCATATGATAAGTACCCATGATGCCCATGGCTAGATGTGTCATCTCAGCAGAACTGGCTAAAGCTTGTCAGTTTAAAGTCAACATGAAATTACAATCGACTAATATAATTTATTAATACATATTTATGGGCTTATTGTGAGTAATTCATAACTGCATGTTATTCTAAAGAAAAATTAAACCATAATAACATGATAAACCTCCAAAATGACTTTCCTTTTTGGTTAATGTAATATAGGCCTTTTTTATAGATAAACGTGTAAAGAAATAAAAAATTATATAACGGATGTTAAAAAAAAAAATTTTCTTTATAATATATATATATATATATAGAGATATATATATATATATCTTGACTGCCTGATGTTTACAGTAGAACAGCATAATGACATTAGATTTATCTTTCTATATAAAAACAGATTTTGTTAAATATTATTTGTTCAAATATTTACTTTATTAAGTTGGGACTGTTTCCCTAAAATACGGGTAGATGTAGTATTTTATTATTAATTCTAAAATATGGTAAATATCAATATGTATTAATTTTTTTATTTTACTTTACCCCAAACACTATGATCGTAAGTAGGGACATTTGTATTGTTTTGTTGTTGACATTTTCATGTAATCACAAACCTTTTTACAGTCCACTAAATTCTGATTTAAACATTAAGTCTGTCCTTCTTTTTTTTTGTTTTTTTTCTCAATAATATTCAGTTTCCACAACACAAGAATTTTCCGGGGTTACGTTGTTTTCACTGTTATACACTTGGGGGCGCTATTACACATCTCCTGAATGAGCCCAGAATCACTCGCTCAAAAACACAGACGAGGAAGACGTAAAAAGTAGTGATCTCATATGTAAGCAGATGCATATGAAAAATAATGCGATCATCGATAATAAGCAGCAAATGAAAGCAAATCAAAACTGTCTAAGGTTACCGAGTGAAATCTCGATCCAGGAAGTGGTAAACGACTGTGCAAGCTGATGGAAGCGATCTACATGTATGCTTTGATCATCATACTGAATATGATTCAGATGTAGTATTTGATAAGCATTTTGTGCATTTTTTATGAAACTTACCTACATTCAAGTGTTGATAAAAAAAGAAAACTTGAAGCTAGAATAAAACAGATTTTTTTAAAGTAGAGGCTCGGATCTTTATTTTGATATGTTCATATATTCATACAACAAAATATTCTGGGGTCCCTTATATTTTAGTGAAAATCGTCAAAAATGCTAGCGGTGGCTTTGTTGTTGCAAAAACGCTGGCAGGGAAAGAGTTAAAAACGACACATTTCGGAAATAAGATGGGTTGCGAATGTCATTTCATGTTGACTTTAAGCCAAGGAAAGTTGAAGTGGATACACTGTTGATACAACTGCTAACATGTAACCAGGCCAGGTGCGGCGGAGTAAACCAACTCATTGCCCACCTGCTCACCCACACACAGGGGTCACATTAGGCCACAACAACACAATAGGACCATCACACCCAACAAAGGTTTTTAGGTTGTTGATAAGAGCGCGTCTTCAAGCAGTAGCTGTGTATGTCTGTATGAGAGAAGCTAGATTAAAGCCAGGTGTGTGTGATCTCTTCCCCTGGAGGTGCGCCTTATCTCTAGTATCCCTGGGCTAACATAAGCAGATGCTACCTGCAATCCCTTTTCCCCTTTGCTGATCAAATCTTTTAGTCTGCACAGATCAGAGACAGGTTTCTGTAAAGCCTGATGCTAATCTTGCTTCAAGAGCCAACTAGAGCATTTACATAGATGACTCCACCCGCCATCCGCACATTAATAAACGTAAACGCTCTGCTTATTAACTCCCCCAAAAGGAAATGTGCTAGAGCCGGGCTTTTGAAGTCATAATAGTTAAGATTAGATCGTAAGCAAGCGGCTTAGAAATCGGATCCTCATTCCAATGCTCCTGGGAACGACTGTGTGGTGGCCATGTTGTTGACATGAGAGAGAGGAGAGTGAAGGCATTCCTGTTTATTCATAGTATCACGCACCTCGTCGTATGTCCATACTCCGCTGGCCAGCTCCACGCAGAATATCACCATCAGACTGCCAAAATACTGCGAACGCACACACAGAGGAAAACAGTTTGGTTAAATATATCTTTTGAAACAATAGGGCAGAAGGAAGGTGTTGATGATCACACATAGAGAAAGGAGAGCAAATGTGTGTGTGTGTTTGTTCACATATGCTGGGATCTGAGGTCTGGTTTGTCTCTCAGGTCGGCTCTCTGGAGTTTTGCGTAATTGTGACAGGCTGTGTTCAGAATAGCATACTAGACATACTATTTGTTGCAGTAGGTATACTGTGCAAAATATGCAAATATAACAGCGCATACTGCATCTCATTATACAATCCACTCGACATGACCTTCCAGGTATTAAATGATCACTATTCCATAATTTTTCAAGTCAAGATGAAACTGATCCTATTTATTTTGTTAATCTTTTTTTTCTTCTCCTTAATCGTGTATATCAGTGGTGGCGAACTTGCAGCCCTGCAGAGTACAGCTCCAACCCTAATTAAAACTCACTTGCCTGTAGCTTTCTAGTAATCCTTCACACCTTGATTAGCTTGTTCAGGTGTGTTTGATTAGGGTTGAAGCAAAACTCTGCAGGGCCTGCGGCGCTCAGGATCCGACGTTCGCCCACCCTGGTGTATATGTATATTTATATCAATACTAAATATATATATCTATATATTATATATACTATATATATATATATATCGATATATTATTATATTATATTCGATTATATTAAAATGTATTATTAAATATAATAAGATAGTGTACACATATAATATAACCAAATTATGTTTATTTTAGTGCTGTCAAATGATTAATTGCATCCAAAATAAACATTTTTGTTTAAAAAAAATATATGCATATGTACTGTGTATATTTATTATGTATATATTAGGGCTGTCCCCTAATAGTCGACTAATCGTTAGTTGACCAGAAGAGGCTTGGTCGACCAACATTTTTTAGTCGCAGAAAAAAAAAATCTGAAATACATATTTTGAATCTGTAAAGACTCTACGTTTATTTATGTGCACTCACAATAACAACAAAACATTGTGCTTCTGTAAAATAATGAAAGCAAACAGGATGCGCTTTCTGCCATCTTGGTCTCTGTGAACTTGAGTGCAAAACTCAGAAACTCTGTGTACTATATTTGCCTTACAGATATGAAAACATATCTACAGAGAGCAAAATGTCTACTTTCAAATAAACCAATTAAAATGGAAAACAAATATTCTCAGATTACATAATCCGTATGAAACATGCATACAGGCGCATATACTACTGCGGAGATGACGAGTCAGTGTCGCCAACTTCATCTCTTAAACCGAGAACAAAGAAAGCACTAGTTTATCAACACGTTATTAAAATGTTAATGCAGCCTCCTTACTGTTTTTCCCTGCCATATTCATAATCATTACTTCTGCGGTGCGCTGTGGCAAGGTTTATGCATGTGCTTGAGAGCTTATAGGCTATGTTAAAGGCTCATTATAATGATTTAAATGGTTTATTAATAAATTAATTAATAATTAATTAATAAATTGCAATTAGTCGACTAATGCTTCAAATCAACAACTACTAGTCGACCAGAAAAATCTTCAGTCGAGGGCAGCCCTCATATATAAATACACACACATGCAATGTATCTATTAGAAAACTGTTTGTTAATATAAAATATATTATATAATACATTATTGGAGATTAAATATAAATCATGTAAAATGTTACTTTTACATTTAGTCATTAAGAGAAGCTTTTATCCAAAGCGGATTACAAAATTTGCCTGTACTAAGATCATTATCCTCGTTTGTATTTATGCATGCAAATTTATCTTATTTAAGTTATATTATATTTAAAATTTATATTGAATATAATTTGTTTTTTTTACCATTATATTTTAAAAAAAATATAT
Source organism: Sinocyclocheilus anophthalmus (assembly GCA_018155175.1). Taxonomy (NCBI): domain Eukaryota; kingdom Metazoa; phylum Chordata; class Actinopteri; order Cypriniformes; family Cyprinidae; genus Sinocyclocheilus; species Sinocyclocheilus anophthalmus. Next base: position 255,774 of record JADLZN010006545.1, on the reverse strand, counting down.
TTTTTTTCATTAAAGAAAGCAAAACAAAAACTGACATATTTATTATTTATTTCTTAATAATGCAAGCCATTTTTTGTTGGTAGCAGTGTGCAATTATATTTTAAAATCATCTACACGTTGTTTATTCAACATTTGTTCATTCAGCAAGTGAGTGACATCAAGTTAATTATACCTTAGCGTCTTGGAATTCAATATTTATATATTATTATGTTTTATATTTAAGTGTTCAAGTGGTACCCAATTATCATCTTTGAAATTGTAAAATAAATTATACGAGAGAGAGAGATGGAGAGAGAGAGAGTTTATTAATATATATATTTTAAAACATTAGAATTTCACCACTTGATGACTTAAATATGAAACATAATGAGAACATAATGACAAAAATGTAGCATACTACTATCTGAATTGTTTATTTGTTGCTTAATTGTCCTATTTAAAAATGTAGTATGCAGTATGGATGCACAGAATGGATGGAACAAAAGGTAATCAAAATTCCAAAAAGATTATTTTTTGCATTCGCAGATGCACAGATTTTGTCTTTAGGGCCCTGTGAGTTAACACATCAATCTCATCTCCTCCTGTTCTGTCTTTCTCAGAATCTCTTTAACGTACATAGTTCCCCTCTGTTGAACACACACTTTAAGAGAGATTATCAAGATGAATGACAGTGTTAGGAGCCGCATTCAGAGCAGACCCCCATCTGACAGCTTTATTTGGGGGAGACTAAATATTTGTGGCTGTTCTACTGCTGTGTTAGCATTTCAGTCCATTTGGTCTGTCAGATGCCTGCCACGAAAAAACTACAACCTTTTCTCTTCACACTCTTCCCAGCTAATATCTGCTGTTCAAATATGTCCAGTGTGAACTTGTAACCTCTGGAAGTTCCCAACAAGCTGGCTCATCTGCAAACATGCACATATATTTCTCAGGGTAAGCGAGGTTACATTCTCTTGCCGACCTCTCGGTTTATTGATTTGTTGAGAGTTTTACTTTTCCTCTTTCACACTCACACATTTTTTGGCTGTTACTGTTACAGAAAACAGGACACGTCGAAATGGATGGATTTCCTTTTCACCGGAACAATTTACACCCCCTTTATCACTTAGTCATGCAAACAGAACGAGAGCGAGTTGATTCTAAAGTCGTATCAGATTTGTTTTGACAGATGGCTACTGTTAAACTGCTGCTTTTGGGTTTGCTTACGGTTAAGAGATTTGAACAGACTGTGCTGTGGACATGAATGACACTTCAAATTATGTGATTTATGGAGGAGAGATGTGCTATTACTTTTTAAGCTATTAGGGATGCACAATATATTGGTACCGTATTGATTATGGGCCAACATTAGCCTTCATACATATTGATTGATACTGGATATTTAAGACCACACATCGGCTGGACAGACTTGAAATGTACGTTATTATAATATAAGCAACATTTTTCGTCTAAAAAGGGAGACTCCAACAAATGCATATGCAATAAGGTCAGCCACAAAAATAACTTTGTCCATAGTTTTTCATCTTAATTTTTCACTGCATCTTTAATAAATCCTGACAGTAGTTTTTTTTGTGTCAGATTTGCTGATCTGAAATGTTGAATGTTGGTCTTGCATGACCAAAATAGGACTTTGCTTAAAATTAATTTTTAAAAACCCTAATCATTCAATAACACTTGTATCATTTAAAATAATTGATTTTTAGCTATTTATTGTAAATTTATTTAGATAAAAGTACGTTAAAAAAAAATAATATGTATAATTAAAACTGTTTTAAAAGTTTTTCCTATTTATTTCTTAAGTTCTTTGTCTACATTATGTACTTATATCAAATATACATACTATTTTATATATATTTAAAAAAGTTTTTAAAAATGAAAAGTAACAATTTATTTATTATTTTCTTAATATTCTTGCAAGAAACTTTGTATTTAGAATTTTTTTATCGACATTTTGGCCTTTTGTTCTACACCTTAGACAGCATTTTGTCTTAAGAGGATTAACGAGGCTTTTTGCTTTTTTAGTGTGGACTTTTAAAAACTGAGGCCATTTAAAAATGATGATGCATGGTTATTCATGTGGACTATATGTAAAGAAATTATAATATATGTATATTGTTTTAACAGCATCTGTTGTGCCTGCTCACTGTAATAATGTTCCTAAGATGAATGTTACTCTTCTATTCTTCATATTCAGGCAAAGATGAAAGAATATTTACTCGCAATTGCTGTCCTACCACAAAAATGACAGTTTTGCATTTTAGACCATATGGAATGATAATTTTGGATTAATGTGGACGTAGCCTTAAATTTCTTGCCATGTACTGATGTTTAATATGAAGTTCTCTCTGCTCTCACGATCTCCCGGTTGCCTTCTTTTCTTTGAAGGATAAAGAGTGTGTGAGAGTTTGAGATAATGTGTGTGTGTGTGTGTGTGTGTGTGTGTGTCGTGTGTGTGTGTTGTGTGTGGGTGTGTGTGTGTGGGGTGTGTGGGTTCGGCCAGGTCGCAGGCACCGGGAGCGCGCGGCTAGGGAATAGAGCGACCAGTAACCCAGCGCCTCTCTATATCATGTCCTTCCAAGCTCTCCTCCTGGATTGGTTTACCTATTGTATCTCAGCCAGATAATATTGTTTGTCGCCGAGCCGCTGGGTAACACAAGCCCGCCGGGGCAGAGAGGAGAAAGGCTCCTGAGGAGATGAATGGAGACCCAGAGAGAGGAGGAGGAGGAGGGAGTGAGATGGGCCAAGGAGTCCCAGAAAACAGGCCCTCAGTCTGGGTCAGCAGACGGGAAACCCACACACCTGGGACAGAGAGCCACAAAACAGCCCTCTGCCTGCTCTCTCTGCCTGGACGCTTTGTTTAGTATCTTCCTTTTTTGTTCCATGTCAAATGGTTTTGTAACGACATACAACATACAAGTGAGTAAATGATGACAGATTTAAATTTTTTGGGTGGACTGTCATTTTAAAGTAGGAAAAACAGCCTGTTTAATTCGAAGGGTCAGATAGAGGGTGGATTTTCCTTCCTCCCCAAATCATTTATATCATCTGTGCTAACAGCCTGTCAAGATCGTGCAATTTCACAAGTCATAATGTCACCAACATATCCGTCTAAACACACAAAAATCTCTCACAATGGATATAACTATGTGCCCTCTATTTGGCTCTCCTAGACAGTCCATCATGTTGATTGATGTGCAGTGCTTACACATTACTGCTGTCTAACTCTTTGTCTCAGAGACGCAGGAGCTTTTCGGCCTCCATCACCTATAGGACAAGTTGCTACTAGTGTCTGAGGCGGTTATTATCATCTGACACACACATTCTGATGATAAGCATAACTAGCTGCAGGGTGCACCGTGACATCTAATATAAGAAAGATATGGCCTTGTAGTATACCAGTGTAGTTCTGAAATGAGTGACATTAGTTTTATACACACATGTCTGCAGTGGAGTCAAAACTACATGAAACTGAATTCACACTGCATTTAACTTCTATAAAAAGACATATTTGTGAAAGTGAGAAACAATATTTGGTGGGAAATAACAGTGGCAGGACTTAAGCATATCCATCGGGATTCGATTAGAATATGAATGTTATGCTGTGATATTATTGGTTAACATTTTCTGCCTACAAGTCTTTTGTTACATCAACATAAACGATTATGGCAAATATGGTCAATTTTAATGTTATGGTGTCTTTAAAGTCAACATACTGACCCATTATTGCATGTTGCACAACTCACTGTGCATGATTAATCATTATCTGTTATTCCAGAAAAGCAAAAACCTTTGCTAAAAAAAGTTTTTTGTATTTGATTAATAAACAAATTTAAAAATAAAAATAAATACTAGTTACTACTAATAAAAATTTAAGTAATATAAATATAATAAAAAATTAAATTTTTATAATGCAGAATACATTTTTTTTTGACTTTTTAATTACATTATTAACTCATCCATATAATGTCTACAAAGTTTTGGAAATCTATCAATAAAAAGTAAATATATGCTTGAAATATTAATAGAATTAATTATTAGTAGGACATTAAAAAAAAAAATAAATATATATATATAATATGATATAATATATATATATATAGATATAGTAATATAGATATAATAATAATAAAAAACTATTTTTCTTTTATTGCACGAAAAAGAGCAGCCTGGACATTTTATTAAATATATTTCTGTGTTCCAGATTACGCAAATTAACTTTCAATTTCAGCGAATTAGCAGTGAGCAGTTTGGACATTTTTAATGATCTTTTTCATAGTCTAAACAGACTTTCATGAAAAAAATACAATTTACTCAGACTCTAAAACAACTTTCCTTTTCTGCTGACATCATCATCGCTTACTGTATGTTTTAACTACCTGATTCCATTTTCATATGTAAAGGCCACTTTTCACAATCCAATCAGTTACCAGTGAAATAAATCAAGTTTCGTCTCACAATTTCATCTCATCAAATACCAAATTTCACTTGGAAATACATCACATTACACAAGTAAATATTTGAGGAAGACTATAAGGATGTGCTCTCTCTCTCTACTCCCCTCTAGTGTATGAAGTGAAGACACGGCGGTCTCAGAGGGGATACGTGGATAAAGAAAGCACGACTTGTTGGAATCTGTGGTGGTTGGGGTCAACAACGTCACTGCCAGCTAAACTTAAAATATTCTCGGTACACAAAACCACACACATTCCAAACCACACAATGTTCCTGCTGTCCTCGTTTTTTTTTTTTCCTTCCCAGTTCTTACCCAAGACAGTAGGAGCAGATTGCACTTGAGTGTGCCGCAGTAGCCCACCATAGCCACGATGATTAGAAAACAGCACACGGCGATGACGACAGGATGGACGACGGGGGAGTATGTGAGAACGGCTGCCTCCTCCAGTCTGAGGGAAAGAGAGAGAGGAAGAGTCATTTCTTGGCAGGCCTTTTGTTTATTTATCCGTCCATCCTGCTCACTTGTCTCTTCCTCCTCTCATAGGGCAGCATATTTGAGTACTACACCAGTTGCAAATAAACTGTGATTATACTCTGTAGGAATGCAAGCTCTCTCTCTCTTCCTGTTTCTTGCTGTCTCTACTTCTGTTTGGCTTTCTTTTGCTCCAGTTCTCTAAGATGCAACGCTACATTTTTAAGGAATTATCTGGGTTCGGTACACATTATGCTCAATCGACAGCTTTTGTGGCATAATGTTGTATACCGCAATTTCAACAAAGTAATTTCCACTTGTCTCTCCTTTTATATAGAAAAGCCAAAAATCTGTTTACAGTGAGACACTTACAGTGGAACTGAGGCCAATCTGTAAGCATTCAAATACTCTCAATTTCAGTAGTATAGCCACAAGATGCAAACAGTGTGCATGTAAATATGATTTTACTGTGGAAAAAAATACTACTAGCCTTTTCTGTGTAAACGTATATATCCACTTGCCATGATAATGTAATACTATTAATCCTAAAACGACTGTAAAATTATTTAAACAGATTTACTTTGTTTTAACAGAAGGATGAAGGTGTTTTTAGAAAATTAAAAGCTGCATGTCTCTTGTTGTAAAATCTCTGAAAGTGGGTCCTATTCACTTCCATTGTAAGTGTATTACCATAACACCTAGTTTTCATTTTATGATTAAAAAAGTAATGATATAATCAATTAATCATTATTAGTTCACATAAATAATTGCTGTCGATTGAGCTTAACTTATACTAGTACATATTATGTTTAATTCTGCAGAGATTGCATGTTTTGTATTTTTGTTGTATGAAAAAAATACATTTAATATAAATAAAAAATAATTTAATTAATAAATTACAAAAACCATTTTATTTTGACTGAATAAATTAATAAAAAATATGTATATCAATCTTTATAAAGTAATTATTTTTAAACATTTAGTTTTGGCATGAATTTTTCTTAGTTAATGTGATTTTTTTATATTATATAAATAAAACAAAAATACCAAAAATATATCTATATATATATATCTATTATATAATTATACATGTAAAATGCGAGGTACAGTGATTGAATTAATGATACATGTTAATAAGTAAATAATATATGTATAAGTTAATAATAGTAAAATATTATATATTTTTTTATTTATTTTTTTTATATTTTATGTAAAAAATTATAATTGCTGCCAAGCTTAACTTAGACTGAATATTTCTAAATATCTAATTAAGGATCACACATATCTGTATAAATCTGAAATGTTCTACTCTAGTTGATATCCTGTTATGTTATGATATCCTATTTTACAGTCATGGAAGAAGGGCTGATTCAGCATGTTACTGCAGTGCAACTTTGGAAACCTATTCATTGTGTACAATCAGATTTTAACACAATTTTCTCTCTGTTGATCCCCATTCCTGTCTTGATGTGAGCCACAGAGGACTCAGTAACGACTTGAATTATAATACACACCTTGGTGATAAATTGCTTTTTGTCAACACTAATTAGATATCACTCGCCTCCAGGATAATATTGATACTTTTGGGATTTTTCTACCAGTTTTGCAGAGTTTTCCTTTAATGCTTGAAAGGATTTGGGGGGGGGAAACTCTACACAATTACAAAGCATACACAAATGAATGGTTCTCAACCCAGGCCCCGTCTCAACTGGCGACTTAATGTATTTATCTGATTTCTTCCCCAGAACTGCACACCTCATTCATGCTTGTAATTACTTCATAAGCTCGAGGCAATTTGATCCAGACTGGTTGAAAAGTGGGAAAACAGTAAATTAGACCTTTACATGGACCGTTGCCCCGAATGAAAGGATTTTACGGCTCACACCTGTCCGTCCGCTATCACTCACCTGGTGTCAGCGGTTAAGGTGAACACGTTGTTCAGGTGATCCCTGAGGCAGGCGGACACTCCCAGCACACACAGGGCCATAAGCTTGGGGGGGGGAAGAGACGAAAACTTGAAGGTACTTGAACCACGATTAAACATGGATATCCTTATTTTTGACAAAGATAATACAAGCAAGAAAACATTTTCCAAAAACATTCTCCCCCAAAAAGTTTTGATTTTTGTTTTAATATTTGTTTCAAGATTTAATCTATTATATATTTTATTGTTAACACTTTACAATAAGGTCTATTAGGTAATGTTAATGCATTAACAGTTAGCAATACCTTTGTTACAATATTGTTATTTATACTTTAACTTTTACTTAATACTTTTTTTTGTAATTTAAATTACAACTTTTGATTTTATAATGTATTAGTAAATGCTGGAATTAAAATATGAGATCAATAAAGTATTTTTAATTGTTAACTGGTTTTAATTGTTTCTGGCTGCCAAATATTAGACTTCATACAGCCACTAAAAATCCCATTTGGACCACATGGTAAAAATTGGCATCCTTTGCTTACAGATGTCATTTGGTTTGATTGCGTAATGCTTTAAAATTCATGCATTTTAGTTGTGGCTTAGTCTTTGGAGACTTTAGACAAAAAAGGTACATAACTGAAGTCATATGTAGCCTACCTTTTCGAATTTGTAGTTGTAAATAAATTACAAAGATGTACCTTTTAGCTTTCGTATATTAGGATATTGCCCCAGTGACAGCTTTGTACAGCATTTTTTTTTTCTTGAGTGTATTAAAAAACAAGCAAGCATTGCATGGATCTGTATTTGTGTACTTGGTTGGCTTGGAAACCTATTTAGGTACTGTGCTATGTTTGACATGCTGCAATATTACTGGGATGAGTTTAGTTTGCCCTACGCAGGCATTCTTGGTCTAAAAACACACCCTGGTGCTTATCACATTTAATTCCCTAAAAATAGCGCCCGGCAGAATGTGAGCTGTGCGCCATTCGAGCATAGCTGGGAGACAGGCTGTCCTCTACATAAAGATAACATAGGATGGGGAGGGAGGGAACACAGATTGCGCGTGTGTCGGAGAGTGAGTGTCTGTTGCGCGTCTTGGAGAGCGCAGAGCGCACAGCAGCACCGATCCATGTAACGTGAGCGCTCGCCCAGCCACCTGCTCCGACTTGGACTCGTCTTACCCAGAAGAGAAAGTTGAGCGCGTAGAGCAGACAGCGCAGACACTTCACCGAATCCTCCCGGGCCATTCTGAGCGCACCAACTGCTCGCCAAAAGACCTCATTTTAACTTCTGCCACCACGGCACCATAACCGCTGAGGAGAAAAGTCAGTTCGAAAATTGCGTAAAGCATTTAACAATCGTACAGCTTGCTTGAGATGTCATGTGGAACACATCACTGCTGCAGAAACCAGTCTAAAGGGGTTGCTGGTCTTAATTGGTCTTCCACCCCAGACTGAACTAAAGTGGTTTTGCACACTCAGCTTTAAACTATAGCTAAAAATCAGCTTAAACCATTTAAGACCAGCTGGCTAGGCTGGTAGACCACCTTTGACCACAGAAGAACATCTGAAGACCAGCTTTACCAGGCTGGAGACCAGCTAAGTGCATGTTAAGACCATCTGAAGACCAGTTTGGCCATTAGGCTGGTTTAAGATGTTTTTACAGAGATTTTTGAAATCATACCATGTCATAAGTCCTTGTGCGCGTTCAGCTCGCATCCAGAATGTATTGAAATGGTGTTATAAATATCCGTGGGATGTTTAGGAAGCAGCATGTGGTTTTAAAAAGAGCAAGCTGCAGCTTTCTCCTCTCCGACGGCTATTAAATTCACTTTGACACTTCACACCAAAAAAAATCCCTGGAGTATCCAAAAAAGACAAAGAAAAACGCTCAAGGGAAGGCACTACACAGACGATCCCTTTATATTTTGTCCAGCATGAAGTTGCAGGAAACTCCTCAAACTTAGTTGCGCCTGCAATGAAAAATCATACTTGTATTCCTAACGGAGCTGCGCGCAACAGCCGGGCGTTTTCGCTGCGATCCATTCAATGCCACTGTCATTCCAGGCGTTATATACTCCAGTCAGGGCCAGCTGTGTGCACCTCGCCTTTCCACAAGTGTTGTGTTTAATTTGTGCTTGTAAGAGACTTTCACTCCAAACGCGCGAGTGTCATCCGGAGCAGCGGTGCCTCCGGGTCCTAAAGGCAAACTCGGGGTCGTCAAAGCCATCCCGATTATGGCAAGCCTTTTTAACATTTATTCACATATAGACCAACTTGTGTCTATATGGAAGCTAATTTACGCAGCTGAATAAAGAAAGAAAGAAGTAAGTTAATTCCAACTTTTTATCTCACAATTCGGACTTTTTCGAAATATTACAATTGTTTATATCTCACAAGTCAAACTTTAATCTTACAGTTCTGAAGTATAAACTCAGAAATGCAAAAAAAGAATTGTGATATAAAAAGTTACAATTATCTTTATTTTTGTGTATTTTCGCCATTGAATTCTATATGAATCTATGGTTCAGATGCCAACTATTCACTTCAGAATAGTGAACATTTTAATTGTTGCTACTAGTTTTATTGGTAACTATTCAACAGGTATATGCTTAATTTCATTAACATAAAAATGTTAAACACTAGTATTTCTTTTCTAGCTGCTATAACTCCCCCATATCCCAGCTACTAATATTACATGCTAGCATGCTTTAATCTAGTATGCTCGAGAATAAACTTGGTCATTGCGCAATTATGTCATTTCTACTAAGACATATTTCATTTTGATAACAGAGTAGTAATTCTATGAAGAGTAAACATTGTGAATAAAGTATAGTTTTCAGGGAACTCATTTATAAAACATACATAAAATTAGATTTGATCCTAAAATCCATGAATTTCATCCTACATCAAAAGGGAGGGGAAAAAATGGAAATTCATAACAGCAAAAACTGACGTAAAAATGTTTGTATATGCCCAACTGTAGGCATGTATACAAACCTTTTGTGCTCAGATAGATATATATATATATATAAAACAATCCAACATTGTTTATTAAGATGTAAAGATCACAAAATAATCATAATATGCATTTTTATGCACCCATTGTACTTCTCCAATTAGGGACAAATTGGGCCTGCCCCTTTTCAGTGCCTTATATTAATTCTAATAAGCCATTCTACCCACTTAATTTGTTTCTATGCTCACAAATGCATGCATCAGCAGTGCTTGGCATGTATCCAGATCTCCGCCCCCAAGATATCATATGCCGGGGTGAAGAGGTCAGATCTGATGGGCATATTATTGTCTTGAGAAAGACTGTCACAATCTGCTATTATCTGGGAATGTGTTGATGAATATTACTATGCTGCAGCTATACTGGTACTAATTTATATCAGAGTGTCCATGTAAATATTATTCAAAAGCATTAATAACTATACATTTATTAATATGTTGTTTGAATGAATCCATAACATCGGGCAAGGAAAAGACTTGCGCTTTACATTGACTACTATTACAGCACTTCTTCATTTAGTTCTCTCACAAAGTGGCCTATATTCTAACACTCGGGGTGTAAATATTTCATATTGGTAATAGTTGGGTTATTAAATATATTAATTGCTAAACATTTTTCAAGACTTGTAAAACACACAGCATGCAAAACCAGTACAGTCTGCATTGTTTCATTTGAAGCATCCTAACTGCTGACTGATTGATATTATTTGATATTCTAGTGCGCAAATATAGCACCAGAAAACTCAGATGAGAAGAAATATAAAAAGACAACTAGAAATAGCTTTCAAGCTGCCACAAATGCAGATGGAACAGTCATCAGAGGAGCCACATTTCCTGTTTATGAGCTCGAGCATATTTTTATTTGATCTAAATTGAGAGCTGAGGTCCAATGTCACTTTGCGGAACACTTCTTGTCTACAACTGTGTGGTAAATTTGTCTTGGAAATTAAAGGTTTTAATGGGATGTTTTATAAAAGCCTCCACCACAATGAGTGTCTACAATGAGTGTGGGGTCAAGCTGAGGTTTTTTCCTCTCAAGAAACAGCTGGGTAGTTGCATTGTCTTCCACGGGCAAATTTCTAGTGGTATGTGTTACAAAAGACTCTTACACACAGACAGCACCAAATTGTAACTGTCTAGAGCAAACGTGTGAACTGTCATCAGGTATTGCAGTCAGTGCTGCCCTCCAAAGGCCAAAACTGAAACCTGTCAAATGAGATAGTAAACAGAAGTGTGTGTCTGATAACCATGATGAGGCGAAATTTAAAGAACATCATATTTTTCAAGTTTAAGTTATACAATAACATTATTTAGTAACTGAAGAAAACGGGTGAATAAAGATTATATTCAAAAATTTTATTTTCTTCAGAAAATCTTGAAGAAAAATGTAATATAGAATAGTTTTATATTATAGAATTAGACTTTTTGATTTCATTATCATTATACACACCGGCACAAGCACATATAAATAAATATATACATGTATATAGTGTACATATTAATAATTTGAACTACTAATTTAGCCATATTTACAGTATAATTGTTACAAGGGCAGTCGTTCTTGACAGAATGATGTCAGGTAATATTTGCCCAGGTAATCTTTCACACCAAAAACCAAACACACACACACACACACACACACACACGCACACACACGTAGTGTTTCCATGTTTTATGGGGACATTCCAAAGGAGTAATCAGAATCAGAATCAGAATCAGAATCAGAATCAGAAATAGCTTTATTGCCAAGTATGTTTGCACACACAAGGAATTTGACTTGACGACAGGAGTTTCCAGTGTAGAAGAAAGTACAAACATATTGCAGACATACATGATAGTGTAGACTACATATGAATCCACAGTAGGGATGTAATATAAAACTCTATAATAAAAAAAAAATTGAACAATTGAATATTGTACTATATACAGAAATAGAAGTATAGGAAAAGATTTAATTGTTTAGATAAATGTACAGATGTGTTTATTAGTGTGCAGATATGTTATTTACAAAGTGTGCGGTTTAATATAAATATACTATGTTAGTTGTATAATTATGAAAGATTAATTGTTTAGGCTGAATATAGCCTGTGGGAAAAAACTTTTTCTTGTGCCTGGCTGTTCTGGTGGTCCGTGCTCTGTAGCGCCGACCAGAAGGCAACAGTTCGAAGAGAGAGTGGGCTGGGTGTGAGGGGTCCAAGGTGATTTTTTTAGCCCTTTCCCTCACTCTGGAGATGTAAAGATCTTGAAGGCTGAGCAGAGGGGCACCAATAATCCTCTGGTTAATGGTTTTTATACTGCATGAAAACTGTATTTTCTGTCACCCAGAGTACCACCCTACACTAAACCTACCCCTCACAGAAAACTTTCTGCACTTTTAGATTTTCTAAAAAACTCATTCTGAATTATTTATAAGCTTGTTTCCTCATGGGGACCTAAAAGATGTCTCCACAAGGTCCACATTTACTGGTATTACTACCTCAAAAAATGCTGGTTTAATACAACCCAATTGCTGGGTTTGTCCTTATTTTACCCAGTGCTGGGTTGTATTTAACCCATCATTTTTTAGAGTGTAATGTATATAATATATATATATATAGATATAGATATATATATATATCTATCGTCTATATATATTAATAAACACACTCTAACAAAAATGCTGGGTTAGTATATATATATATCATAGGTGTGTTGTGTATAGTGTGGTAAAAGGGATGAACCCACAGTTTGGGTTGTTTTGAACCCAACGCTGGGTCAAAGCACACCCCACTGCTGGGTTATTTTCACCAACATTTTTTATGTGTGTGTCTTATATATATATATATATATATAAAAAAAAAAAAATATATATATATATATATATATATATACACTCTAAAAAATGCTGGGGTAAATATAGTATTACTATATTATATATATATATAATATATATATATATCTAATATTAATATAGTATATACATAATAGTGTGTTGTGTGTGTGTGTGTGTGTAGAAGAATTTAAGAGGACCACATTCACAATAAATGAAGATCTTGTTCAAAACATACAACTGGAAAATGGAAACTTTGAAGTCAAACTGCACATATCATTTTCTTAAGAAAAACTTTATATAATATGAATATATATAGAACACATTCTTTGTTTATAAAAAACATTTCATATTATTAATATCTGACTTTTTCATTCATTTATATTTTTACACATATTGAATGAGAAAGAGAGAGAGGACAGAATTCATAACAATATTGTTTTGAACTATGTGCTAGAAACCAACATAAACATCCACTGCTAGAGAAAACACACATTTGTGTAACCATACGTCAGCATATTACCCATATATTGCACGGTAATCCATATTAAACTGCGTACATCCCACGATGGATGTAATTATGTAGTTGCGCAATTAAAGAACTACAAATCCCGTGCAAGCCATTCAAAAAAAAAAAGTCAGCTTCCGCGCAACTCCATCATCGTCCAATCAAATCCCACGCCCTTCACGTAAGCCCCTCCCCTATCAACTTGTGTTTTTTTCTCCCCTTCAGTTCTCCGCTGCCTGCGACGCCATATTGACGAAAAACACCCTTTCTCAAAAACGCCTGAAACACTCTCTCCGCCAGAATGTTGTACCTTGAGGACTACCTCGAGAGTGAGTATATGAGTTATTTTAATGGTTCGTGTTTATATTAGAGGGGCTATGTGTCTGAGAGGGCTGTTTTGTGCGCGTGAGTGCGTCGCAGCCGTTAGCCTGTAACGCGCCTCTGTTCTTCTCCCGGCAGTGATCGAGCAGCTACCCATGGATCTCCGCGACAGGTTTACGGAAATGAGAGAGATGGACCTGCAAGTGCAGAGTACGAATTCAGTTTAAACTCACACTTCTGCCGTAAAACATCACATCTGACCTTGACTAATGCAGAGAACCCTTCATATTAGTGAGGATTTGTTTGGTGGATTTGCATGCGTGTATTATGCACTCACTTCACATTAGCATGCAACATCATGTGGAAGTTAGTGTGACTCAGCTAAGGGAAAGCTTGAGATTCGCATGCATTATTAATTTTAACAAATTATATATATATATTGTGTATATACCGTCCACTGACTCTGTTGACACTGTCAATACCTCCCTACTGATATGAATAGGATCTTCATAGTCTTCATCATAGTTTTGCATGGAGTGTAAACCGTGAGTATTTGGTCTTCTTAGTAACTCATTTTAGTTAGTAATTTGAACTACTAATTAATTTAGCCATGTTAGTAGTACAATTATTATAAGGGCAGTCATTCTTGACAGGTTTCGCCATTAATCTCATATCCAGAACTGCCATATAATTCAACCAAAAATAAATAAATATTTATTATTTTTTATATATTTATTTTATAGCAAACCCAATTTTTTTAGTTTTTTTTATATATATACTTCTTTATTGTTATTTTGAGGTGAGTGTGACCTGGACTTTTTTTTCTTCTTCATTAATTGCCTTGCCTTCAATTGTTATGGTTCATGGATCACCCTTTATGGGTGTTGAACCTACAACCTTTTAATGATCTACCCAGATCTTTAGCCACTAGGCTACACCACCTCCTCTGTTGAAAGATATAATTCGGTGATCTGACCATAGGCTCCACAGTAGCCAATCAGTGTGATTGTGAGCTGAGTGTTGGGTTCTTTTCTCATTCCTGCCCCTGTCCTTTTGTTCAGATGCGATGGATCAGCTAGAGCAGCGTGTTAATGAGTTCTTTACTAACGCCAAGAAGAACAAGCCTGAATGGAGGGAAGAACAGATGGAAATCATTAAAAAGGTAAAGAACAGATGCTGTGCACCTCAGTTGATCCATGTTTTACTGTTATCAATAACAGTTGTATTAGGTATAATACTGATACTGGAATTCAAATGTGAATTTTTTAAAGGAATAGTTCACCTAAAAATGAAAAATTGCTTTAAATGTACTCACCCTCAGGTCATCCAAGATGTAGATCAGTTTGTTTCTTCATCAGATTTGTAGAAATATAGCATTACATCACTTGCTCACCAGTGGCTCCTCTGCAGTGAATTGGTGCCGTCAGAAGAAAGTCCAAACAGCTGATAACACATCACAATAATCCACATACTCTGGTCCATCTGTTTACATCTTGTAGATTGAAAAGCTGTATGTTTGTAATAAATCCATCCAGATGTATTTAAACTCAACCCATTGTTTCCAGCTAAAATGCAAGTCCTCCATCCATAACATTGCATCCTCCAGTGTAAAGGCTATTTTTTCTGACTCTAAATTGTGAAAACAATCCAAAGAGTTATGACGGTGTTGGTGGATTTTGATGTGAGAGGACCTGTTTTCATGACAAACACAGCTTTTCATTGGAGTCTGTGATTACTTGTGGATTTATCGTGACGTTTTTATCATCTGTGGACTCTGCACGTCACCCATTCACTAAACGGATCCATTAGTGTGCAAGTGCTGTACTGCGAATTTTCTCCAAATGGCTCAGATGAAGAACCAAACCATCTACATCTTGGATTGCCTGAGGGGTTATGTATATTTTTAGGTGAACTATTCCTTTAATCAATGATGGATAGTTTTTATTAGTTGATAATTGAGTTTTTTTTAAGTATCTTTTTCTGTTTATCAGGACTACTATAAAGCTTTGGAAGACGCAGATGAAAAGGTCCAATTAGCCAATCAAATTTATGATCTGGTGAGTAACTTGGTTTCCACTAGGTGGCAGCACATCATAGATAGTGAATAAGCCATGGCACTCAGGGATACTGCTAGTCCCGCTGTTTAATCAATGCTGGTTGCTTTTCGTGTGCTTTAATTCAAGTCTCCTTTGATTAGGAATGTATTTTACTTTAGTCAAAATGTACATAATAGTACATAACCTTGATCCTGGTGAGAGGGTTTATGGGATATCTGCTTCCTATTGATCTTGTGCTGATGATGGTGTCTCTTTACGTAGGTTGATAGACACTTGCGGAAATTGGATCAGGAGTTGGCGAAGTTCAAAATGGAGTTGGAGGCAGATAACGCTGGCATCACAGAAATCCTAGAGAGACGTGAGTGGCACCTGTCAATCACCTTCTTCATAGTTTGTTAAAGGGCTAATTTAAATAATGCTTAAAAGCTAGGAATTACCTCATGCTTTTAAAGATGATGTGATGTTTTAATGTGTAGCAAATAAAATACTACTTGCTTAGGAAAAAGTACCTTATAGGAAAAATTAAAGGTAGTCTGAAAATGTTTGGGTGCATTTCAGTCAACTGATCATGTTATGGCTTTGTGCTGATTTGAAACTGTTCACCTGAAAGTCAGTTTTACTTTTTCTAGGGTCACTTGAGATGGACAGCCCCTCTCAACCTGTCAATAACCACCACATACATTCACACGCCACTATGGAGAGTAAGTCCGTTCCTAGAATGGGACTGCTCCTTGTTTCTGTTTTCATGGCTCTTACCTGTTTTTTTGGTTGTGTGTCTTTCGACAGAGAGGAAGTACAGCACGCCAGCCCACCACACTACTGAACACGTACCAGAAAAGAAGTTTAAGTCGGAGGCCCTTCTCTCCACACTAACGTCAGACGCTTCTAAAGAAAACACACCGGGTAAAACATACATTCTCTCTCTTATGAGTCACCATATGAAAACATTGTCAGTCACAACAGAAAGATTTTTTAAATAAGGTAAGCTTTTTCAGCATTTGACAATATTCGGTTTTATTTTTATTTTTTATTTTATTTAGTCATTTAGCAGACGCTTTAATCCAAAGCGACTAACGAATCAATCAATTGTAGTATTAAATCAACTAAAAACAGATCCAAAACTAAAAGCTAAACTTTATAAATACTACTTATACACATTTTAAAAATAAAGAATTAAATAAAAATGACAAATGCATACAACAAAAATTCAAAACTTAACATTTAAATGAAAAAAAAATAAAGCTAAAAACAATTCAAAATATTAAAGAACAAAAGATGTAAGTGTTTAATAATGATTCTAACATAACACTAAACCAAACACCAAAAAAAAAAACTACATATGTATGTACAACCACACACACACACACATACAATACTGTATATGTACATACACATTTAAAATTCAATATATATATTATTTCATTTACATTTAGTTTATTGAAGTATTAAAATAACTCAAATGAAATAAAACTAAAACTTAATAAAAAGACCTATACAGACATAATAAATTCAGACACAATTTTAAATAAATAACAAATACAAATAATACCAATCAAATGATAGTAGTTTATCATTAATCCTAAAAAATAACACTGCCAAATTTACATGCTAAAAAACAACAACTTACATCACATTGTAAGAAATGGTTATAAAAACTGAAAACAGAAGGGAAACAACTAGTAGGAAAGAGAATGATTCAAAAGCGATACTTATGTCCTTTGCCGGTGTCCTGCCCGGTGGAGTCACACGGTAGAGTCGATGGTCTTTACACTCTTTGGTCTTCACTCGAGGAGGCCGTCACGCGACGGCTGCGGTCGCGGTAAACTAAGCTTTTTTTTATACCAGTCTAACAAAATACTAACTCCTACCTGATTTTCTATATTGAAAAAAAAAAAAAGGTATTTTTTAATTTGGGCTAGTTAAATAAATTTTCGGGCTACCAAAATCTGAAGAGTTTTGCGAGCCCTGCACATGATCCTTCAGAAATCATCCTTGAATGCTGATTTGGTGCACAAGAAGAAACATTTCTTATCATTATTGAAAACTTGAAATATTTGTAAGGTTTATTTTTTGTGGAAACTGTGATACGTTTTGTTCTTCTGGTATTCTTTGATGGATCGAAAGTTCAAAAGAACACAGTAATCTAACGAAATCTCTGTACCTTCTGAATGTCTTTACTGTCACTTTTAATTTATTTCATGCATACTTGCTCAGTGAAAGTAGTCATTTATTTAAAAAATCTTATTTAACTCAGACTTGTGTACGGTGGTGTGTGCTGAATTATGTATTTATTTTATTATAAATATTTATTTTTCCTGTCAGAGGAACCATAAATAGCCATTGTTGCCAAATGCTAATTCAAAATGATTTATGTAATAACTAAATCTAAAAAAGTAATAAAGGTGATTTAAAAAAAAAAAAAAAGGAAAGGATTAATATTCCATCTTTTTTCATTGTTTACCAATAAAACTATACATAGTAATAAATAGCAAAATTTACTTACATTCCATGTAAACATTTTGATGCAAGTAAACACTCTCATACATGCATTTTGTGAGAGAGGATTCTTAAACTAATCTAACAACACATTCTTTAGGGAACATTATGAATAATTTTATTCTTCACAGTAATTTCCAGCAAAATCATTGCTAATATAGCGAATATTCAGTATAACTGCAGCCCTTATCCTAATCACAGTGTCAAGGGAAATAAACAACAACTATAATTTGTCGTAATCCTGCTGCACATATGTTTGCTGTGTGTGGTAACTACGGAATGGTTCAGAAGAAATGAGTGTAATGAGATTAGTTATGACTCGTGTTGGACAAGTGTTTCTGGTCATATATGAAATGGTATTTTGTGTGTGTGTTACAGGCTGCAGAGTGAACAGCACGTCCTCTTCTAACAGCGTGTATAACGTCAACTCCTCCCAGTCGCTTTCCTCATACAACCTGAGCCCACTTCCTGCCGGGCCCACTGCTGGGGCGGGGGCCATTTCCATGGCAGCAGCTCAGGCAGTGCAAGCCACCGCACAGGTAAAACCACCGTCCCCCCCTCTTTCTCTCTAATTCTAGATCTCTTTGTACCCCTTCTCCCTTCACTTCCTGTTTCAACTATTTTTGGCCTCTTAAGGGTTATTTTTGTGTCAGATTATTTTTTCCTGGCACTCCGCCCATGTTAATTTCAGCATTTACAACACAGAGGCACTTTGATATTGTTTCTCGAGAAAAATCATATCGACACATCCTGTAATTTAGTAGTTTTCATTATAAGCTCTCGTTTTGTATTCAGGTCCAGTGAGACTCCTTTACATCAAAAAAGCCTAAAAAATACAAGCAACTGTAATAAGATATTGACACACTAAATATTTTGGCATTTAAAATATATAATTATAAAAAATTTTGGATGTCATTTTCATTTCATCTTGCATGTAATGTCTGATAAAGCAGCGTTTGTGAGTGGAGCGCTGCTATGTGTACAGCGTTACCGGGGAAACCTCTATTTCTCCCGCTCTACAAGCGCCTCCTGCTGGCAGAGAATTAATTTGCATATATATGCCGCCACAAATAGAGTGCAAGTCTGTGGGAAACACTGATATATAGATATATATATATATTAGGAACTTGACTTTTTTTTTTTTTTCTTCATCCTCTTTAATATTTGTGTGAGTGTTTGTCAGATGAAAGAGGGCAGGAGAACATCCAGTCTCAAGGCCAGTTATGAAGCTGTCAAGAACAATGATTTCTTGGGGCGGGAGTTTGCTCTGAGTCGGGACACCAGCAGTTACTCATCTTCTGCACTGGCTAACACACTCGCACAGCCCCTCACGTCCAACATCAGCTCAGACTCTCGCACAGGACGCAAGACCAAGTAAGACTCGCATTGTTTCCATATCCATTTATTTGGTTCCTCAATGAGCCACCAAGATACATTTTTGTGGTGTTTTTGTACATTGTGCCTCCTCTGTAAGCATAAACCTCTTTCTCTGACATATTGTATTCATCAAATTCATATACGTTTGATTTGAAACCACTTTCTTGCTTGGCTTTTCAGAGGCAACACTAAGTCTTCCAATCACCAGTCCTCTTCATCCTCCTCTTCCTCTTCACTGTCATCCTGCTCGTCATCGTCAGCTTTGGCTCATGAGCTGGTACAGACCACCGTCACAGAAACTGACACCAGCAGTCAGGTGGACTGGACCTACGACCCCAACGAACCCAGATACTGCATCTGCAACCAGGTGTGCTCCCGTCACATCTATTATACAGCAATCCAGCAACACTACTACTTGTAGTGCTCTTACTGTGATTCTGATATTGAATTGATTTACTATTACATTGATTCACTAATTCTAATTAATTGGGACCACTATCTGCAGATTACAAAGCTGTCGTGTGGCAGTAAAGATTCACACATTAAAGTCGTTAAGCTCATGTTGGTTAGACAGGTTAGTTTCTATTGTAATCTGTAACGGAAAAAGCCTAACATAAAATAAAACAAAAGACAAACAAAATTTAAAAATAAAATATTACATTGTATTTGTGTGTGTGTATATATATATAAAAGCAATATAGCAGATCATGTTTTTTTTTTTTTTTTTTCAAGTCCGTATATTTCTTA
This sequence comes from Sinocyclocheilus anophthalmus, assembly GCA_018155175.1. Classification (NCBI taxonomy): domain Eukaryota; kingdom Metazoa; phylum Chordata; class Actinopteri; order Cypriniformes; family Cyprinidae; genus Sinocyclocheilus; species Sinocyclocheilus anophthalmus. The sequence continues at coordinate 235,594 of JADLZN010006545.1, read as the reverse complement.
TTTAATTTTAATTTAACAAGTTTATTCCCTTTAAACAATTCCAAATATGATCAGAACGAATGTTAAAAAGGAACAATTCAATCTCTTGAGCTATTTTTAACCATCCCCAATAGAGCAAGATCATACAGGAAAATCAAAGACATGTTTAGGGAGGTGAGGTGTGTGTGACTCCAATAACAGTTTGCAGAGGGATTCTGTGAGAGTGTGTGTGTGTGTTTTAGTTTATGTATGAGTGCAAAAGAATTGTCTCCCCATGAATGCATTTGTTTTATGGCCTCAAAGTAATATTGCTTTTGTCAAAGTATCAAAAATAGAAATGTGTGTGTGTCTCTGAATAGACATCAAAGACAAAACTTGCAGTCTTTGTTCGCAGGTGTGCGTATCTGTGACACTCAGCTGCAGGTGCGTATGTGAGTGTTTGTCTTGTGTGCTCTGTGTCTCATTCTCTTTCTGTCATTGTGCAGGTGTCATACGGAGAGATGGTCGGCTGCGATAACCAAGATGTAAGTTAAGCCTTCATCTCTAAAGACACACAGCTACATTTCCTCTTCAAACAACTCACACTAGCTTTGTCGACTCTTGTGACCCTTGGGCAGTCACTGTTTTTGCAGAGATGACGGAAAGCAGTCATGAGTATTATTGTTAATATGATAAGAATTTTATTATATATTATTATTTTATTAGAACATTTTATAATCCTTTTATACAAAGAAAAAGAACATTGCTATTATAATAAAAATATAACATTTATAAATAAATTAAAATATATGATAATGATTATATAAACTAAATATTTTAACATTCTGAAATATATAATACTGTAATATAACAATTTATAATATATGCTGAATTTAATGTAATATATATTTTTTAAATGTCATTCTGAGAATTCTTAGTCATTTTAATGACATTTTGATTGCTGTGAGAGAAATTGTCATTTGATCTCGACTCTTTCCCGTCTTTTCCCACAGTGTCCAATCGAGTGGTTCCACTACGGCTGTGTGGGTTTGACCGAGGCACCCAAAGGGAAGTGGTACTGCCCACAGTGTACAGCGGCCATGAAGAGGAGGGGAAGCCGGCACAAATAAATGCCAGATCACCTGGGCCGACCTCTCTGAAATGACTGTCCCCCTTGACTGAGAGTGTACATGTTACATCATCATGCGATCAGGGTGTGTAGATGCGAGAGAGAGATGTTGATGCCTGAAAGATGGTGTGGATGCTGTGTGTGTGTGTTTGTGTAAATCGCAACCAGGTTGGGCGTTTTTAGCTGGTGAATCTAAGCGCACACTGCCCTCGGAACTTTTCCTGTTTTTATGTTTTTCTCTTCATCTCCATTAATCGTTATGGAGGCTGATGGGCAAGATGGTATTGGGAGGCCCATGTTTTTTAACATTCAAGACATTCCTCGGCTTGCCATGCGTGATGACCCTTGGCGTCTGGCAGCTCCTGCTAATCCATATCAGCATAGTATGGATTGACATGATGCAGACTGGGAATTGTAGTCCTGAACTGTTTGATGGACTACAAGTCTCGTGACTTTCAGCTCTGATAAATCTTAAAGGATCCTGATGTGAACAGATTACGACAGTAACAGTGACGCTTCATTGCTCGCCAGTGAACGTGACGATTTTGCTGGATTATTTGTGTGTAATGGATAGATGATGTATTGTGCTCTGCTTAAAGGACAGGATGTTTCTTATTTTACCGAGGAGCTCTTAAGTTGTACAATAGATCAAATGAACAACTGTGACCTGTGTGTATGTTTGTGTGTCTGTGTCTCTAGCCTGTACTGCACTGATGTGGTGATGTTTTGAGAGATGTGTGTGGGTGGGGGGAATAAAATGATCAAGAACTTTTGGTACACACTGTCTTAAAGTTGCATTGTAAAAGATTGAGCGCATTTTGCCAAGTAGGACATGTTTCTGGATCAACGTCGTTTTGGTCCTGGAACAACATTGATATCAACCAGTCGGTGCCCTCTGATTTTAGTAGGAGCGTGGGAAGGATATGAGAATTGGGAGACGCATTGAGCAATATTCATGAAACAAGTAGAATGCATTTTTGTATAAATCCCTCTTGAAACAGTTCTTACATTTTCCCACTCAAGCAAATGGGACAATTTAAGATGCCGTTCTCTTCGTATTAACTAATTTAATCCTAAACCATAAAAACCCATTTGTAACCAAAATTTGCTTTGAGTTTGAAGGTTTAAAAAAAACGTTGTAAACTATAGATGTTGTACACTTTAAATCTCACGTTCAGACCTTGATTTCTTGTGAGCATTTTTTATAGCTGGTTTAAATGAGAAAAATGAATTAATTCCAGATATTAATTTAAAAAGAAAACATCAAAGCTCCATAGAATGTGTCAAAATACCCGAGACAATACTGTAAATATTATATATAATATTTGAGGGTCCTATAATTATATATGCTCTCATAAATCATGACCACAATACATGGAAACACGATGTGGTCCCCCCCCCCCCCCCCCCCCCAACAAACTGTTTTATTTTGAAAATATAATTATTGTTTCTTTAAAGGGGTCCTATTATGCTTTTTCTACTTTAGTTAGTCTGTAATGTTGCTGTTTGAGTATAAAAAAGTGCTACAAAGCTCAAAGTCCACTTCAAAAGGAGATATTTTATTTAACAGAAATGTAACTTTTCAAAAACTACAACGAACGACTCGTTTGGACTACAACGCACATTTTCCGGGATTTGTGATATCACAAATACCGACGAATGGGACGAGACCTGGTTGAGCTGCACTAGAGAAGGCAAAGAGTGTTATCACTATGTGGAGACACGCTAGCTTTCCCAAGGCAGACGAACTTACATTGGTTACAATCATCAAATTTATTTGATTTTGACGCATATTTACACTGAAGCTGGCAGGTGGCTGTGGTAAGGGGCGTGACATTTCCCGACCAGGTGCTGAGTGGTGCCAATCACAACACACACAGGCCCAGGTAACCAATCACAACACATACTGGCCCAGATAACCAATCACAACACACACTGGCCCAGCTAACCAATCACAGCACACGCTGACCCAGCTGACCAATCACAGCGCACGCTGGCCCAGATAACCAATCACAGCGCACTCACACACTGGCCCAGATAACCAATCACAACACACACCGGCCCAGCTAACCATCACAGCACACACTGGCCCAGTTAACCAATCACAACACACACTGGCCCAGCTAATCAATCACAGCACACACTGGCCCAGATCACCAATCACAACACACACTGGCCCAGAAAACCAATCACAGCACACACTGGCCGCACTAACCAATCACAGAACGCACTGGCACAGCTAACCAATCACAACACACACACTGGCTCAGCTAACCAATCACAGCACATTTCGAATTTCAAAATTTCTTCATTTGATACAGGAACTATTCGAACCCTTCATGCCAGACTGGGGAGAGATGTGTTGTTCAAAACACATTATTTTTTCACATATTTTACATAATTACAACACCTCTCTCCCAAAATCAAAATTAAGACTTTGTAATCATCATAATAGGGCCCCTTAAAAAAATTATATAAATATTTATTTGAAATTTTTTTGAGAATAGTATTTTTATATTAATATTTATCTTAAGGAGGAATCGTAACGTATTTTGTTTGTTTGTTTTAGAATTTGACTCAAATTAAAAGACTAAAATGCATGTGCTATCTTAGCTGGGAAAATGTTGGAATTAAATAGGTACTTTAACAAATCAAAAGAACAGACCCAAACATCCTCTTTTTTTGCTGGCTTTAACTTTTAACGGTAGCTACTACAGTTACCTCCATCTAAACAGCTATGAAAAGGAGCAGCACACGGGGGTCTGGAGTCAAAGTTAGAATAGAATTTTAAATTCTTGAACAGTACATTTTTATTAATTTGTAAAAGCTGGAGAATTTTAAAGGTTCTTAAAAACGTAACGCGTATGCGCGCGAGAAACCGTATCAACAGCGAGACGCGACGTGACGCAACCGTGATGGCAGTCTCGCTCGTCTCGATTGACCAATAATATAAATGGCTGTGAATGACCGCTAAACACGTCCTGTGTGAAAAGGCCTTTAAGTTTAATATATTGAGAAGCCCAGCCGAACCCACAACATTCGCGGCGGTTTGGTAAAGTGAGGAAGGCGCTCTCTGACAGCGCGTGAAGGAGGCGTATCTCAGTCGTACTCTCAGTCATGAGGTTCCTCCGCTCGGGACTGTTTTTAATCAACCGTGGGGCTCAGCAGCTTTGAGAAGAAGAAAGAAGCCTTCAGAGAAACTTTTCACTCTGTTTGGACACCCGGACCGTTGAAACGAGACTTCACAACCAGCTCTGACGCGCGTCGAATTAGTTCAAGATTTTCCTCGATAATATCGTAAAGCGTTCCTCAGATATGTGCGCTTTAACCCAGCGCGTCGGATACCTGAGCTGCGCGTTTGAGCGCTTGTCGCTCGACAGCGCGCCGTGATCCGGAGGGATGATGTGGGGACCAAGCGCGCATTCCCAATGGTATGTGTCTCGACTCTAGCCAGGAACGTTTGTGCAGAAGTGGGAATGCTTTTCCGTGGGATCTGGGCGCTCCGCCGGAGGTGCTGCACTGGTCCGCTTCTGCTGCTGGGGATAGCGGTCGGGCTGTTTTACCACACTGTGACTATGCACCGGGACAGAACTGAGTTCAAGTCCAGTCAACGGGACCAAAGGAACAAATCTGCGGTGTTTGATTATAAACTACTCCTCAAGACCCAAGATACCTCGCTCTCGGCTAGAAGCATCACAGACAGACAGTTATTTTTTTTTTTTTTTTTTTTATGTAAGTTGTGATACAGTTCCTATATGTTTCAAAGCTGTATAGTTTCTTATTTCATCTTTGCTAATAATAATGCTGATGCGCTGCTGATACTAATAATTTATTTTTATTATTAGGGATTTTTAACGCACAATTATCATAAATATTTAGTATTCATTACTTAATGAATGCATGTATAAATGTTCTTTGTAGACTGAAAAAATTATATTTTAATTCTCATAGTATCACAGCATTAATTTATTTAAATATAATATTTATTAATGTAGTATTCATGTATTTAATGTTAAATCTAATGCATAATTAATACAGTTAAAATGTAGAAAAATAGAATATTACATAATATTACAGCATTGTATTTAAGTATTATTATATCAAGTATTTAATGTTAACTCTAATGGCATAATTAAATACTTTTTATAATACAAAAACCTTTTAAAATATTTGATACTCAATATTACAGCATTAATGTATTTAAATGTAATTATTTATTAATTTATTATTTATGCGTTTGTATAATGATTGAATGTGTTATTCCCTGTGTATTAAAATAGTTTTGATAATGCTGAAATAGGTACATATTTAATACCCATAATATTACACTTAATGGGTGTTACTTTTTTATTGCTTAGTTATTTGTATTTAATTAAAATTTTATGCTAATTAAAAGAACAAGTCTGATGCTGAAAAAAAATAGAATTTCATTATATATTACAGGATTTAATGTATTAAAAGCAAATTATTAATGTATTATCCTGTCTTAATTTACTGTTATGCATATTAAATAGTTTTTATTTATAATACTGAAAACGTATTATTTATTTATAATACTTTAGAATATTTGATACTCATAATATTACAGCATTTATATTTAAATGTACTTATACTTGTTTATGTATTATTTATGTATCTAATTATAATTTTAATCCACTTTGTGTTCAATGCACTATTTTTTATTTTTTTTATTTTCTATTACCTTTTTCATAGTTTGCTATCTGAAAAATAACCTAGAAATGTTTCCCAGGTATTGCTATAGATTTCAAAACAATGGATGTGTCACTACACTTCAGCTGTTACAGATGTTCAAATCAAAAATGTCATTATAAGTTCTCATCACTTGCAAAAAAGCTGTTGCTTTAGGATTTTCATCTTCCCTCCTTTCAGCATGAAACCCAGTTGAAAAATAGCCAGCGAGTATTGTTTATTTATGATGGTTGTCTTTGTTGGGGGTATTTTAGGAGGAGAAACTCAAGGCTGGACATTCATTGGTTTAAGAGAGCACATGAAGGAGGGGTTATTTATGAGTGCACACATGCTTTCGTTCGAACGCTGGGAAGATTGACATCTGCGGGGAAGTGTTATGTCAGTATGGGATAGAAAGATCTGCAGAGAGATGCCGGGAATAAAGTACAGCTGTCATGGGATGCCCAGCCATAGGTTTATTTACGACTTCTGTACGAGGAGGTGTTGCATGTGTGCGCGAGAGAGAAAGAGTGTGCAAAGCATAGAAAAAAAGTGAAAGAGAGAGAAATTGGAAAACAGATTTAAGGTCACTGAGGCAGAAGATGAGGGCAGGAAAGCAATGAGAGGTGAGAGAGGTTTAGTTTTAAGCTGGGACTGTGGCAGTATGCCTTCCCATAATCCCGCACTAACTAACTCCTAGCAGGAAGTCAACACTGAGAACCATGACAGCTGTCCTCAATCAGCTATTAGTGAACCTTACTTGAGTGTGTGTGTGTGTTGAGTAGGATAGAGTTATCAGTCTGTGTGACCATCAGTGGCTCTCTGATGTGTTTGGAGAAGGACTGTGCCCTGCAGTGTCTGGTGCTGCCATATAAAAGTCATAAACATGTAGGTAACAGAGTTGAGCAGGAAGTGAAGAATTACCCGTTGCATTTGTGGGTATCATGATTGTGAGTGTGTGGGAGTTTGTATGGATGAATTAAGGATTCTGGGCATTTGTTGTGGAAGTTTTCAGCCTCTCAGCAACAGGAGTGAGATAATGTTTGTTGTGTGAATTAGCATAATGCCATTTCGCATTAACATATATTCATAACGTTCATTTGAAGAAGATGCCTATTCCCATGGTTGCTGTGCGGACTGTCAAAAGAGTGTAAAAGTTTTCCCATCCTGCAAACCATTGCTGTCTCGTTGTCCCTGGAGACCATTGGAGGACGTTCATTCATGTTAACGAAGTCACGTCTGTCTGTGCTTTTGGACCACCTGGTTCTGATCCAGGATCAGACAATTGCATTCACTTTCAGCTGATTAACTTCTAGTGTTTACACACACACACACACACACACGGTGAATGTGAATAACTGCTTTGACTGCTGCCATATGTCAGTCTAATATAAACCTCACTATGTAGTGTTCAGACATCACACTTTAACAGCCAGTTGGAAGGTCGTAGTCACATATTATCGCACACGTTGCATGCTCTAATTTTTTGAAATAAATATAATATTTATTTTTATCTTACATTTTAAAAATGTATTATTATTATTATTATTATTATTATTATTAATAGGTCTTAAGTATAATGTTGGCACTATTTTTAAAAAGTGGATCTAGGGGGGGGCGGGGGGTCCTTCACTCTTATATGTATTTCCTTCACTTTTTCATCCCACCCCCCCTGCCCACCCCCCGCTTCCCTAATCTATGTTGATCACTTAGCGAATGGTAAAATGAGCAAAAATTATCCCATGAACTTGGGAACCTAGGGACTAATACTGTAGAGAAGGTTCAGTGAATAATACAAAAATACTAATTTAAGAATCTAGAAAACATTACATTAAAACTATAAAAATATTGTTATAATACGGAAAATAGTTAGATTTAGTATCTCAGACATAAAAACATTAATTATTGAAATTCGTCGTTATAGTGTATTCTTCATTATTTCATTGAAATTGACTCTTATTTAAATATAGTTATATATAATACAGAAAAAAAATTTTGTATATTTAATACTCATAATATTACAACTTTAATGTATTTACATCTAATTATTTATTTAATTTAATGCATAATTAAATGTATATATAGAATACTAAACAGTATTCATAATGTTTAATGCTGCCAATATTGTATCTATTGGATTAAAGAATTTATTATAATAGTAGTCTGTATTTAATATTAAATTGAATGCATAATTAAAATATAGTTCTATATGATACTGAACGAAATTTATAGTATTTAATGCTCATAGTGTTGTATTATATTGTATTTAAATTTAATTATTTATTAAAGTGTTATTCATGTATTTAGTTTTGAATATAATGCATAATTAAAATATAGTTATATAATACTGAACAATATTTCTATTTTATAGTCATAATATTACAGCATTCACGTATTTAAATGTAATTATTTATTAATGTATTATTCATGCAGCATAAAGGGCATTAAGACAAACCTCTGCTGTGACATTGCTGTCAGGAGACATTGTAACCTACTGTCTAGCACATGCTATACATGTTATAGTCTATATTCGGCCTGTGGTTTGCACAAACAACTGCACTCCATCACTGTTGGGCTGAACGCTCCCCAGAGACTCACGTTCAAGTACGCTGAGAGTTTATTGTCTGCCGTTTTGACTGTGTGGGAAGAGGACAAGTACAGGAGGTCAGCAAGTAGCACTCACTTCTTTTCTACACCATGCGTTGCATTGTTTTAGAGGGTCTAGATGTGGCATAGAGGCGGGTTTGGTATGTGTTTGTGAGTGTGTTTGATGCGGTTTGTGTCGAATGGGAGAGAGGAGAGGAAAAAGGGTTATTTTTATATATAGGGGCCTCTCGACAGCCATGATTAACCTCTGAACCTTAGGGAGCCAGTGGTAACAGAACCCCTATCCAGAGTGGCACAGAGAGAGAGAGGTATTTGTGGAGGGGGAGGAAGAGCGAGGAAAGTGCAGAAAAACAGGGAGAATTAGTTTGTGGGGGGAAAGCTTGAATAAAATGTTGAGCCAATGCCAAACGTTTAGCCAAGTAAACCATTCACTTTGCATGGACAAGCAGAGTTCGAGGTCTCCTCTGAATACTAACAGAACCCGCGTTTTGTTTTCTTCCTTCTTTCCACATCTCAAGCGCTCTCTTGAAGTCTAGGACATGTTAACCTGACCCAGCTGTGCTTCGCGCTGGGTTCAAATATTGAATCTGGATTGCAAAGTCTAATTCTGTTCATTTCTATGCAGAAAATTCCTTAGAAGAATGAAATATCACGTATTACATAAAAAGTCTAATAAACACTTTATCCAGCAAGCAAGCACTTCATTATGCTAATGGTGGACTGTTTATGGTCACCAAGGAATGTAGCAACTTAGCACATACAATCACTAATGTGTGTTTTACAAAGCTTTGAAGGCAGCTCCAATAAGAATCTAAAATAGATATATATATATTTATATGTAGACATATTATTTTAAATGTATACATTTACCATTACAATGGTTTCAAAGGCAGCTCATTTAGAATTTAACATTTGAATTTATATATTAAATTGTGACATATGACATTCTTAAGACAGAAGGCATTATTAATATGTCTTTCAATTTACATTAATAACATCTATATGATTTACTATATTGTAAATGTTCATGTACATTATTATCATTACTTAGTGCATGTGCCATACATACTAAATATCTGTAATGAATACTGTATGTGATATATATATATATATAAACATCATATTCTATATATCTATGCACTTAATTAATATAATAATAATAATATATATGAAACATACTGTATTTTATGTGGAAATATAATTGTAATAATTACACACACACCACCTAGAGTTTAAATAAAGCAGTTCGTGTAGTGTGCCAATTGGCTTATTACAGAATATATATTAATATAGTATATATATGACTATATATGGATCCAACTATCATGCTCCAAAGTTTTTTTTTTTTTTTTTTTTTCCAAAATTTTTTTTTCCCAATCAGATTTTAAAAGCATAATTCTTCTGAATTCACTGATACTTTGTATTCTGATGTGAATGTTCACATCCACTTTATTGGTAGAAAAACTTGTCTGTGTTAATTTTAGTAGTTCATTTTATAATTAATTTTTGAAATGCTATTACTCTGATGCATCTGAGTGCAGAGAGTGACTTTAATAATGATGTTAATTTAGTTTGGCTTGCCGTTCCACATTGCTGACATAAGAAAACAGAGCTGAGTTTATGAGATGATAATGGTATTTTGGCATGGGCACTAACTCCCAAAGTGCTATCTGAGCACACAAAAAAACTTCTGCATAAGATTCTCAGGCCTGACTAGGGCACCAAAGGTTTTAGTAGCCTTCACAGCCAAGGTAATACCATCACTAGTACCACTTTCTGGTAAGGTCGTGTGGAGGATTTCTGCATATCTGTCCGGGTGGTCTGTTCTTTATCTGTGTGTTTACTGGGTCAGAGGCTATGTGAGGATTGAGTTGTTTGAATGTTGTTATGCTTGAATTTGTTTCATTGTATTGTACACAACACTTGTGACCCATTTGTATGTGTGTTTGCATGTGTGAGAGAGAGAGATAGAATATGTCATTTTTTGTCAATATTGCATGCATGTGCACATATGTCTTTGTGCGTTTTTCTGCACCATGTGTGCTGTAAAAGTCATGACCCTTTGGGGACGGTGTTAGGAGGTTGGTTTTTAAAGATAGTAGTATTATTTTTAGTCCAAACACTTTGGGATTTAGTTGCACATACCAAACACCATCTACTCTGTCCTTTAGCATTCAAGACTTGCATGGTTTTTTATGTCTGGTTCCCACTGTTTAAAATGACCTCTGCTTGTTCATCATTTACAAGTTAGCGACAAGAGAGGATGCTTTTCCACGATAGAGCAATTTCTGCTGTGACTTGACTGCGTTTGCACTGATCCCTGCACCAGAGGACTAAATGAATATGTATGTGTATATTCATCTCCTGTTTTTATGTGGTGGGAATTAAAGGAAGATTTCCCTGAGAGGATTTAATGTTTTGTGTATAGCTGATTTAATTTCAGATCTTATTAAAGTTAATGTTTCATTGTGCTCTCTCAGCTCTTTGGGTTTTATATATATATTCCTCTCCCTCCCTACTTCCTTTTTATTTCCCTCTTTCTTCATGAGATGTTTCTTATTGGTTGTTATTACTTCCTTTGAGCGCTGGGCTGTTTTAGGCAGCGCTTTAATGAAGTAATGATGTTTGTGTCTTGGGCCGCAGACACGGAGGGTGAAATGAATGCAGTCCAGTAATTGCATGTTTTAGATTAGCGTCTGCAGCCTGAGGTCTCACAGAGGGGCAGGAGAGAGGGAGCAGATGGGAGGAAGAGAGTCAGACTGGGGGATGTAGGGAAGAAAGAGTGGGAAACTAAGTATGAATGGAAATGAGGTGCTTCTTGTTTCTTTTGAGTTGGTGACGAAGTTGGAATTCTAGTATTTGAAAAGAAAAAAGAACAGTTATAAACTGGATTTTAGTGGTGTTGGCTCTTGCAAAACTCACCATCATGACGCTTGTGTGTTGATATGCAGTTGCCAAAGTGTTATTGATGTGTTAGATGGCCAAACGTCTCTGATATTCTAGTCTCTAGATATGGCTTAAGTCCATCCTTCACTGTAAGTATATGGATGTATGTAAGTGTTAGTTATGTTCAAGCGAAAGTCTAATTGCTTAAATGAGTACACATCTCTTCAACAAGCCGCATTATTCATATACTGAGCTTGATTTTATTGCCTTTTTGTTTTGAGGTCCCAGGGCCCCTGATGTACTTATTTGTAAAATGTTGAAATTGACAAATTAAATTTGAACATCCAATATAATATTTTACATAATAGAATATATGAGGGGGGGGGGTAAATATTACGATATTTATAATATAATTAGAACTACATATAGTATTACATTATTTTTTTTTTGTTTTTTTTTTTTTTTTTTTTTTCGGTAATAATAATATTTATTAATTATTATAGTAAACTAATTACTAAATATTTAGAAAGATATTACTATATAACTGTATAACTAACTCTTTGTTCAATTATTAAGATATTTTGTTGATGATGATGATATAAAAGGGTTATACATCGAAATAAAAGCATTACATTGCAATAAAAATACTATCAATAACAAAAAAATCTAATATTTATCGTTTCTCTGATTATATGTAAATAAATAAAAATTATATATATAAAAAAGTAATAAATATATACTTAATGTAAAACTAAAACTAATGTACAGCTAACCCAATGGTTGTTAATAATAATAATTATTATTATTTTTATTAGTAGTAGTAGTAGTAGTATATGGTTGTTGTGTATATCCTCTAATAAGAATTTGTCAGTTAAAAGTTGTTTACGGTTTTATTTTTAAATCCCTAACCTATGTAATGTATAAGCATTAATAAAGAGTCTGTTTTGAGGACTAAATGAGTGAATAATGGGGTGCAGGGGTTGACTTTGGCCATTTAGGACCCTTTCATTAATGTGGCTGAGCTCCCAGATGGAAACATTTACAAGCAGAGGAGGAGTGGACCTCTGAGAGAGAGCGAGAGAGCGAGAGAGCGAGAGAGAACAGCACAGCAACACGGAGAAAAAGATGACACATTACAGATGAGAGGAAGAGAGAGAAGAAAGGGTAACAGTATCAGCCATGCTGAAGGAGAGGAAACGCTCCCCTCCCTTCCTCAGTCACACACTCATGCTGAAGCTCTGCCCAAATAACGCTGTGTTCCTCTGATTCTGTTATGCAACACGGAACTGGATGATCGTGTGCTATGTTTAATATGACTTTTAGTAAGGCTGTCATGTCAACAAGTCATGTTGTTGAGCTTTCCTCTGGTGCTAAACTGAACCATATCCCAGAATTCTCCTGTGCAGCCTCTGAGCGAGTCCAGGCGTCTGAAGTCTGCTCTCATCTAATCGGGGTTCAGCCCTCCTCCCTACCTGACGACCCACAGAGGTCATTACCATGCTAGACTGCATTATGGGTACTTTTGAAATGCTCAGCAGCCTTTCTGATTAGCCCCTGGTGTTGTGATCCTCACGTGTGACAAAGTCAGAGGACGCTTTAAACCCTGTTATGAACTTCATCGAGCATTTGTAACCTAGAAATCAGGTTTATTTGTGCATTTTATGAAATTTTAAAGGAAGTAACATCAAGAATAAATTTATGTTTAAAAGAAAAAAGTATAGTTGCTAAACAGTTTCTCTTTTCTTTCTCTCAGGTGCGTCATTCTAAGCGCAGCTGTGTGGGAAAAGCCATTATTCTGACAGGCCAACATGCTCCAACGGACACCGAGGTCCAGTTGTACCAGAGAGTCCTACAGCAGCAGGGGTATAGAGTGGATCAGGCCTGTTATGCAGAGACCAGCGCCTCACTCAGACAGGACAGGAGAGGTGAGAGGGGAACAATAACATCCTGTTTATATTTGGAATACTACTGTACTACTTACTGCACAGTATGCACTACACTGAATGCTGCCTATATTTGACTTCTAATATGTAAAACATTTATGCATAATCAACACTTTAACCTATAGCATGATGCACGGTTATTACATGACCTAATTCAGAAAGCAGTGTCTGGTTATCAGCTCTTAACATACTGTACAATAAAAAAGTGCATTTAGCTTTTTTAAAGGAGTAGTTCACCCAGAAATTAAAATGTACTTATCCACAGGCCATTCAAGATGTAGATGACTTTGTTTCTTCATCAAAAAAGATTTGGAGAGATTTAGCATTACATCACTTGCTCACCGATGGATCCTGTGCAGTGAATGGGTGCCGTCAGAATGAGAGTCCAAACAACTGATAAAAACATCATAATAATCCACAAGTAATCCAAACAACTCCAGTCCATCAATTAATGTCTTGTGAGGTGAAAACTGTCTGTTCGTAAGAAACAAATATTCGCTGAAGCTTTTAACTTTAAACTGTTGCTTCTGGCCAAATTCCATAATTTGAAATAACATTTTCTCCAGTGAAAAAGTCCATCCCCTGTTGTCCTCTCACATACAAATCCACAACATATTTGTTTAGAACTGTTTTCACTTGTAAACAGTGCTTAATCTGTGCATATTTCAGTTCTGATTCAGACTAGATAATTTTTTCACTGGAGAAAGCATTATTATGGATGGAGGACTTGTATTTTAGCCAGAAGCAACAGTTTGAAATCAAAACGTCTTACTGGTGAATTTGTTTATTAGAAACACGCAGCTTTTCACTTCACAAGAAGTTAATTGATGGACTGGAGTCATGTTGATTAATTGTGGATTATTATGATGTTTTTATCAGCTGTTTGGACTCTCATTTTGATGGCACCCATTCACTACAGGGAATCCATTGGAGAGCAAGTGATGTAACGCTAAATTTCTCCAAATCTGTTCTGATGAAAAAAATAAATAAATAAACTCATCTACATCTTGGATTGCCTGAGGGTCAGTCAGTTTTCAACAGGCTTTCTTTTTTGGGTGGACTATTCCTTTAATCCAATTTTGTGTTAAATCATGGTTGAAATTATTTAGGATTAATTTGCTGCAGTGGGAATGGAATCTCAAGTAAGTGCATTATTGAATTGTGGGATACAGTGTTCTGTGTAGTGTATTGTCACTGCATCGATATGTAATGTTCGATGTAATGTAATAGGACATCTGTGTTTAATTATGCATACAGAACATTTGTATATAATACACAAAATGCATACTGCATACAAAATGTATACTAAAAATATGATGTTAATGTGCTGTTGAGAACATAACAGCAGCACACATATGCATTCATGTATGGGCTCAGGACAGATTGGGTATGTTTAGACGGGCATGCTACCAACTTCTATTTTTGCACCACATATCGCAGTATGCAAATTTTCTGGATGCATGGAATGCCTGATGTGAACTAAATTCACCAAAATGTGTGGTATATAACCTAAGTATGCTGCAAATGCAATGGAATACACCTGACTTAACCATCTGTTTCTAATGAGAAGAATGAACTGGAAGGCATGTCAATAATAAATAGGCCTGTAATTGTATTTATTACATTGTATTCCCCTTATTTGATTGAAATGAATTTTTGTTTAAATGAAATTTTGAACTAAATTAAAAATGTGAAATAATTGTTTATTTCCAAGACAGATGTCATTTGACAACAATGAAGCATACTACTGTTTGATATAATTATTGTTGAATAATTGTTGATTTTTTTGTGAGAGTATGCAGTACACAGTACATACTGTATAGTATGTAGTATGCAAATATTCCAACCACTCTGATTTTACCTTTGTGTGTTTTTAGCAATGTTTTGTGTGTATTATGTGAGGTATCATTGGTTGATCTCCAGGGACAATGGTCAAATATAGTTTAGTGGTCATTATACAAATGTTTTGTGATCTCAGAAGTTTGTTTTTCCTGTCCACTGTCAGTTGGTTCGGGGGTTAATTTGGTCTCCAGCTCAGTTTAAGCACTGCTTCACGGTCACAGCTGGGGTCCTAAAACCTTCCTCCCCTCCTCCTCCTCCAGGTCGTGACTGGACACAGAGAGGTGATTGAGATGGAGGCCTCTAACATGAACTGTGCCGTTTAGTTTTTCACGTACATAGTGCCGACCATTGTTACTTGGTTATGCCATATTCATCCTGAAATTTATATAGATGCATAAACTAGTATTATGCAACTGTATTACCACAAATTGAGATTTATTGAGATTATTACCTCAAATAGAGCTGCTATTTTGAGCCCTTTCTTCAATATAAACAAACTTTTTTTTTTTTTCAAAATGTATTTTGACTCTTTGAAAACCACAATTCCTGAATGAAGTATGTAATGGCACATTATTGTGGATGAAAAAAATACCAAGCCCAAACATCTTCTGAGATCATTAGTGAAAATGTTTCTGATGTACATTTTTCCAGTTGAATACACATTTTGACAAATTATGTACCAGCATAACAATATAAGTAAGAAGTTTTACTTCTGTATTTTACATCATCATCTCATTTTACATCATATCATTGGATTTACAATTATTTGCTGGTGGTGGTGTTCTTTGCTTTAAAGGTACTAAAATTCCTTTAGGTTTCAGGATTAAATTTGGTTCACAGATTTTGTTTTATTTTTCAGTTTAATTTATTTTAGTAGAGGCCATATGTGTATTATGTGATGAAACAAGCAGGTGTTTGTTTGCCGCCGCGGACAAAGACAGGTTGTTGACAGCTGTCTGTCAGATTGATGGACTGGCCTGCAGACACATCAAAAACTTTGAGGCCATCGAGCCAACAGCTAGCTTCACCCAAACAACTTTACCAGAACCATACACAGAAATACTGCTGATAAAACACACACTCATCTAATGCCAGGAACGCTGGACGCATCAGCGAGCCTTCCAGTGCTTTCCATTACCAGCCCATTAAACATCTCAGATAGCATGTGTGTAAAGGGTTTAATGATCGTAGATTTACACGTGGTGACAGTTATATAGTCAGTACAGACCTTACCAGTAGAGATGCTTATTTAACTATGGGCTGTTTGGTATGCATTACTTATAAACTGTAGTCTAAGCTTTGGCCTGGAACACCACAGGAAAAGCAGAAACATTAAAATGCATTGAACTGATTAGAAATGATGAGCTGTTAACAGCACTATCTGAACATAGAATGAGCTGAAATTATCCTGATTGTATCAGGAGGGACATGAAGGCTGATTTCCCATGATTCCCTTTGGCTATAAACAGTACTTCCTGTTGTTTGGGCTGGGACGGCACTCAGGCACAAATGTTTGGACTTTATGCCAAATACACACCAGCCCATTTCCTGGAGCGATGCTGAGCACCACAATAACTACCAGATGTGCTTTTTCCAGTTTCTCTCTCTCTCTCAAAGAATTTGATGTTTTATTAACTCAATAAGCAATGGGTCACATTTCTAAAGCATTAAACATTACATGTGCACATGCAACTTGATTTAATTAAGTAGAATATGTTCCTAAATCAACATCCTTTTGGTTGGATTAGTTGGAATTTATTTGTTTACTTATTTAGTATTTCAGGTTGGTTAATCAAGGCAGTATATATTACATTTAACAGCTGTCATGTACTGAAACATGTGCCATAATATATTCAGTTTGAAGTGGGCTGATCATATTGTGACTTCTAGATGGCTAATTGGGCCTCTGAACCTCTGGTCTGGAATTTGGTGAATTAAAACGGCACTCATAAATCATACGTTTTTGTAATCAGAGAGGTTGTGTAGGGGGCTATGAGTCTTTGATGTCTTGTCGAAACCATGAATGTCCCTCCTTTAATTCAAAGCTGCATAAAAGAAATTAAAAAGTTGAAAGAATGTCATTGTCAAGTATAGATGAAGGCAATCTTACAGCGAAAGGAAAATTGGCTGTGCCTCAGTTTCTTCCTGACTGCACGTATAGTGTTGCCACAGCATTATGTAATCCACTTTTGTCCTCATTTTTAGGACTGTAAAAGGACTTCACAACTATTGGCCATCTTTAATATAAGAGCGAAGATTTTTCCAAGTCTAAAGCTTTCTTCCTTACTTAAGGTTTTGTGTTGCTTTTTACAGTGTTTACTTAGCTATACTTTGGGGATTATTGTCCCCAGAAGTGAGCCAAATATGACAAAACCTCCCTTTGGGGACATTCAGGGATGTCCTAATTTGGAAAAAACGATTTATCAATAAAGTTATGGTATTTCAACATTTCCATCAGAAATGTCTTACACAAGTAAATAAATAAATATTATGTTTAATAATTAGAATAATTGGTTATTATTATTATTATAATATGGGAACAGAGATGTCCTCATTTGTAATAAATAAAATTAATATTTTCTGTTGAAACACATGTCTTAAACTTATGTAAAGATATTCTTTTATTTTATTTTAATAGCTGATATGTTGCTGCCTATATATTATTAAACAGTTGTTTATGGTTAGGGTTTGTATTTGTGTGTAGTTGTAATTATAATGAACTTTAAAAAATGTCCTCATTTAGATCACCAATAAAGTGTGTGTGTGTGTGTGCGTGTGCGCTCCTTAATCTTTTGTTTTTGGCAAACTGTCATCAGCACATAGTTGGTGCTGATCTTGCCATCTTTTTTCTTTCTTTTATTTCTTCATCTTTCGCTAAATATATTCTCCCTTGAACACAGATGGAAGAGACTGGTCCGTCTTGATATGCCTAAAGGGCTCTGAAAAAAGTTGCCTGCGAAAAATCAACTTCGCCCATCCGCAGCACCGCCAGAGGGTAAGACCACCCACTCCCTATAGCCGACTGCAATCACAGCCAGCGCTCTTGAAGACATTCCTGTTTATGATGCAATGTAATGCACAATAATTTGAAAAATATGGCGCATTATAGATCTGACACTGAGAAGGAAAAGCAAACAAACGCCAAGTGCTAATGCCAAATGCTTTTTTTTTTTAAATGCATGTGAAATAAGATACGGTCCAGAGATTCAAAGGGAATGTTTATAGAAACCAGGACGCAATAAAACATTCCAGCATCCTCATCTACTCTGAGCTCATGCTCTAAATGAAGAAAACCCATCTATAAGAACTCTCGTATTTTACTTAAGATTAATCTGAAACATGTATTTAGTAATGCTCATATAATGATCAGATTTGTTTAAATATCCCAGCTGTTGTGAGTCTTCTGGGCCAGTTATAATTCTGGACGTGATCCAAGAACAACTGCTACTTACTGTCTGCTATTAAATCACTCTCGTTCGTAAGCCGTTAGTCATCTCACTGGATCTTAAGCCATTTCTGAAAGACGACTGTTTTAAATTATTTTAAACTATCCATCATGGTGGTCTTCGTTAAACTCTGACCTCTGATCCCTCCGGGGTCAAATCTTCTCACAGGTTAACATAATACCAGCCTTTGCCGGAGCGTTTCTGGACATGGGCGGAGTCTGCCGGTTTATGACGGACAGCCAGCTGTCAGGTGAGCAGAAATGTTCTAAACATTTCTTTAACACAGATACTGAGATAAGTGTAAAAGTGTGGTCCGCAGAATCGGATGCTGTGCTTCAAGACTGCTTTCACACCATTAGCCAGGAAGTTTTTAAGGATGCTGCTAGACGTGAGGACAGTACTGTTGATCTCGATGATTACATTAGTATATGAAATACAGAGTTCTGGCATGAAACTCTAGATAGTGCAGTCTGATAGGTCTAACTCAATCAGACCTAATGACATCATTATCACATGGTACAGCTGATTGGTTCTCTCCTGTATCGGTAGCCAATGACCTCGCTTCTCAACATTCAAATATATGACTAGTGCTTGCCGTAGCAGTTGCAGCTTGCTTCAGAAACCTTCCACCTTCCCCAGCTCCACCTGTATAGATCTGCTACGAGGTGATTCATGTGTGCTATATGGGGGTTATTTCATGCATGTTATATTTACAGCAGCAATATTTATTACATGCTCACAGCAGCATGTTGTGGATGTATTGGCAGTAGCAAGTCTCTGTACAGCAAGTCAATACAGCAGCGTAGCAGATCTATTCTGCCAAAACCAAATACATTAACATTGTCATGTACATTACCATGCCAATCCCTCTGAGAGTTGTCATGACAGAACCAATAATACAGAACCTTCTAAGAAGATCCGGACATTTCCTAATCAAAAACCCTGGATAAACGGTGAAGTTCGATCCTTGCTGCGCACACGCTCTGCTGCATTTGTTATAGGTAATGCCGACTACAAGAAGGCCAGGTACAATCTTCGAAGAGCCATTAGGAATGCCAAGAGAGATTACAGCCTGAGACTTGAGCGTCACTGCACCACTATGGACACCCGGCACATGTGGCAGGGATTACAGAATATCACAGACTATCAGAGCAAGGGCAGGTATGAGAACACTGACAACAGCTTTACACCCGAACATTCTTTGCACACTTTGAGGCTTCCAACAACGAACCAGCAGACATCGGTTTCGTCGAAAGGAATGCAGAGAGCTCACCATCATTTACAATTTCATCTGAAGTAGTGGCAAAGACTTAAACACATGGAAATCAGCCACCACAGACAACATCCCCGGTCGGGTCCTGCTTTTGTCATTTTCTATTTCTATTTAGCTTTAATTAAAATTTTTATTTCAGTTTAAGTACTTATTAAACTTATTTCAATTAGTGTGCAACATTTTTTTAAGTTTAAGTTTTTCTAATTTTATCTAATACTTATGCTTTATCTTGTTTCAGCTATATTTCAATTACCCAAAATGATTTTTAATAGTTTTAGTTAACAATAACAGCACTGAATCCAAAACAACCTCTTTGGACTCTATTGGCTTTCATTAGATGAACAAAAACATTTCTTAAAAATTCCTTTTGTGATAATCCTTTGTAATAAAGCATTGGCACATTTAAATTGGTTAAAAAGTCCATTCTAAATTTAACAGATGTCTCCGACAGTGTGTGTGTGTGATGCACTTCTGTCAGGTGCATATTGGAGCGTTTTAAGCGTGTCTCTGTAATTACTTATAAAGGTCAGTGTCAAGGGTAATATTTACCGTGAGTAACTCTCTGCTGCAGGGATAATTAAAGGTAAGTGCACATCATAAATGCCATTTAATAACAGCCATAGTGAGTTATCTTTTCTTCAGAAAGTCACTTTTTTCTTATATGTCAGAACGCTGCGTTACAAAGCTCTTTGAACTTGATCACGCTTAATTTTACTGCTTTGAACCAATCATGATCATCACTTCTGAAAGACCTCAAAGGAGGAGGGTAACAGTGCCTACGTTTTGTTACAATAATGACCGATTTTTCACCCTCTGCCCCTGTGGCATCAAGACCGCCCAGCTTCAGAAAAGGAGGCTTTGTCTCCGGCTCTGAAACAATATTGTCCTTCCTGTTGGCCTGACGCCCACAGAAACACGAACGATTGAGTCCTGGTGTTTGGGGTTTTGCTAGGCCAGGTTGTGTCCTCTTTACAATGGCATCTGAAGACAGGCGTACTGTAGAGTGCACAAATATACACATGACATGGACGGGGTCAGTGACCAAGTTGAATGTAAACTCTGCATAGCTCACACGCTTGGGTTGGGAGTGACCGTCCGGGACTTTGGTAGAAGCACGGGTTACTGATATCGTAATGTTTTTCCAAGTCTTTGGTTGTGGTCTGAAATGGGACCCAAGGCTGGTGTGGTGTGTGGTTTAACTGAAGGTTTGGAGACATGTTTGAGAAAGTATTAAGTATTGGTTGAGTTGTATGGTGTGGTGACATCCTTTCTCTGAGGCTGGAGAGACATATGTGTGTGTTTCTGATTAAATGGTGACACGGTGATTGGAAACAGTGAAGGATTTTTCATTTGCACAGCAGTGCCAGATCACCACCCACTTACTCAGAAATGCTGAGCTGTGCATGTGCTGATATGAGGACTAGTAAACACAAACATATGCACACGGCACACACATTGACTTCTGTTTATCTTGAAATAAGATAATAATAATTGCGATCAAGTGATCCTATAACCACAATTAGTGATCTGGGTCTAGCAATGGTACCTACAATGCCACAAATACAAACCCAGAGAACGCCAAAATTTCCTGTGACTTATCATTTTTTGACTACGGTGGACAAAAACGAAGTGGCAAACCCACCCCACCCCCCCCCCAAGTGGTTTTATGTCACTTCTATGTAACCAAAAGTGCAACTTTTTAAAGTTTTTTTTTAAATACTTTTATTCAGCAAAATGCATTAAATTGATTAAACATGACAGTAAAGAGGTAATAGTGTTGTAAAATAGTAAAACACGGTGATATTTGTTACAAAATATATAATTTTTCAAATAATTGTTCTTGAGCTGTTCAATTGACAAGGAATCTTGAAATAAAAATGTATCAGTTTCCGTAAAAATATTAAGCAGCACAACTATTTTGGACAATTGTATTACAATTATCAAAAAAAGTATTATTTTGGTATAATAATAAGTGTTTCTTGAGCAGTAAATAACCATATTTGAATAATTTCTGAGGATCATGGGACTGCAGACTGTATAATTAATGCGGAAAATTCATGCCATTGCCATCACATGAATAATTTTATATTAAAAAATATTTAAAAAGAAAACAGGTATTTTAAATTGTATAATCATTCATAATATCACTTATTTTACTGTATTGTCTTGATGAGCATAAGAGACTTTGTTCAAAAACATGTAAAAATTGACCTTGTTTTAACCAAATTCTGAGGCAAAACTGCACAACTTCATGGTGAGATGCAATCCCAGAATGCGTTGCGACACTGAAAGTCATTGCAACATGGTGGATGAATGAAGAAAAATTTAAATTATGAAAAAACCTGAACTTTTTAAATCTAATATTTATGTGTGCAGTGTATTTGTATACTAAGACTAGCATGCGGTTAGCTTAGTCTCAAATTCTGTTGAAATTATTTGTAATTAAAGTATCTTGTGCGCTTCACATTTTTTTTGCAGAGTTACTGCCTATGTAGAGCATTCAAAGTCAGTTACTGTTACTACCTATGTAGACAGTTAGAAGTAAGGCAGCTCACTATGTTTTAGAACAGAGCTGCAGTTTACTTATCACAGAAGCTAAACCTGCGTGTGAGAAACGTGGCCGAACTCAATGATTTAGTAACGTGGTATCTCTAGACACATGTCTGGAGGTCTTTGTGGAAAGAAATGAAGTAGCTTTGGCCTTCATGTCGATACATGTGCTATGTGTCTTCCTCACAGAGGAAATCAGTGTGCCTGAACTCAGACTTTATCCACTTCTCCCGTCTGTTTTCCATCTCAGGAGTGACATTACCAATACTTCCTTCTGCCTGTGCTTTTTCCACATCTCCACAAGAGGGAACCCCAAATGCTGCTGAAGATGAATGGTAAGTCAAGTCACATCTGAAGGAATTTGCCAACCAAAAATGTTGCAATGTCAAGCGTTATTGTGACTGTATCCTACAGGAGGCAGCCAATCACACACAGCCGCTCAGACAATCAGGACCTAAATGCCACCGTAAACGTATACGTCCTGGTTACCTCGGCAACACCGCTGACCGCTTTTGTCCACCGCACAGTCTTGGTCAAAACCCACTTGGATAAAACTAGTTATGCCACCGAGGTAAGAAAGCACTTGAGTGAGAGCTGTAAAACAATTACAGTCAAAATAAAACAATATCTGCGTCTCAATTCTCAAATGAGCTTAGAAATGATTATTAGGTGCCTTTTAGCTATTTCAATAAGCATTTATATTTTTAAATCAGATCAGATGAGATTTTTCCAGTCTTGATATTGCAGTTTGGATCCCTGTGCTGCCGTTTACTGATGATGAAGGCTTGGCTAAGTATTCCCCATGTGATGTTTATTAGGCCTCCACAGCTGCGAAACACCCCTCTCATTGCAGTTTAACGCTGTGTGTGTGTGTGTGTGTGTGATGCCAGATTACTGAAGGGCTTCAGTCACAGTCTTGTAAACAGCTGGAGGGCACATTGAGATCTAATAAGACACATATCATGTTTACTGAGTTTCAAGGGTTGATAAAAGAGCCCTGACAAACAAGCAGATCACTATAAAGTCTTCATAAAAGTCTGCTCGTTCCCCTCTAGTGTTGGTGTGTGAGTATATAGAGCACATCTTATGCAAAATGTAGTGTGTGCGACAGTGTGTGTCCTTGTGACAAACCTTCCCTTTGGTGACATCCTCATTAGAAGTAAATAATAAAGCTATATAATATAGGCTATAAACTAAATTTATATATGGGTCAAAGATGAGACACCCCATTTTGGTGACTGCTTCAAAATAAAGTGTGTACTTTACTAGATAAAATGTCAAAATATGGGAGAAATAATGTTCCAATATCGTTTAGCATAACATATTTTTATGGAAAAATGAAACATTTATTCTGACCTGTACTTTATAAAATATATAAAAGAATATCATAAGATCATATGATCATAATATATTTTTTATTTTTTAAATGATTAAAAACTTCTTGCTGACAAATGGGTAAAACCTAGTGGTTTGAAGGATAGTGGCAAAGATGGGTAAAGATTTCAAATGACAATTAATTAGTATTTTAGGGTTGCACTGTGATCCTTAGTAGAGTCTTTTAATGTCATCTAATGATTTTTGTTCTAAATATGCCTGACAAGATTTTTTTTATGGTATACAAACTACTGTTACACTGAATGACATTTTTTTCTGCTGTAAATAATGGTAAAAATATATTGCTCAGCGAAAAATAAAATTAAACAGGGCACATTCTAATCTATGAAAAAAATAAAGCTGCATTAAACTTTTATTGTTTTGGTGCTTGAAAACCCCCTTTTGTCTTTGACCCATATGTACAAATCAATTGATTTCCATAGTTTATTACCCGTTGTCTGTATTAATGTGTAGTACTAGACTACTGTTCTTCTGCTGCCCTCTAATGATAGCGCTCTCTCATCACTTTTCTTTTTAGCTCTTTAGCTTCCTCTATCTGCCTATTGTACAATGGAAAGGTTTCTCTGACATGACTTAATGTGTTGATGCTAGTATGTGTACAAATCACTCACAAAGTTAACAAAATACATACTAATATTTGTAGTACTCACAAACATTCTTAAAATCAAAATTTGAGATGTATTAAAGTGGCTATTGACTGCATAGGCCCAAAACTACACTAACAGGACATAATCTTAATAGGTAAATTGAACATTTTTGACTTCAAAATAGCTACTTTATAGCTATACAACTGATTCACCCAGACATTAACATTTGAAAATGAAATTTTAAGTGACCCCTAACTGTCAACAAGTCTCAGTATGGTTTGTGTCACCACCTAGTGGTTATCGAGTTATACAGGATAAATCTCTTGTCCATGTTTGAGAGTTTTTGTCTTAGTTGCTGTATCTGCAGCTGTAGAGGTAAGCATGTCTGTCAGTGTTAAATCAGTATTGACGAGCAGTAGTTGTAGTGTAGAAATCTGTTTAGAGAGGCTGAATGAAGTAATGAGATCTCTCTGTTTGCCTCTCAGCTGTGAGTTTATGTACTGTGTCAGATTGATTTCTTTCTTTCAGTTGCAGGTATTCTTTAGAGAAAGACTGGGTCCTGATCTCTCTCATCAGGCCGTTGAGCACATGAATCACGTCATCAGTGACATCCTGAAAGCTGCTCTATTAACCACAAAGGAGAGCAGCTCCTCGCCCAGGTCAAAAACACGCACTTCAACCAGAAAATAGCCACATTTTTAAAAAGGAAACAATTTAATGCACATTTTTAAAAAGCATATTTGTTGTTTTTTTTTTTTTTTTTTTATTTTTTTTTTTTTTTTTTTTTTTTGTTTTTTTTTTTTTTTTTTTTTTTTTGTTTTTTTTTTTTTTGTTTTTTTGTTTTTTTTTTTTTTTTTGTTTTTTGTTTTTTTTTTTTTTTTTTTTTTTTTTTTTTTAATATAAACCTGAATGTGTAAAAGTGTTTTTTTTTTCTTGTAGATGTCAGCTTTGTTTTCAGTTAATGACCTTCTCATTGCACTATAACTCTTCTCTTCATCCAGTAGTGGTGAAGGTAAGAATAAATACTGATTTTGTGTTTGGTAAGGACAGAGGTGTAAAAATTATTTTAACTGTAGATGATTTGCCATGCAAGCTCTCAATATGACCACTAGATGGCAGCATATTAATACACTTTCACATTTATTATTGGGTCTGCTCTCTTTCTGTCTCAGCTTCAGACTGATCTACACTTTGACGGAATGAAGGACCCTCACTTTGACGGACAGATAGCCAAAGAGTATATGCTGGAGGATGTGCTGAAACTGCTTTTACCAGCATGCAACAGCGAGGCTGTGGAGCCCACTTTGCCATTTAGGAAACAGGAAGAGAATAAAAAGGTCAAACTTACTTCAGTTTTTCCTGATATTATGATGTGCAAGTAAACTGTTTAATACAATTTTTGATTGATTGATTGATTTTTTTTAATGGATGTAAGAAAGGACGCAAGTCCATTAAAAAATTATTCAATTACTGAAGATATTGTAGAAATATGATTAATTTATTCTTTGATGGGGGAGAAATGTCCAATGACAAGTTTTAATAAGATAAAGTTTGTTTTCGGTTAGTCTAACCTTAACATGTTTGCCCCATTATGCAACTTGCACCATGTAAAATAAAACAGCATTGTTGTTTTGTTTTTTAAGACACTGATGTGACTGCAACATTTCTATTAAATAGAAAACGTTCATGAAACATGAGCAAAACAAATTCATGAACCCATGCTTGTTTCTCTCACTCTCACACAATATTTGTCTCTGTTAAGAAACCTGATCAAATCTACAGGCATGTGGAGTGATTATTTTATTTTAGACATTATTATTATTAATGGTAATAATACATTCTAATTCACAATCAAATAAACTGCTGTCAAGTAAACTTTTGCGTTTTCCTGTAGAAATAAATGTCAGAATAGCATTTCAAAATAGTTGCTTTTTTTTCCTACAGAAAACTTGATGTTAAAATGAAAATAAAATTTCCTTTTACATTTTAATTGTATGCGTGGTAAATTTAGCAACTTTATTTATGTATTTATTTAATGGTGGAGTCAGTGAAAATATAGACAATTCATTTTAATCCAGTTTTATAAATGGTTAGCTGAGACATTTGTTCTGCTTGTGTTTCATGAATGAGGCCCATTTAATAAAAAGTGAATTAAAATGTCAAATCAATAATTTCCCATGCTATACAAACCATCAATTTGTATTTATTTTGTTCCATTTCCTTTTCATTTTTTGTTGCTCTGTGAAGTACAGTAGTTTTTTATGCATATCAAGAGCTTTCATTGTTGTGGTCTATTTATTTGAACATGTCATGCAGTACGGTGACTGTGAAGGGCCAAACGGTCTGTGTCTGCCTCCAGATGAGATGCATTTATTACGACAGTTTAATCAGCACCTTAAGAGACCAGGACCCTTTCAGCTGGTAAAGATACATTTTATGCACTTTTAAAGATACTCGTAGCATATTGATGACTTCAAAGCTTACTAATGTGGACTAACCAGCACAAATTGATTTAATGTAAAGTTAAATCGGACTTGTTTAAAGGCTTCACGTAAAATTATCACATGATAAACATGTAAGTCCTTGTTGTGCATTTTTGTCTGTTAAGTGAATCGAGTGTGTGTGTGTGTTGGCAGCTCTACCCTATATCTCCTCTTCCTGGTGATCTCCACCATGATCTAATCCAGACAGAGTCCCTCAACACACAGGATTATGGATGGAGACCAGCTCTCATGGCCTTGCTCCAAGAGCTCAGCCTTTACTACACGAGAAAACATCAGACCGAAAGGTTACACGCACACAAACACACACTTACACAACACAACACATTTGCAGATTCTCAAGATCATATCATCAAACCTTATTTTCTCCAGCGATGAGATGAGTTATGCTGCAGGCATGCAAAAATCCTGCAACAGTCCGGAGATAATATCATTCACAAAACAGTATTTTATATTCAGTCATTCTTGGTGTCCTCTTGATTTAAGCTTGTGGTGCTTTGGGTTACCTGCTGTCCAGTCAAAACATTTATTTTTACAGTTTTTCACCTCACAATAACTCCCAAACCTCCTGATGCCTTAATTTTATATATTCATTTTATTTTGTTTTTAATTTTCTCACTCTCACACACTATCTTTCTCTGTTAAGAAAAGGAGAAAAACAGACGCCCTATTGAGTGATGATTATTATTATTATTATTAATTTACAGTAAAAAAAAGTGCTGTCAAATAGTAAGAATAGCTTAAAAAAAGATATGTTCACATTAAAATTACTTTTTAATTTTACTTTACTTTTTAAGGTTCCTTTTGCCTTTTCTAAAGGATACCTAATGTTAAATTAAAATGTAAATATATATATGTGTGACATTTTAACATCAGGAACTGTTTTTTTATTTTATTTTATCATTTTATTTTATTTTATGCCAGTGGAAAATATAGACAATTCAAGTAGAAATCTGTAAAAAAATTATTGTTGAGCTATGTAAGGTCTTGGTGTCATCTGTGATAATTGGGATTGTGTGTATGCTGGATGGTGGGAAGTAAATTATCTGCATCTGTCTGGCAGGACGGGAATTCAAATCCAAACTCCATTGCACAATGATATAACGGTCTTTGAGCATCTTACTTCATTGAGGAATGATTGATTGCCTCTCAAACAAATTAAGACACTTTTTCAAGCCAGCACTGATTGTTTTAAATGTTAAAAGGTATAGGGAAAAGCCATAAAAGGCTCGCTTTTGCTATTCCTGGAAAAAAAATCTAATAACGTCCCATGCTACCAATCATCTGCATTTAACAGACCATTGTAGAGCACTTGTTGAGTGTCCTACTAAAAATTGCTGTGATTTCTGTAATTCCAACAGCTTGGACGACCCAAAGAGCCCAGAGGCATCAGACCCGCTGTCAAGAAAAGGCAAGTAGCATGTGGTAACATATTAGCCTGACTATATGAACTACAAAAACACGTTTGATTTGTTTTTATAAAGCACCAACTGTTTGTACTTAATAATAAAATGAAATAAAACTGTTAAATACTCCTGTTTTCAAGGGAGGTGTGTTGATCCCCACCTGAGGCAGTTGTACACAGACCCTCCGTTGGTGCTGATGCCAGCGTTTAACACGCTGGAGAAGCAATATCAAGCCGAGGTTCCATTTGATGTGATCACCGTTCGCATCCGGCCAGAACCAGTCAGCCCACACTGCCACATTCACCTGGACGAACATCTGGGATCCAGGTAAACCAAACACTAATGACATAACCACAAACTCAGCTGCCAGATAGTAGAATTAAATACTGTGGCATTAAAAATTTAGCCTTACAGATTAAGTTTAGTGGATAAAAACATGAAATCTTGACTGTATGGGTTATGCAGGCATGCAGTCAGTGTTGTAAAACACCGCAGCTTGAGCTGGGAAACAATGAACAAAGGGTCTGCGGTACGGTAATGTCGTCGCTGCCTTTTCTTAGTAATCAGATCTGGCTTCTTATGTGTCAGCTCAAACTCACTTCACCGTTTGATTGATTCATCAGATTAATTTCTGAATTTGCTTTCCCATGCCCGGCGAGTCACACACATGCATGTAAAATCCCTGATTACTGCCTATTAGACTCTGTTACAGCCTGTAATCTCTAATACTCACAGGGGAAAAAAGCTTTTACATATTTAAAGCTGACCCTGACCCAGGATTACGATTACAGGAGGTTGAAGTATTGACCATTTAATTGCTGTTTAATAAAGAACTTTTATGATAAAAAAAATATATAATAATATCATGGCAATAAAAAATAAATTATTGTTAGTGAGAGATTAAATTAAATTATTAAAATTACACTAAATTATTAGTGAGAGAATATATAAATTACATAAAATTAGGTAAAATTAATCATGTATATGTTAATGATAGATAGATAGATAGATAGATAGATAGATAGATAGATAATATTGTTTAAAATACTTAAATTGTAATTCAGTTATTCTGCATTCAGTTTTTTATTGAAAACTGTCTGATGTTTTGTCAGACAACTTGTAAAATGTCTCAATTATTTTATTTAAAACCAGATATTGTAATTATAATAATTTCATAAAGTTACAATTTTGTACTAAAAATCTATGAAATGTTCTCAAATTTTAATTATTTTAAATGACTTAATCAACCTGAATTAATTAGATTATACCGTGAAAGTAATGGTGTAGATCACATAAATAACAAGTGTTTCAGGCAAAAGACTAAATAGTTGATAAAAGTTAATAGTTCTACACGCAGAAAGCGAAGGGTTGACTGATCCCGTCTGCAAGCAGTCTGGGCTGTCTCCTTTCTCAAGGTTTTGTGAAAGCACAGCTTTATTGGTCCACGAGTGAGGGGTCACCTGTTGACTGGGACCCAGTTTTTATCCACAGTAATCCTCCTGCCCTGTCACGACATTAATAACCCCAAAAGTGAAGGGCGAGAGTGTGTGTGTGTGTGTGTATATATGTGATCAAGTACGCTGAGTTTCTCTGAACTTTTCTCTGTTTCCTTCAGGATGGCAAACTACCCGGTTGGCCTGGGCAACAGCAGAATCAACATTCTGGTGATGGACGAATCAGAGGCAGAGCCCGTCGTCATGACGATATACACTCTGCACATATACCGCGACAGCAGGCCCAGTCTGCCAATGTTTGATGAGTATGTGATGTGCAGCTTTGTGCAGGTACAAACACACACACACACCACACACGCACACACGCACTCACTCTCACCAGCTCCTCCCCTAAACACTAACACCCACATCTGTCTAAGAGGAATTTGTCGGCCTACTTATGAAGTTTGTTACATTCCTAAGTTATTTTAAGCCCTGGAGATTCTTATAGTCCACAAGAGGAGGTGTGGATCTCATATTTTTCTTTCATTTTTAATGCAGTACAGTCTTTAGAACTGGTCCTGAACCAAGAAACTCTCAATTTGAAGATTCCGGAGTCATTCCGGCACTTTCTTTCTCGTGGATGTTCAGGTTTCGGTGCAAGCTGATAGCGCTGATCGTAGACTCACAGTTATAGTAGATCACAGCAGGTTTCTGTCACACAGTGTTGACTCGTGTTGTGTGTGTGTGTATATATTAATGTCTCAAATTGTGAAATTATTTAATAGTTTCTATTTATATTCACCAATATTTTCCTACATATATTTATACCAGATTACTTAAGGTGAGACACGACAGGCAAAAATGTTTTTTTCATGCATCTGTCAATTTTGAGTTTTTGGGCTTTTTGGCTTTTCATGGAGTATTTATTTTTTTTTTTATACTAGGGGAAAGAAATCATCCAAAATACACTTGGAAGCGTTTCTATAGCAGTGTTGTTTTTTTCCATTTTTAGTCTGTATATGTCAATACAACACGCATCTTTTTTCTTTTTTCGATTTTTCTCCTGCTCCAAGCTAAAAAGTTCTGTAGTACTTGCATACACCAAACTTTACAGTTTTGACGTTTTTACAGAAGGGTTTGTTCATATATGTTTTGCCTTATTTTTTATTCCTAAAAAAAAAAATTTTTGTAGCTGTTGTCAGATAATGCCTTATTTGCATATTTAAGCATAACATTTCAGAAAACTTGTAATGCAGAATATGTTTGCAATTCTTGTTGTTTGCAATGTTTGTAATCAATCAACTGTGGAAATATAGTAATATCTATTAGTAAATTTTTTACCCTATTCACCTGTGGTATCTTTGGTCACTTATTTTATACTATAACAGTGCAGCAAATTAATCATTGAAGGGATTCATTTAAACGGACAATTTGAATTTACCAATTTTAAAGGGATCCGCTCGGATTATAACTAATAATAACGATAAAGATAAAGTTTTAAAACTCCTCTAATGTCTAGTAAAACAGGGATGACATTGACTCCACTCACTTTAAGGGCTTGAAACTTTAAAGTGACAGATGATAAAACTGCAAGCACATTTATTATATCCCGACCTGATCATCTGATTCTGTGTGGTGTTAAAGGGGTCATCGGATGCTCATTTTTGATATGATTCTTTAGGGTCTTAATGACAAGTCTGTAACATAGTTTGGTTAAAAATATCTCAATGGTAATGTAAAACAACACCGTTTTTACGCTGTCAAAAACATCTCTTTTCAGAGCATGCAGTTTTGTAGCATTTTCGTTTAAATGTTAATGAGCTCTGCTGACCCCGTCCCTCTCTTCCGAGCCGCTCTC
This sequence comes from Sinocyclocheilus anophthalmus, assembly GCA_018155175.1. Lineage (NCBI taxonomy): Eukaryota > Metazoa > Chordata > Actinopteri > Cypriniformes > Cyprinidae > Sinocyclocheilus > Sinocyclocheilus anophthalmus. The sequence continues at coordinate 204,088 of JADLZN010006545.1, read as the reverse complement.
TGAGAGACTGTAAACTTTTGCAGCATTTAGCTAGCACTCGCTAACTAGCGCATTATTAGGAAAGGTGATTTGCAAAGATTCATTTAAAAACCTTACACTCACTTCTTCTGGAGGTGAAGCTAGATCACGAATGATTCGCGCGAACATAGACACATTTATTTAGATCGGGGGCGCATTCCCTTCAAAAATGAAAGTAACGTTAATCCTCTGCATCTTCAGCGGCCTAGATGTCTGGAGTAAATGACGAATGCTATATTCATTACTATATCCAACAACTAAACACCTCAATCGCTTAGGAGACATTCTTGTCTACACCTACCCCAGCAGTGAAACAATGGCGGACTGATAACAGCTCACTCAGGGCGGGTCTAAGGTAAAACCAAAGACTGACGCCACTGTCATCAACAATCGTGGGAGGGGCCTTGGTCTGTGTGACGTCACACAGAAGAGAAGCTGAGAACGGCTTGATTTGAGAAAGGGGAAAACATTTAACCAGATTTTTAAAAAAAAACACCGGGTGGATTTTTAGGGTGGTTGTGTACACACACTGCCGAACACATTTCAGTTCAAACAATTTGTAAAGTGCATGTTGCATCCGATGACCCCTTTAATATACTATACAGTCACACTTTATGTTAAGGTCCAATTTCTTGCTATTAACAAACCATTAACTAAAACTTTTGCCTCAATAAACTCCTATTTTTCTGCTTATTAATAGTTAGTAATGTGGTTGTTAAGTTTAGGTATTGGGTGGGATTAGGGGTGTAGAATATACTCATGCAGAATATGTGCTTTATAAGAACTAATAAACAGCCAATATATTATCTAGGCATGCTAATACAAAAGATGTTAAAGGTATAGTTCACCCAAAAATTTAAATTGTATGTTTATCTGCTTACCCCCAGATGTAGGTGACTTTGTTTCTTCAGTAGAACACAAACAAAGATTTTTAACTCAAACTGTTGCAGTCTGTCAGTCTTATAATGGAAGTGAATGAATATCGCGGCTTTGAGAGTAAAAAAAACATACTCAAATAAAACCAAATTAAACCCTGCGGCTCGTGACGATACATTTATGTGTAAAGACACGAAACGATCGGTCTGTGCTAGAAACTGAACAGTATTTATATCGTTTTTACCTCTGATTCACTGCAATGTCTGAACTGTCTGAACTGTCCTGAGCGCGTCCTCAACAGCAGGTGCGTGATGCGTCTTTTTCTTCTTCTTGCTTTACGGCGGATTGCTGACTTATGAGTGCATTACTGCCACCTATCTCTCAAATGGACCATTGACACTCTATCTACAATCTCAATTCAATGTCAATGGTCCATTTGAGAGATAGGACGCTCAGGACGCGCTCAGGACAGTTCAGACAGTTCATACATTGCGGTGAATCAGAGGTAAAAAACTGTATAAATACTGTTCAGTTTCTTGCAGAGACCGATCGTTTTGTGTCTTTTCACATCTGTGTATCGTCATGAGCCGCAGGGTTTTGGTTTTGTCTGTGTATGTTTTTTTGACTCTCAAGCCGTGATTCTCATTCACTTCCATTATATGACTGACATACTGCACCTACATTCTTGGATTCCCTGGGGTAAGCAGAAAACATCACTTTTCATTTTTGGTTGACTATCCTTAATAGTGATAATTGGTCCCTATACTAAAGTGTTACCTACTATACTATACTATTATGTGACCCTGGACCACAAAACCAGTCATAAGTAGCACGGTATACTTGTAGCAATAGCCAAAAATACATTGTAATGGTCAAAATTATAGATTTTTCTTTTAAAGCCAAAAATCATTAGGATATTAAATAAAAATCAAGTTCCATGAAGATATTTTGTAAATTTCCTGCAGTAAATATATCAAAACTTAAATTTTGATTAGTAATATATGCATTGCTAAGGACTTCATTTGGATAACTTTAAAGGCGATTTTCTCAATATTTAGATTTTTTTTGCACCCTCAGATTCTGGATTTTCAAATTGTTGTATCTTGGCCTAATATTGTCATATCCTAACAAACCATACATCAATGGAAAGCTTATTTATTCAGCTTTCAGATGTAAAATTAAATAATTTGTTCAGTAAAAAATTACACTTAAGACTGGTTTTGTGGTCCAGGGTCACATATACTAATATAGGATGTACAACTGCTGTCACTGGAGTGGTACCTCTGCTTTTGTACCTTTTAGATACTAATTTGTACACTAATATTCCCCATTAAGGTACCAATATGGACCCTTTAGGTACAAATGTGTACCTTTTGAAAAGGAACCACCCCATTGACAGCATTTGTATCTTTATTTCTGAGTTTAGTTTTGATATAATTATCTTTATAGTTATCATTCTTGGTGTTGATGGGTCTTAATACTGTTTTTGCTACTGAATTATGCATAATTTCAATATTTTGCAAAGTTTGTTCCATTTTTTTTTCACTGCTTCTTAATGGTTAAATTGTATTTCATGCTTAACTGGATGCAACAGAATGGCCAAAAGCAAAATGAGTGGAAATGAGAGAGTGACAGTGTTCGTGACTTCTAGCTAACGCCAGTTCATAATAAAAGTGTTTTATGGCTGTGTATCTGTGCTGATGACAGCATCTTCCCCAGAGAATCATGTTTGGTTGGAGCTTCAGAGAGCATCAACCGCTTTCTGTCTCAAGCGTCGTAAATAAGTTAGGTGTGAGAGTTACTGGAGTGTTTTCTATAAAGATTCAGAGCTTCAAAACCTACGAAGTGACAGGCTGTGAGTATTCCTAAATTAATCCCATTCGCTGGCTGTATTTTTTTAAATGAACATAGGAAATGAAACATATTGCTCCCTATGTTCTGAATTGTTCAGTTCTTTTCTGTGGATCGGTTGAACACAGACAAGACAAGGCAAATATTAATGTCAGGTGTAAACAGCTACAGCTTTTGATTGTGTGTCTGGAATAGTTAAGTTATCAGTCAGACCAACTGGTGAGACTGTGGCTTGTATTGAAGACTCATTTTGGATTGAGACTGAGAACCGATCCTTCCTTACATACAGCATTCCTTCATTTATCCCTTGATCCCTAGAGAGGAGTATGGGCTGGAAATCGAGCATTTTATCACGTTTCCCTTCAAAGACCAATCAAAAGGTTGTGTGAGGCCTTATTTACAGCGAGGCAAACACATTCATAACTCTTCTCTTTGTGCATCAGGGACACGATCCGAAAACCATAAGCAGCATCAGTATTTACTGACTAGCAGTCACATGGGTATAGTCAGAAAGCAACCTTTTGTTGACAAGTGACCAAAAGATATCTGTATGTGTCAAAGGATAATTCACTTCTTTCAGCACCATGTGTGCCTCATTAATGCACACAGGACTTCCTGACCTCATCCAGCAAATAAGCGCTAAGCTTGATGAATTGTTCACTGTTTTGAAAACATCCATCTGGAAAGCTTATGTGAGCAATACATTATATTGTTCATTCATTCACTTATTTATATGTAGTTGCTTTTTGTATACATAATATACACTTTTTAATGTATTAATGTATTAAAATAATGATTATAGAAAATACAGACATGACTTTTTCTCCAATTAAACTTAATTGTGTTGCTTGTAAAAATATTTCTGACATTACTTTTGGCATTGGGCACAAATTTAAGGCACAGGTTGCACACACAAAAAAACCTGTATGACTTGTTTTCTTCTTTTAGTCACAAAAAAAGATATATTTTGAATAATGTTTCAAATGTTTTTGTCTGTATAATATAAAAGTATTATCATTATCTGTTCAAAACAACATTTTCTTCTTGATTAGATGGACAAAAAATATCTACCTTTGTGTTGCATAAATTATATAAAGTAAATTAGGACAGAATTTTCATCCCTTTAAGTGACTGGTTTAAAGTTCATTTGTAAATGGTCTTTCTGACTTTAAGAGAATGTAGTTCCTCTGTCTCTTCTCAGCTCAGTTTTGACATATTGCTTGTGATGGAATGGATTTGAAGTAGGAAGCATTTTTCTTTTCTGAGCAGAAGCCACAATGCGGTTTTAGAGATCTGGAGCGATTCCCCTGCACATGATGGGTGTTTTTCAAGCCTCGAGGTGACATTCAGACATAACGGAGCAGATTGGCTTGTTGCCGTCTGTTTGGTTGATTTATATGTAGATATTTTATTTAAGGAACTTTCCCGAAACCCAATTGTAGCACAATCTGAAGTAAACACTTTCGTTTTCCATTTTTGTATTTCTAACTCGCGCCAAAACACATAGGGTGGTCTTGAGGGAAAACAATGGAGGGAGACTTTAATTCTTTCCAACTGTTTATGCGCATCTTTTTACACCACAATCCTTCTTGACTTCTAAGGAGCAGCTCGCAGAAGCAATGGACAGCAATGAAACTAAACGCACGGGTCTCGTTTTAACTTGACATGGCATCATATAAACACATTTGGTTCATGCCACAGCTGCAAAGACAGCCATATTCTGACACTCAGAACATCTCCCTGTTAGTCCTTAGGCAGAAAACTGTGGAAAACATTAGCGCAGAAGGGACAGGGGAGGCAAGGTGGCAGTGCAGAGGAATTCTTTTGAAGCTACAACATGTCGACATCCACGTCTACCATCTGCCCTCCCTCTCAACACAGTCTCTGTTTGCCATTAGAACCCTCAGCATCCATCAAAAGCTCTGCGGAGACAAACAATCACCACTTTTTAAACTCTCTGATGCCAAAGCAATTAGATTAGCATATGTGATTGGATCAGTAAAAGAAAATTTCACTCAAAAAATTAAAATCATTTACTTACCCTGATGTATTTCAAACTAAAACACAAAAAAAAACTCTTTTTTTAGTGCATACAATGAAAGTCAGTGAGGTCTAGTGTTGTTTGACTTCAATATATCTTCTTTTGCCTTCTGCAGAAGAAAGAAAGCATTAAGGGTGAGAAAATGATAGCACATTTTTTAATTTTGGGCAATCTAGTTAAATTCTGGAACCTATCTTCTAAAAATCTATCGTACACACTTACCATTGAAAATTATAGCACATTTTTAAATTTTGGGCAATCTAGTTAAATTCTGGAACCTATCTTATAAAAATCTATCGTACATTCTTACCATTTTTTTTATTAATGTTATGAACATTTGAATAATCCAAATTACCTTTTTCCACTATAAAGAACTTTTTGTGCAGTCGAGGTTCCATGGATGTTAAAGGTTCTTCAAGGAACCATCAATTCCAATAAAGAACTTTTATTTTTAAGAGTTCATGGCTTCAGAAGACTTAAAATAATCTGTGGAAGGGGCATGGACCACTTTATGATTCATTTATGGTGTTTTTGCATCCATATTTGAAGCCTGAAAGCTATTCATCTGTTCCTTAAAACATGAACCTCAGTTATTCTGGTATGGTTATTGTTACTTCATTCTCTCTATTCTGAAGCTGTTAAAGCGAGTTTGTCTGTCTCTGGTTATTTCTGTGGGTATTGAGGGCCTTTGTCTGGTGTTGTCGTTAGTCAACTGACCCCTGGTTCCTGAAGCGCTCTCCAGCTGAGAAGTGCACCACAGTGTGTTTGGCACTTTGGTGTGTGTCTGGAGTCTTCTGGCTTTATGGAGTTGGTAGTTAGGAGAAGGGACGTATTCTGTGTCACCCTGGCACTGTAAATATACAGATGAGGTCTTTTTAAAATAGTGTGACCTTTTCAATGCTGTGTGGCTTATAAAACCAATGAAGTGCTAAAGGATGTAATGGTCTGTTAGGATTCTGGTGGGATTCTTTCTGTAGGGAAACTGGCATGAGTTGGTCAATCTGATGAATTATTTTTTTTTAAATCTGATTTGTCTGACCTCAACGTAAGGACGAAGAGGAAAAACAAGTAGACATTTTTCAAGTTTTCAATAGGGCTGCAGAGTATGTTCAATTACGATATTTTACTTTTTTTAACATATTTATATGATTTGGCTTTGAATCATGTAGTTTAAATCTCTTTCATCAGTATGATGCTGAAATTAGCCGTTCTTGACAGATAATTAATGTGTTAATGACATTAACAAGTTATTATTGTTATTATTAAGTTATGAAATTCAGTGTGACTTTTAACAGAAGTACAGTTATTGTATTTTTTCTGTCTTTAAAGAAGATATAAATGTATAAAAAAAATTGTATAATATTAATATACACCGCAGTTCAAAAGTTTGGTGTCAGCAAGATTTTTTTAATGTTGTTGAAAGACTTCTCTTACGTTACCAAGGCAGCATTTATTTAATTCAAAAGTACTGTATGTTGTGAAATAGTATTACAATTTATATAACTGTTTTCTATTTTAATATATTTTAAAATGTATTTTATTCCTGTTATGGCAAAGCTGAATTTTCAGCATTTGTTACTCCAGTCTTCAGTGTCACATATTGCTTCAGAAATCATTCTATATGCTGATTTGCTGCTCATAACATTTATATTATCATGGGAAACATTCAACATTCACATCAATTGTCACATCAATTGTGCTACTTGATACTTTTGTGGAAACTGTGATGCATTTTTGTTTTCAGGATTTTTTTGATGAATAGAAAGTTTAAAAGAACAGCATTTAAATTATATCTTATTTTTATAAATGTCTTTTATGACACTTATGATCTATTTTAATGCATCCTTGCTGAATAAATGTTAATTTCTTTAAAAAAAAATCTTACTGACCCTAAAGTTTTAAACTGTAAACAGTGTAATCATTTATTTAAAATATACAAATTATATGTTTTATGCAAAATTTAGATTATATTCAAAATAATTTAAATGCATTGATTTAAAAATACCCTTAAATGTATTTTATTATCTATCGAAAGACTCTATTCAAGCTTGAAGGAAAAAAATACTGGGAACTGAATTTTCAGTATGTGATTCTGTTGCTTCAGTCCATTTAACTGACTCCCAAAAACCACCTGGACTCTTTTCCCCTACCAAGTGCTCTATCATCTGTTCTCTTTTCATGTTTTTCTCTCATCTCTTCCCCCTCCACCTCAATGGGTCAGCGAGAGTACCATGATGGTCAGAGCTGGATGTCTGTAAACTGGGCCGGGGGGTTGAGGACCACCAGCACCCCCTACCAAACACAAGCTCCATTCACCCTGCTTGGCTTTGAAGTCCTCTCGAGTGTCTCTGGCCACTGTATTGTCAGGCTAATGCAGAATGTTGCCTGATTGTTGGGGCAATTTGATTTTTAATTAGTTGACGACACAGGCAGGATGGCAGTTATGCAAACAGTTATTACTCCCACCCACGAAGGGTTGTATGAATGTATTGAGTCATATACACGCATGTTCCTTCTCTGTCTTCCTATGTGAATTCCTGCTTTCATCTTGTAGTGAAAACAAACACACCGAAGACAATTATGAAGATAGCGCTATTCTAATGATGCCACGATGCAAGACGTTTTTCTCTCAGTACTTACAGAATCCCACAAAACCCCAAAGGAGTCGTGGAGTGGCAGTTAGTCTTATTATATTGTTCATGTTTACAACTTGCTCTACATCTGAACCTTGTGTATGTGTGTTGTTTTTTGTTTTGTTGATTTTTCAAATTCTTGCAGAATCCTGCAGTAATAAAAAAAAGGCACTGTGGTTTACACACACACACACACACACACACACACACACACACATATTGTATTGTATACAGTGGGGCAAAAAAGTATTCAGTCAGCCACCAATTGTGCAAGTTCTCCCACTTAAAAAGATGAGAGAGGCCTGTAATTTTCATCATAGGGTATACCTCAACTATGAAGACCAAATGAAAAAAAAAAAAAAAAAAATCCAGAAAATCACATTGTAGGATTTTTAAAAAATTAATTGGTAAATTCCTCGGTAAAATAAGTATTTGGTCACCTACAAACAAGCAAGATTTCTGGCTCTCACAGACCTGTAACTTCTTCTTTAAGAGGCTCCTCTGTCCTCCACTCGTTACCTGTATTAATGGCATCTGGTTGAACTCGTTATCAGTATAAAAGACATCTGTCCCAAACTCCAAACAGTCACACTCCAAACTCCACCATGGCCAAGACCAAAGAGCTGTCAATGGACACCAGAAACAAAATTGTAGACCTGCAACAGGCTGGGAAGACTAAATCTGCAATAGGTAAGCAGATTGGTGTGAAGAAATCAACTGTGGGAACAATTATTAGAAAATGAAAGACATACAAGACCACTGATAATCTCCCCTCGATCTGGGGCTCCAACGCAAGATCTCACCCCGTGGGGTCATAATGATCACAAGAACTGTGAGCAAAATTCCCAGAACCACACGGGGGGACCTAGTTAATGACCTGCAGAGAGCTGGGACCAAGTAACAAAGGCTACCATCAGTAACACACTGCGCCACCAGGGACTCGAATCCTGCAGTGCCAGACGTGTCCCCTGCTTAAGCCTGTACATGTCCAGGCCTGTCTGAAGTTTGCTTGAGAGCATTTGGATGATCCAGAAGAGTATTGGGAGAATGTCATATGGTCAGATGAAACCAAAATATAACTTTTGGTAAAAACTCAACTTGTCGTGTTTGGAGGAGAAAGAAGGCTGAGTTGCATCCAAAGAACACCATACCTACTGTGAAGCTTGGGGGTGGAAACATCATGCTTTGGGCTGTTTTTCTGCAAAGGGACCAGTACGACTGATCCGTGTAAACGAAAGAATGAATGGGTCCATGTATCGTGAGATTTTGAGTGAAAACCTCCTTCCATCAGCAAGGGCATTGAAGATGAAATGTGGCTGTGTCTTTCAGCATGACAATGATCCCAATCACACCGCCCGGGCAACGAAGGAGTGTTTTCGTAAGAAGCATTTCAAGGTCCTGTTGTGGCCTAGCCAGTCTCCAGATCTCACCCCATAGAAAATCTTTGGAGGGAGTTGAAAATCCGTGTTGCCAGCGACAGCCCCAAAACATTACTGTTTTAGAGGAGATCTGCATGGAGGAATGGGTCAAAATACCAGCAACAGTGTGTGAAATCCTTGTGAAGACTTACAGAAAACGTTGACCTCTGTCATTGCCAACAAAGGTATATAACAAAGTATTGAGATGAAATTGTGTTATTGACCAAATACTTATTTTCCACCATAATTTGCAAATAAATTCTTAAAATCCTACAATGTGATTTTCTGGATTTTTTTTTTCTAATTTTGTCTCTCATGGTTGAGGTATACCTATGATGAAATTACAGGCCTCTCTCATCTTTTTAGTGGGAGAACTTGCACAATGGGTGGCTGACTAAATACTTTTTTTTTCCCCCACTGGAGATACTGCAGATTTCTGCAGGCCATCCATAGGATGTGACTTAGTGAGTAGTTTTTGTTTTTTTGGGGGGGGGGGGGGTGGGTGGTGGGTGTTTTGATTTAGTTTTTTAGTGTAGTTTGTTTGTGTATGTTTTTGTTTTAACTTTTTGTTTGTTTGTTCAATACTTTCAGAATCCTGCCATAATCCAGAGCACTGTGGCTGTAGCTGTTTTTTTTTTTTTTTTTTTTTTTTTTTTGCTTTGCTTTGCTTTGTTTTTTTTTGTTTTTTTTTTTTTTTATTATTATTATTATTATTATTTTGTTATTTCAGTTATTTTTGTTTGTTATTGTCATGCTTTGTTCTGTTGTTTGGTTAAAATACTTGCAGAATTCTGCAATAATACTGCAGAAGTTGTAGCTTAGCAGTTAGTGCTTTTTTGTTTTGTTTTGTTTTTTTTTTGGCTTTCATTATCCACCAAGTGAAATATAAGCATATAAACGCTTGTTTTACCCAGGTTAATGTAAATGCTTACAAATACAGTGTGGTAACATTATTTCAGATACTTCGACTGTAGTTTGAGTGATTGGTCACAAAACATTTTGGACCGCTTTTAAACCTGTATTTAGCACTGTCCACTTATAAACAGATCACCTGAAACTGATCTCATGCTGGGTACACACTAAAAGATTTTTAAAATCTTATAAGATCTTCAAAATGCGAGAGACCACAAACAGGACAAAAAATCCTAGGTTTAACCGTTTTGCTCCTATAGTGTGTGGTGTGCTGTGATGTTCCCCCCACACATCAGGATTTCTGAGCCTTCACGATCGGTGCGCCTCTGACATTTTTCCGAGCAGATTCAGTCACTCTTAACACACCTCACACCTCACACCACAGGAAAATCTGATTAGATAATCTTTAGAACCATCAAGATAATCGGGACATTACCTAGGATTGTCGGAAGGGGAGAAATCGGACCAAAATCAGCTCGATTATCTTGTAGTGTGTACCAAGCTTTAATACTAGCTGTAAAGAAACTCAGAGAAAAGTTCATGAGGCATGGATGATTTCCTAGGTTCCTCTGTAATGTGCTTGTACTAGTATTATTGTTATACTTGACCAACTTGTTTCTCACGGATTCTTTCTGACAGTCAGTTCACCTGCTTACGTGATGCTTCCACCTCTCTTCAAAACTCAAAGAAACTATGGTCATTCTGCATAGCTTGCCAGTCAGTATGGCGATAGAGAGTAAAATGCTAATTTCCTTACATTGTCAGGAGCTCTTAATCCCACTTTGAAATGCACCAGCAATCCCGGTGGAGGATTTTGAGGATCCTTCAACCGGGAGCCTCAATCCTATTTTGTAGAGGAAACTACCTATGTTTGCTCATCAGAGAGCTATCGGCTTGCTACCCATAGTCTTTTGCGCACATCTGGAGCTGGCTAGCTCACCACAGAGAGCAAATGACCACAATGACAGACTTCATTGGCCTTATTAGTGCTGGACAGAGTTATCACCCACTAGTGGAAATGCCAATTTGACACAGTGTGCCACATTCACACAATCTTAATAAAATACAGCTGTTTTCTTGCAGATCTGATTAAGGAAAGATGTTTTCGTTGTTGTTGTCCAAGGGTCACAAACTGTTAAAATCTATGGCTGCTAAAGTTTTCAAGGGCTAAAATTTGAGCTGATTTGTCAAAAAAGTCACATTTTATTTTTATTTGATATACTTTTGCATATTTTTAACCTTTTTATAATTTCATATTCATTTTTTTTACATTTATTTTGTATTTAATTTTAAGGATTTTTTTCATTTAATATCCTATTTAACAATGTAGCACGTCATTTTTTAAATTATATTTATTTTTTTCAAAAGCACATTTTGTTATCATTTTATATCTAATCATTCTCAATCTCTGCTTCAGTTATAAAGGTGTATTCATATAGAAACCTTTTTATTTTATTTTATTTTTCAAATACTTAGAAACACCAAGCTAGTTGGGGGCTATTATATTATATTATATTCTATTAAACTTCAGGATAGTTAGTAATTATATTAAATATATTATATATAAATTTGTCTTTATTTATATTAACATTTTGTATTTAATGTTTTAAGATTTGTGTTTATTTATTTATTTTATTTTTCTTTATTTTTTAACACTTGCTTGCAAACACTTGCTATCCTTATTTTGCTAATCCTTCATTCTTCAGTGTTCTTTCTGCATGATTTGACTCAAGTTTCAATCAGGTGATGAAGATTTTGATTGGGATGATTGATGGAGGTGGAGAGAGACAGGCGAGACCTCCTGAACCCACCCACCCACACCTTTCATCTCTCTCTTTCCCTCTCACACACTAAAATCTCTTGTTTTTCACTCTCCCCATCTCAAGCACTCACACTGGGTCTTGGGACCTTTCTTTGCTCCGTCAGGATCCAGGGTGGAATCGAAGAGATTACGTAGCAATCCATTTGTGCGCGTGATCGGGAGCTCTGCTTTTGAAGTCTGTCAGATCAGGGATTAACCTCTTACAGTAGCGTCTGGGTCAGAGCGGGCCGCAGGACAGTGAATGCACAAGCACGCACTTCTCCAAATGATTGTGTAAGAATATGCACTGCGTGTTATTACTACTGTTTGAGGACTTTAACGCCAGAAATAAATCCGAGAACAAGCCTCCTCTCTGTTTGGTGATTTCACATCTGATCGCTGAGTCAAGGAGACTCAGTACTTTTTTTTACACTTGCTTTGCCTGTTCACCCTCTTTTTTGTTGCGCACCTTTGTAACCTTGAGGGGAAATGACTTTATGCATTACAATATGAAGTAATGCATTACAATATGAAGTGACATATGACCCATATTAGGAATTATTGCTCTGCATTTAACCCATCCAAAGTGCACACACACACCATGAACACACACCCATAGTAGTGGGCAGCCATTTATGCTGCGGCACCCCGGGAGCAGTTGGGGGTACGGTGCCTTGCTCAGGGCCACCTCAGCCGTGTATTGAAGTGGAGAGCGCGCTGATTACATTCACTCCCCCCACCACAATCCCCTGCCGTATCTAGACTGCGAACCGCAACCTTGGGTTACGAGTCCGACTCTCTAACCATTAGGCCACGACTCCCCCCTTCTCCCAGTAGCTGGTCCCCATTGACTTCCATACTATGGAAAAAATACTATGGAAGTCAATGGAGACCAGAAAGTGTTTGGTTACACACATTCTTCAAAATATCTTCTTTTATGTTCAGCATAGGAAATTAATTCATACAGGTCTGAAACGACTTAAGGATGACAGAACTTTCATTTTTGGGTGAAGTGTCCCTTTAAGTGTCCGGATGTGTTTTGGGGCCGCTGTTGGTTTGCAGTAGATGTTTGGTACCAGGCAAGATGGGGAAACTGGTTTAGGGCCTGAGACACATTCCCCACAGATCCTGTGTTAAGAAATGTGAAGCCATGTGGTCAATTTTGGACCTGACTGCTGGTTTTCAGTAAACAGTTTTGCGGTCTGGCCACAGCCCACTTTTTGCTTTGTACCTAATCAGCTCACTTGTACCAGAGAATTGAGTAAATGTATCCGTTCTGTTCTTAATCAGTCCCTGTTAAAGAGAAATCCAGCTGAATGCTGTTTGCCAGTCTCACTCAGAAGCTGACTGCCTCCTGCTCTGCCTTGTGTTTTTGTGGTTCAGCGGCCCAATTATTTCACAATAACAAAACCGCTGGCGGTCCACTGTTAGCATGGTCAGTAGGCTTTACTAAGTCAGTTTGTGTGCTCTTTCATGGATAAAAATGTGGGCCTTAAGTTGCTGTTTTCATATTTAATTTTAATTATATTACATTTTTTATATACCTAGAAGTTTGGAGTCCGTATGATTTTTTTTTAAATCACATCAGTGGCAGTAAAAACATTTGTAATGTTACAAAAGATTTCAAAAAAATGCTGTTCTTTTGAACTTTCTATTCATCAAAGGATCCTAAAAAATGTGTCACGGTTTCCACAAAAATTTTAAGCAGCACAAATGTTTTCAACATTAATAATAAGAAATATTTGAGCACCAAATCAGCATATTCAATTATTCTGAAGTATCATGTGACACTGAAGATTGGAGTAATGATGCAGAAAATTTTTACATCACAAAAAAGTAGCTTGCACCACAGGAATAAACTACATTTTGAAATATCTTCAAATAGAAAATGGTTATTTTAAATTGTAATAATATTCCACATTTTTTGCTGTATTTTTGATCAAATAAATGTAGCCTTGGTGTGGGCATAAGAAATTTTGAATAATCTTACTGACCTCAAACCAAAGTGTATATGTGCATATACGTTTGTTTTTTTGTATATATTGTGTATTTATTTAAATACATAAAAACATGAACAGATGCTTGCCTAGAAAACCTGTCATTGAGATGAATGAGAATGTTATCAGCTCTTTCCAAGTATTACAGACCTTTTTTGCTCCAGTCAGTAAAAGAAAGATCTGCTTTGGCAGTGATTCATTCTGGCCAAAGTAAAGATGCTGCATTTTTTACCTTAGTCCAATTTGTCTTCAATGACTGGAAATTTCCCGCCGTTAAATCTCACACTTACGTTCCTGAATAACTCAGGCCTGTTTTCGTTCTTCAGCTCTCCCACTGAGAGACAGATCGGTGAAGTAAGAGCAGCTGTGCCTGTGCGTCTGTGTCCAACTGCCTTTACTCCTAACAGGACAGAAAGATCTCTTGATTAAAGCCAAGCTGTGTGCTTTTGACTTTATTTAGTGCCCGTGTGTGTGTGTGTGTGGAGTGGGAACAGGGGCCATGAGTGTGTCGCAGGTGGTACAGGGCTGTGTCATATTACAGAGGAAGTTAGTGTGTGTGTTCTGAAAAGATGAGACTGACAGCTTTGACTTCTGCTCATTTCCTCACTGTAATTAGTAAATGCTTATCTGATGCCACAGTTCGCCTGAGAAAGAAGAAAAAGTTAGAGAGAAACAGAAGAGAGCAGAGAGACAGTGAACTTAGGCCAGACCGGGGCAGTTGTAATGGAGACAATTATAACACTATTTTATTATTATACAGAGTGTCACGACATATTTAATTATTAAAATTACTTAAGCTGATGAAATTAAAGTAATTGATAAAATTTATAAAAAATAACTGTAAATATACTAATTAATTCCAAAAATAACTTGAAATATATTATTATTATTATTATTCTCCAATAAAACATACAGATAAAATAATGACATTTTGTGAAATAAACATGTTTTATAAATGCTCATTTTTTCACAAAATATAAGAAAATAAGATATATTAACAAAATACAAAAGTTGTGTAACTTTTTTTTGCATGTGTTATATTATTATAGTTTGATGTTTATAATAGAATATAAGTAATAATCATAAGTAATATGAGAAAAATTAAAAATACTGAAGCTGTTACATTGCTTTATTTTGATGAGGTGATCAAAATAACTATAATTATCATAAATAGAATTAAAATATATAACTATAAATGTGATACATACATTATTATGCTTTATTTATTTTATATTTTATTATATACATATACTACTCCTACTACTACTGACATCTGCAATTCCAACACTTGTCATGCCATCAGTTATGACTGACACAGAAAGGAAATAAACACATACAGAATTGTACTGTCTTCTCATTGCATCCTCGTGTTGTATCTTCTGTAGATGATGGATGCACATTTTGATTGCTCAGATCCTTTAATAAAGCTTGACTCGACACAGGATTCCATCTGTCATCTTTCATTAC
This sequence comes from Sinocyclocheilus anophthalmus, assembly GCA_018155175.1. Lineage (NCBI taxonomy): Eukaryota > Metazoa > Chordata > Actinopteri > Cypriniformes > Cyprinidae > Sinocyclocheilus > Sinocyclocheilus anophthalmus. Next base: position 189,074 of record JADLZN010006545.1, on the reverse strand, counting down.
GACTCAAATTTGTCAGAACCACAGCTGTCGAACACCACTTCAGTAAAAAAGTGAGCCAGCGACGTCAGTGTTCAAAGACGTGAACCTCAACCCTCGTGAGCTTTGCTCTTACCCCTCCCATAGTAGATGCTGACATGACTGCTGATGAAACCGAACCCCTGCCCTACAGTTCAGCCTGGCCTGGAAAGCATTTATGGTCAGCATATCCAATCATTATTCAGAAGACCGTTGCAAATATCAGTAATTAGATATTCTGTGTGATTGTGTGTATACTCATGTGGTTTGTATTAGTGGAATCCACTGATCTCATATCAGATACAGACTTATATATTATTAGCAGTGGCATTAGTTCACTATAAGTCTATGGGGCATGCAGAAAAAAAACAGCTGTTTGTGAAATGGAATATAGCTTTTTGCAAAAATTGTTTTTTATTATAATTTGTTTTTGTTATTATATATATCTATAATTAAAAAAATAGTTTAATTTATTATACTATTTATTATTATTTAATTAATTTAAAAACAAACAAACAACACATTTTGTCACTTGAAGTAAACTAATAAACAATTAAATTAAATTCCAAAATTACATAAAATATAAATAAAATACCAAAAAATAAAAACTTACCAAAAAATTACTAAAACTTTAACTAAAATGAAAATGAAAATTGAAAATATAAAAATAAAAACTGATTTAAAGTATTAATAAAATCTATTAGTGTCTGAATGATGCTAAAATAACATTGGTTTAAAAGTTTGGATGTCTTAACTTTTGTGCATTTACAGAAAATTTTGTTCGTAATGTATTGCATACTTCTAGAACAGTATGACTAGTATGGTGTTATACTACCGATATTCACTCTTTTTGTGAATTGAATACAAAGTTAACAGGCTTTCTTCTGTGGATTTGAGTGACATCCTCCTGTCTTTTTATATTGCCTCAGATTTATCTGCTGACTTCCATAAGTGTGTGCCTGTTTGGTTTATAGCTGGCAGTAGCTCTGCATTCAGCTCTAATAGAGATCTACTGTATGAAAACAGAGTCCAGATGTGGAGTAAAGCTCTTCTTCAGATAACCTGACCTTATAAGAGCATGTCTATACTGTTTTCCAAAAGCTATATGAGCTGTTTGGCTTGGACCTGCTACCTATGGTTGTATCCATGCGTGTGTGTTCGTGTATGTTTATCTGTGTAATTATGTTTGGAGACATAGAGCTTCAGAGTAGAGCCTGAGACAGTTTGACAAACAGTCATATACTATGAATATGAAGGTATATCAAATTGCTTCTTCCTTTCTCTTCCTAATGAATGATTCAGTCATTTGGTCCATGGTCCAAAAACACGGTTACACTGTAAACATTGGAAATGGGTTCAATTAAGGAACTTTTTTTCACTTGATCTAATCCATAAAAACGGCTAAACTAGGGCCTGAGCATCAATGATTTGAGGACCCTCTTTGAAATGCTCTTTTTATTTTATTTATTATTTTTTTCTATTTTCTATTTGATTTTATTTTGCTTCTTTCTCTTTACTTATTCCTTCATCCAGAATATTCTCCCTCGTGGTCTGTGATCTTTCATTTGCTAAATGTGAATGCTAGAATTCCACTTTTGAAGTTTCACTAAATAAAACCTCTTTCTGTTTCTCTTAGCTGATTAAAGGATCCAGTCGGAACACCTCCTTTACATTCTTTCAAATAAATCTTTTTGATGCCTTCAGCATATATGCTGCTTCCATTTCTCTCCATCCTAACTGAAATCAAACCCAATAAGCTTGTCTAGGTTGTCTTATAGTGTGATGGATTGGCTGACAGCATGACAGTTCTATAGGATTACAATCCACAGGATTACATTAAACACTCTGGGTAAAGCCACTTCAGTCTTTCATAACAAAGGCTGTATTTCAGTGACCAGATCGGACATCTGTATGGCACTTCTCACAATGCACCTGATTTAATTGCACTTTTGTTTTTGCATTGATTAGTGTTGAGGAAAGCATGCAACAACTACATCAGCTTATCAACAAGTTTCTAATTTTCTTTGTTGGCTGGACACTTGGACGTCTCACACTGACCTGTAATAAAACATCTGTCAAATCAAGTTCCCATCTGAACAAATTTCTCGGTTACTTCACCTTATTATCAGGCCAAAAGAGAAAAAGGTAATTTTGTAAGAGAGCTTTTAAAAATAGACTCGGTCATTTTGCCGTTATTACAAAGATTCACAAAAATAAATGTTAACAAAAGATTATTCTCTCATGATGTAATTTCTACAGAAACCCGTTTCCTCCAATGTCATTGCGACTGATTGTGAGAAGTTTACGTCTCATATTTGTTTTCTCAAAATTGCATGATATAAACTCACAATTGTGAGATATAAAGTCAGAATAATAGTATAAACTATTATCGATATAAACTTGCAATTGTGATGAAAAAAAAGTCAGTTGCGATATATACTCGCAATTCTGACTTTTTTCTCGCAATTGTGAGTTTTTATCTCGCAATTGTGACTTTTTTTCTTGCAATTTCTTTCTCTGACTTTGTTCTCTCAGAATTTAGATAAAATTTGCAATTGTGAATTCTAAAGTCCCTTTCCTGACAAAAAAAAGCTATGTTTTCGTACAGTTGCCCATTTATATCGCGCAATTTGATGGAAAAAGTCAGAGTTGTGAGAGGTAAGCTCGCAGTTGCAAAAAAAAGAATCTGAATTGTAAGATAAAAAGTTACAAAATTGTTCAATTTGTTAAAATGGCAAAAAAGAAGAAATAAATTAAAAATATCTAAAGTAGGCATGATAAGAATGTTCCCTTTATTTCAACTTTTGTCATTTTTGTACATCAAAGTTTCATTTCAACTAGCATTTGCTTTACTTTCATCTCATATAGAGGACCACTTGATCCCGCTGGAATGGTTTTACATGTTTGATCCCGACAGAAAGCTGCTAATCTCCTGCTTGTAAATTTTTATGTCTTTCATTGCACTACAGCTGAGGGCTTTGTCTCCAATGACGGCTTATTAAAACAGCCCTCTTAAGTATGTGTCCTTCCTCTCAGAGGGCTTAAGACTCTCTCTCGAAACAAACTGTTAAAGATAAAAGCTAAGCAGAGGGTTCTCGTGGTTTGTGAGAGCTGGTTCTAAGGCAGAGACTTGACCGCGGTGGCCGCTGAGAGCACGGTCTGATGTACGGCAGTAATCCTGGCTTTTCTTTCACTTTGATCAGTGGAGATTACACTGCCGTTGCTGTTGGTCTCTGATCCCTGTAACTAACACGAGTGGCTCAGCAAGCTTTCAGAGCTGAAATGTTCACACACACTCGAAAAAACGCACACATACATTCAATGCATGAAAAACGTCTTTAAAAAACTTACTGTATTTCTGCAATATATCACTGTATAACATTTTTACCAGTTAAAAGTAATTTAACCAATTTATTGGTGTTGAAAGAATTCTGCAAGAAGTCTGAACCAAGGCTGCATTTATTTGACCACAAATACAGTAAAAACGTGAAATATTACTACGATCTAAAATAACTGTTTTCTGTTTTAATGTATTTTAATAGTTAATTCATTTCTGTGATGGCAGCGCTGAATTTCAGCAGCCATTACTCCAGTCTTCAGTGTCACATTATTAAAGAGTTTAACACTTATTTAGCAAGAATACATCAAATTCATCAAAAGTGGCATTAAAGGCATTTATGATGTTTCAGAAGATTTGTTTTTCGAATAAATGCTGTTCTTTTGAATTTTCTGTTCATCAAAGAATCAAGAAATAATGAGCTGTTTACAACATTAACAATGAACAGAAGCATTATTAATTAGGAAGTACAATCTAATTTGAAAAATATTTAGCGCCTATTAGATGATTTCTGAAGGATCATGTGACACTGAAGACTGGAGCAATGATGCTGAAAATACTTTTGCCATGACAGGAATAAATGACAAATTTTGGAATACATTAAATAGAAAACTGTTATTTTAAATAGTAATAATATTTCACAATATTACTGTTTTTACTGCAATTTTAAACATGAAAAAATATTAATTATTCCAAACTTTTGCAGGGTAAGATATATATGTGTAGGATGTCATACCAGATATTCTAAATTGTGCATGCTAATCTTTAAAAACACTATCCTGTATTAATAATTTAATAGTGTTCATAAGTGCAATACGTCCTTTTCAAATTCAATTTTGTGACATTTAAATTCACGTGCATTTCAAATCAGTTTTATTCTATCATTTTTACTTTAGTATCTAAATAATATAGAATATTAATATCCCTAACATCCCTGAATTTAAGGTATCATTCATGTGAGTAACGTATATGGTAGCGTGAATCATTGTATTGTCATTAATCATGTAAAACGAATGGCACACAAAATGTTTCACAGAACCTGTGACTTAGGTAAATTAATAAATACTCAGCAACTGTTTTGTTTTTGTCATCTGTTCTATTCCCCATCACTCATGTCCTCTCATTTATACTGGTTTTGTGAAACCCTCATTAACCGGATGCGGCTGATTCATTATTCTCTGGTGATATAGAGGCAGAAGGATGTACTGTATCATCTGAAAGCCAAGCTCTGATCTCAAGTTCATTCACTGGATCCCCTGCTAAACCATCCTGAGAGTACCTGACCTTGGATGAAACTCTTTATTCCATAGTTTCTTCTCTGGGGAATGGAAAAATGACAGATGAGAGAGATAAAATGAAGGGGGTTTGTTCTTTCATGTTTCTTTGCCCTCCTTTGAATTAATTATACGTGTTTTCCTTTCCGGAGGGATGCTAACTTTTCGCCAGCTCTGATGCTGGAAGTGCTAGGCGGTTTCCGCCGGGCTCGGACTAACCTGCTGATTTATGCCAGCCTGCTCAGAATCAAAAGGCCGCTCGTGTTTGCACGCACACACTGTGTGCAGGTACGAACAAGAAAATCCCTGTTAAGTTGTCTTGTGGCACTTTGTCGAGAACAGCGGCGGGAACTTGGGGAATGTTGCGTGGCTTTGAGAAGCCCCTTTGCAAAGTGCTAAGGAAGGGGGCAAATGAAAGAGCGAACGAAGAGCCGGTCTTCTGAAGTGGAGCCAGACCCGATGGCACCCGTGAGGGACCTCGGGGGTCGGCGGGGCAGGCTCGATGTTGTCATTTAGCCTGTTGAGTTTGTTTGACCCTTGACCCCTAACAAGGGGCAAGGCCACGGGGCAGGCATCGGGCGACGCGCCTGCTTTAATTCGTCTGTGAGGAACCACGTACGCGGCCACATGAAAGCGAAGGGGGTGAAAAAAGCTATGGAAACTTTGAAACGACTCAAACTTTACTTGTCAAAAAGCCATTTTATTGTCTTGAGTGGTTACATTTTTAACACAAGAGTGTGACTGTTGTCTCAGAATGTCATTCCAGACTCAAAGCTCACCTGTTTCTCTTTCTTTTCTCACTGTATCTGAGCAGGACTGTGGCCTGGTGGTCAGACCAGATCAGCCCTGTGGTTTGGAGCCCATTCCAGGGACGAGATCTTCAGAAGAGGCCCAGGCCTCACCTCGGCCTTGCCTCTCAGGAGATGAACCTGGTAGGTTTATTCCAGGTTTTGATCAGCTTGTAGTAAAGTATCTGAAATTTGAATCCGAAACTTGTAGGATTTACAATCCTGTTTTTTATGTACAAGATCGTAAGTCAAACTGGTCATTGTCTGTTTTGTGGACAGATTATACCTTTTTCCACGTATTTTTCCTCCTGTATGAAAGACAGTGTTGGCCCTTAAACCATATATTTCAGTTGCAAAGTAGTTCATCATGTGTTTGGCTACATTAGCAGGAGATTCACGGTTTATTAGCCGCTCCACTAGAGGATGGGAAAGGTTTGCTAGTGAACTCAGAGTTCGGTAATTTATGTGTCTCCTTTTACGGTGTGATAATATGCTGATTCATTGCCTGAGTTGAATCATTGCTCAATTATAAGGTTAGGACCTCCATGCTGACTTTATGGCGGAAAATAATCACTTCATACAGGTTTACTGAGTGAGTTGTTCCTCTGCAGGTTTCAATTCTGTGAGTGTGTGTTCAGCTGCTAGGACTTTTAGATTTAAAACCACTAGGTTAGGGTTCAGAGGACGGTTCAGTCAGTGCTATAAAAGTAAAAAGGCCATCCTCAGCAGGGTAGTATATCAAAGTCAGTGGGGATCTACTTTAATTAACTGTTTAAGATGGAGTTACTCACTTTGTGTGAGAGAAAAAAGATGTATATATTTGCCGCAAATTGTGTAAAATGCCATGTAGTGGACTGTCTGAAATTGGCACAATGAAGTAATCATGTCTAGCTGGAGTTTCCCAGCTGATTCATCATTTTATGCTGAACTTTTGACATACAGCTGTATAAGACTTAAAAACTTCACAGAGATTCACTTCACTATGAATTACCTGTGAATACTGTAACTTGAGTAGGTTCTGTCATGGAAATGTAGTATAATGCAGTATAAAGACAGTATAACAGAATATTTTCCATCTCTGTCAGGTCGTTGGGTCGTCCCATGCCTGAGCTGTTCAGACAACAGGACTTGTGATTGGAGAGAGGTCGCCTGGCAACCCGACAGCTGTTATTACCCTTTACTGGACCAACCTCAGTTGCAAACTTGCATGATGGACCGGAAGGTGAGGAACAGGAACCAAAAACACTTTAAAAATGAAGTCAGTACCAGAAGTGCCTGGTTACCCTATATTGTCAGAAAAAAAGGTACAAAAGCTGCCACTAGGATGGTACCCTTCTATAAAAACAAACATTTTATATAATGCTTAACACATCATAGCTATTTTAAAAAAAGGCTGCATTTATGTAATCAAAAATACAGTGACATTTTGAAATATTATCTATTTTAAAAAGTAACTTATTCCTGTGTTTACTCCAGTCTTCAGTGTCATACGGTCCTTCAGAAATCATTCTAATATGCTGATTTTGTGCTCAAGAAACAGTTCTTCTTATAATCAATGTTTAAAAAACATTTTGCTGCTTAATAATTTTAGTAATTAATAAAGAGGACTGTGATCAATTTTTGTCAGGATTTTTTGATGAGTAGAAAGTTTTTAAATTTCAAGTTTTTTAAAGCATCTTTTGTAACATTATGCATGTCTTTACTGACATTTTAGGACATTTAGGACATATCCTTGCTGAATAAAAATTCTAAATGCCAAGAAAGAATACAAATTTACTGACCCCAAACATTTGAACGGTAGTGTAAATGTTTTTGCAGGCTACTATATATTTGTGTTTAAATGTAAAATATATTAATGAATCATTAATGGAAGTTATTATAAGTGTTATCAATCAGCAGCTGACAGCTGTGCCGTATGTGTGTATATACAGTACTGAGGAATAAATTAAAGGCAGGCAGCTCAATTAGCATTGAAGTTCCAGTGGCAATGAGCAGCTGTTTATCAGAGATTAACAGCAGGTGTTTGAGCTTCATCTACAGCTGAGCTCACAGCAACCGCATGATTCAATTACACTGCTGCTTTTATATATGCACACATAGGTATAGTGTAAATTCCTTAGGAAGAAGAGGGAAAGAGTTTCTGAAGAAGAAAACCAATACTCCCCTGTGTTTGTCGCTAGATTTTATTTTATTGTAATTTTTTTTTCTTGATGTGATCTGCACACCTCCTGTGTTTTAGGTTGTTTTTTTAAATTATTGCTTAAAGCCCAGCAGGGGTTTTCAAAGCTGTGTGCCAAACCTACAGTCTGTTCCTGCTTCAAACACTCCCTCAGCGCTCATCTTCACTGCATGACTCTTTCCACCCTGTCTCGATTTAAGACTCACAAGATCAGATCTGACACAAACAAATGGCCACATTACACAAGGGCCCGAGTTCTAGCTATAGACAAACCACAACCATCTGACTGCGAGCCCATTCAACAGGAAAAGAGGGACTCTTCAGGAAAGATTGTTTCAAATAAAAGAGCTTTAGATGGTCAAGGTTATATGCATGAGTTTGTTTCATGTTAAATCCATTTCTGCGGTCTGGAGACAGCCTTATGTATTGTTTGGAGTTCACATTATCTTTTCAAACTTGTATACGGTTAGGTTTCCTGTACAAAACACAAAACAGATTTACTAACATAAAATTAGAGATGAAAAAAAGACAAGAAAGTGGTATAGACTGCTCTTTTGATAACTGTATGTTTGGAACTATAGGTTTGGAATGACATGAGTGCAACTTCTGACTTCTTGTTGAAAATATGTGTCCTTAATCTTGTGAGCATGTCTGCCAATGCCAGTGCCTGCTCCCTGGGATCTTGTGATTTAGACTGCTTCCTGCAGCTTCACTTGCCCAAAACTGCACACACAGATGAACATCCAAACTTATTAGACTCTTGTTGAAGTGCTTCATGGCGACTGTGATCTCAAAAGGCTGTATTGTGTCTTTTGCCTTTATAATGACACAATTGTGTTATTTAATTTCCTCATTTTTCCTCGTGTTGTCAGTAGTCTGCCACTCATTTAAGACTTACGTGTCATAAGTATATAATATATATAGATATATATCTATATATATCTATATGTGTAGATTTATATTGTGCTATAATTTATATTATATACAGTGGTCAAAAAAGTATTAGTCCGCCACAATGTGTGCAAGTTCTCCCCACTGTCAACAGATATAGGCCTGTAATTTTCATCATAGGTATACCTCAACTATGATAGACAAAATGAGAAAAGAAAATCCAGAATATCACATTGTAGGATTTTTTTAAGAATTAATTGGTAAATTCCTCTGTATAATAAGTATTTGGTCACCTACAAACACGCAAGATTTCTGGCTCTCACAGACCTGTACCTTCTTCTTTAAGAGACTCCTCTGTCCTCCACTCGTTACCTGTATTAATGACATCTGTTTGAACTCGTTATCATATAAAAGACACCTGTCCACACCTCAAACAGTCACACTCCAAACTCCACCATGGCCCAGACCAAAGAGCTGTCAAAGGACACCAGAAACAAAATTATAGACCTGCACCAGGCTGGGAAGACTGAATCTACAATAGGTTAGCAGCTTGGTGTGAAGAAATCAACTGTGGGAATTATTAGAAAATGGAAGACATACAAGCCACTGATAATCTCCCTCGATCTGGGGCTCCCCGCAAGATCTCACCCCGTGGGGTCCAAATGATCACAAGAACTGTGAGCAAAAATCCCAGAACCACACGGGGGGACTAGTGAATGACCTGCAGAGAGCTGGATCCAAAGTAACAAAGGCTACCATCAGTAACACACTGCGCGTCCAGGGACTCAAATCCTGCAGTGCCATACGTGTCCCCCTGCTTAAGCCAGTACATGTCCAGGCCCGTCTGAAGTTTGCTAGAGAGCATTTGGGAGATCCAAATAGGTTGAGAATGTCCATATGGGTCAATGAACCAAAATGACTTTTTGGTAAAACTCAAATTTTCGTGTTTGGAGAGAAGAATGCTAGTTTCATCCAAATAAACACCATACCTACTGTGAGCATGGGGTGAAACTCATGCTTTGGGGCTGTTTTTCTGCAAAGGGACCAGACGACTGATCCGTGTAAACGAAAGAATGAATGGGCCATGTATCGTGAGATTTTGAGTGAAAACCTCCTTCCATCGGCAAGGGCATTGAAGATGAAACGTTGCTGGGTTTTTCAGCATGACAATGATCCCAAACACTCCGCCCGGGCAACGAAGGAGTGGCTTTCGTAAGAAGCATTTCAAGGTCCTGGAGTTGCCTAGCCAGTCTCCAGATCTCAACCTTATAGAAAATCTTTGGAGGCAGTTGAAAATCCGTGTTGCCCAGCGACAGCGCCAAAACATTACTGCTCTAGAGGAGATCTGCTTGGAGGAATGGGCCAAAATACCAGCACAGTGTGTGAAAACCTTGTGAAGACTTACAGAAACGTTTGACCTCTGTCATTGCCAAAAAAAGGGTATATAACAAAGTATTGAGAATTTTGTTATTGACCAAATACTTATTTCCACCATAATTTGCAAAATAAATTCTTTAAAAATCCTACAAAATGTGAGTTTCTGGATTTTTTTTTCTCATTTTGACTCTCATAGTTGAGGTATACCTATGAAAATTACAGCCCTCTCTCATCTTTTTAAGTGGGAGAACGGCACCATTGGTGGCGACTAAATACTTTGTTTCCTCCACTGTTGGTGTGTGTATGTAATATTTATATGTAGTAATGATCTGTATTTATATATGATATAGATAATTTTAATATTACACAGAGATAATGCAAGTAAATGCAAAATGCATTTTTTAAATGATGATTTCTTTTATTAGGGGAAAAAAGCTGTTCAAACCTGCCTGGCACTACGTGAAAATGTAATTGCCCCCTAAATCTAATAACTAGTTGTGCCATGTTTTGCAGCAACAACTGCAATCAAGTGTTTTTGCGATAACTGGCAATGAGTCTTTAACTTCTGTGTATTAATTTTGGCCCACTCTTCTTTGCAGATTTTTTTTAATTCAGCCACATTGGAGGGTTTTTCGAGCATGAATGGACTGTTTAAGCATCTCAATCGGATTTAAGTCTGGACTTTGATTTGGCCACTCCAAAACCTTAATTTAGTTTTTTTTTAGCCATTCAGAGGTGGACTTGCTGGTTTGTTTGGGATCATTGTCCTGCTACATACCCCAAGTGCGCTTGAGCTTGAGGTCAAAAACTGATGGCCGGACATTCTCCTTCAAAATTTTCTCATAGAGTGCAGAATTCATGGTTCCATCAAATTATGGCAAGTCGTCCAGGTCCTGAAACTGCAAAGCAGCCTCAGACCATCACACTAGCACCACCATGTTTGACTGTTGCTATGATTTTTTTTTTATGAAATGCTGTGTTGGTTTTATGTCAGATGTAATGGGACACACACCTTCCAAATAGTTCAACTTTTGTCTCATCAGTCCATAGAATATTTGCCCAAAAGTCTTGGGGCTAATCAAGATATTTTTTGGCAAATGTGAGACGAGCCTTTGTGTTCTTTTGGTCAGCAGTGGCTTTTTCCTTGGAGCTCTCCCATGGATGCCGTTTTTGCCCAGTCTCTTCTTATTGTTGAATCATGAACACTGACCCTAATTGAGGCAAGTGAGGCCTGCAGTTCTTTAGATGTTGTTCTGGGTTCTTTTATGACTTCTTGGATGAGTCGTCGTTGTGCTCTGGGAGTAATTTTGGTTGGCCGGCAACCCCTGGGAAGGTTCACCATTGTTCCAAATTTTCTCAATTTGTGGTTGCGCTGTCCCAAAGCTCTTAGAAATGGCTTTAATAATCCTTTCCAACTGATACATGTCAACTGTTTTGTTCTCTCTGTTCTTGAATTTCCCTTTAGATGTGGCATAGGTTGCTCTTACGCTTCTCACTTGTCAGAAGGTTCTATTTTAAGTTATTTCTGGATATCAACAGGCCTGCGTGTGGCTAGTGAAATTTAACCCAGCTTTCTAAAATAATGTGGTTAATCACAGTTCTTTCATGATTTAACATGATTTAATTATTTACATTTTTGTCTTTACTTGCTATCTTTGTGTAATATTTTAAATTTGTTTGATGATCTGAAACATTAAATTGTGACAAAAAAAAAGAATCAGGAAGGGGGCCAACAATTTTTCACACCACTGTATATATATTAGGCTAACCGAGACTTGTCATTTGCACTTATATATTTGTTTCTGCGTTTGTTAGTTTGACTGCCTTGTTATTTCCTCATTTGTTAATTCGCTTTGGATAAAGCGTCGATAATGACTAAATAAATAATAAATATAATACACACACACACACACACACACACATATGTAGGTATACACTTATGTATGCAGCCTCCATTATATATTATATAATCTTTTCATTTGTAAGATTTATGCCAGCCTAGTACTATAAATATGCAGTATTCATTATAAAAATGCTTGCACTTTACAATAAAGTTCTACTTGTTAACATTAGTTAACTGCATAAGCTTGAATGAACTAACATTGAAAAATAGATATAATGAAAAATGAAATAAAGTATTTCATAATCTATTCATTTTCATATAATGTCAATTTCAGTTGTAATAATTTGACTATTCATTGTTAGTTCATGTTCAGGTCCAATAAATAATATTAACAGATAAAAATTTTGATTTTAATAATGTATTTGTTCAATTGTTAGACTCTTGTTGAAGTGCTTCATGGCGACTGTGATCTCAAAAGGCTATTAGTGTGTTTTTTGTGTTTATTAACTAACATGATAATTTTTAGTTAGTTAACTAATGTTAACTAATGGAACCTTATTGTAGAGTGTTACCATAAAAATATACCCGAAGAACTTCTACGTTAAGCTACACAGATTTTCCAGAATTTTTAGTTATAAGTAAATGTTTAAAAAGATACACACTTACATGAGATGAAGACTAAAATCAGTGGCCTACAAAAAGCCATTTAATTTTTGTCAAAAGTGGACGCTTTATGGTGGCGGCCATGTTGAGATCACATGACCAGCTGAATAATAAATTGCTATTATGTTTTAAAAACAGTTTGGTAGGATGTGTTGTTCAAGAAGATGAATAAAAGCTACTAAAACACATAGACAATGCCTTCTTGTTGTTTTTTAATTGAGGATTGTGCATATAGTGCAGTCTAATTCTGGACTTGACAAGATCTGGGTTTTAAGAAACCAGTCCAGAACTTTGTTTTAGTTTCACAACATCTAACATACATGCATGTCTTCCCTCAGGTCCTGTTTATCGGCGACTCCACCAATCGAGGGATGATGTACTACCTAATGGAGAGGGTGAACACTACTCTGGAGGACTGGGACAAGGCTCACGACACCATTGTCTACCACAACCTGAATCAGGGCCGAACTATCGTTAGCTACTCCTACTACCCACAATTCTGGCTGCCGAAGGCTCAGAGACCCACTTTCCAAAGAGCTCTGCAGCAGCTTCTAGAAAGGTCTGTGTATGTGCATGTTGGATGATATTTGTCTCCATGTGGCTGTGGATTACACCCATTAAGCTGTGAATGTGCGGGTTTGGTGTCGGTCTTAAGTGGCAAAGGCCTTGTTAACACACTGAATGACTTTGGCAGTGTGTTTGATGGTGGGATGTGGGCTGCGTGTGGTTGGGCGGCTGTGTGTCAGATCAGAGTATGTCAGCAGGGATGGTAACCGCTGCTGGCTCAGCGCGCCGTTGATCTCACACAGCTACTGATGTGGGCAGAGGGGTGGGATATGCAGCACAGATGTGATTGTGTGTGTGTGTGTTATAGTGTGTATCTGTTGAGGACATGTGTCTTGGGAGCTGCCTGAATGATCTGAGACAACACACAAAAAATAGCAGAACAACAGATTTTAAAATTGATGATAATAACAAATGTTTCTTGAGCAGCAAATCAGCATATTAGAATGATTTCTGAAGACTGGAGTAATGATGTTGAAAATTGCATCACAGGAATAAATTACATTTTATAATATTTTAAAATGGAAAAAATTTAATTTGTAATAATATTTCACAATATTACTGTTTTTACTGTATTTTTTAATCAGATACTGTAAGCCTTGGTGAACATAAGAGGCTTCTTTCCAAAACATTACATACTCCGTACTTAATAAGCAGAGTATTGTTTGGTTTAAGTGGTACAAAACTAAACAGTTTGCAATTTTGGGTACATATTTCAACTTGAAATTAATGGTCATGCTATGGATTGTTGATTATGTCTTCAGTATGTACTGTTGATCTTTAACATCTTCTCTGAAACCACTTCCACGGGACAGGTCACAACCCCTGCAGAACTCGCCTCAGACAGTGCTGGTCGCTGGTGGGGTTCAGTGGCTGAACCTGAACCATTTGAGGACCATTCAGCAGGTTTTAGAGAGGTAAACACGTTCTCAAATGCAACACAAACCCAGCTTGTTCATTATTAGCTTGACTTAACCACATTTTAATTAGCAATGTTCTAATGGCAAAGACTTTTCTTTCTTTTTAAGGATGCTGGTTTTGTTTTATGTAGTTTGCTGCCAATCTTTCTAAGTGGCTTTGGATGTTTAACATCATATCTCTAACTTATCTCCAAGGGAGGGTCTTGAGAAAATCGTGGTGGTGGTGAAGTCTTTAGGAATGGGTTTCCATCTGCCTGTGGATGGTATTCGCTCCCTTCTACTGGTAAGAACCACTGGTGATCACAAAATGTCCTGTAGACCAGATGTTCTACTTTTTCAACTTCCTTTATTGACATCTATAAACTTGTCAGACTTTGTCATCTTCATTCATTGGTTCTAGAATGGAGTGCAAGAACTCTATAATGTGAACAAAAATATTCTGGAAAGTGCCAAGCATCTTGGATATGAGGTCATTGACACTCTCAGCGTCACCATGGGTCGTTATAAGGAGTTCCTGCAAGGACAATGTACCTGCCATTTCCATGAGGTAAAAGAACAAAAATATATATTATTTACATTTGACTTTTATTCAGCAAGGACCCATTAAATTGATCAAAAGTGACAATTAAATACAAAATTTTGCAAAAGATTTCAAATAAACACTGTTCGTTTAAACTTTCTATTCATTAAAGAATCCTCATTGTTTCCACACAAAAAAATAAAAAATAGCACAGCTGTTTTCAACATTGATAATGATATATGATATAATGACATATTATGACGATTTCTGAAGAATCATGTGACTGAATATTGAAGTAATGCCAACACAGGGAACAAAATCCATTTTAAAATATATTATAGTAAAAGCTATAGTAAAAAGCTTTTTGTAGTAATATATTAATCTTTTTATGGTTAAAAGTTACTTTAAATTGTAAAAAATGTTCCCAGTTTTACTGTTTTTACTGTATTTTTCATTAAATAAATGCAGACTTTCAGAACAAACATTATCAAATCTTTTGAATGATAGTGTACATAGTTATTCTCGTTACATTATCTTTACTAGATTCTCATTAATACAGTAAAAATGCAACACAATTATTTATTTATGTACTTATGCTGATTAGAAGACCTACCTCGCATAAATACTTTTTATTAATTTAAATACTATATCATGTATCATATACAGTGTACTCACTAATGCTGCATTTAAGTAGAAATACAGTAAAAACGGTAATATTGGTAAATATTATTGCAATTTATTTTGATTGATAAACAGAGAATCACTGTTTCAGAGTTCTCATCCAACAGTCCACAAAACATACAAAGCCAAAGAACATGATTTATTTTAATAACCATGTTGTTGAACCATGGCCTCTGTGCTAATTTTGTGAAATTTGTATCTGTAATTATATTATTATGGGTGTAATTTACTACACAGAAGGCATATCTGATTAACTTTGTATTTTTAGATCCACACATCCATGTGTGCGAATGAAACCGTTCTACTTTTCATATACATGGATATAGATCCAGCTAGAAACACATTTCCAGCCTTCCAGCCCCATAAATCTTTTAAAAGAGAAGCCATTCTTTTTTTTACTTCACCCTAAAAGTGCCTGGCAGATCAGTTAATGAGTAATTAGCAATTAGGCAGGTTTTTATTAGCCAATAAAGGGCAGGCTGGGAACAGATGTATTAGCTTGCTAAGTGTGTGAAGTGGTGGTAGAAATGCCAAACCTGCTCACATATGGGACTGATATCACTGTAGAGCGGCCACATCTGACAACAGGCCAGCAGATTGAGACATACCCATACATAACATCGGGATCTTTTGCTCAAGTTGCTTATTTTTTTATATGTTTACGATATTTTTGTTGTTTAGTGTTCGGAGGAAACAAGCTCTTAACCATTAAGTATTTTGTAGAGCAGGGAGCTAATAAGAATTGGCAATTTAAGAGGATATAAAACTGAAATGGGATAAAGGCTAGATCCCTAATTTTAAAAATGTGTCACACGTCAGAGAACAGAACCACACACAGACAGACATAATGTTATTTGCTTACAAGATTGATCGATCATTGATTAGCTTCTAAAGAAATCAAATGTGTCTTTATATTATGTTGTTTGCAGGTCTATAAGCTTCCCTTTCCAGCCGCTGCTTCCCAAAGAAAGCGGAAGATCTTGAGGCTCGGTGGAGAAAGCAGGAACCCGGCCAATGAGCAAACAGGGCCTCGAGAACACAAGGAACCGTCATCTAAACCCGACGTGTCCTACCACGTAAAGGGACCAGTAAACGCGGTGTATTCGGAGATCCTTCTCAGCAGGATATGTGTGAATCATGCTGTCAACGGGACCATTCGCCAACAGTGACTAAAAGACAATTAGCGGCTGGTGACGCTAACCTGTGCGTGTTTTTCAGGTGTGTGTCTGTAAGATTAGCTGTGAATACATGGTAAGAAATCTGTGTAAAAGGGCTAAACGGTGCACACCAATTGCTCCGAATCGACTTAACCATATGCTGGATCAAAGAGGTAAATTGGAGGACGAGTTAGGTGACTGTTTGCGCATGTGTGTTTTTGTGTAGAGCGATCCAGATGGAAAAGGGGTGTGGGGGGGTTCAATGAGACCCCCTGGAGCCCTGCCAAAATGACTTTGGCAGCTGCAGCTTTAAGGGCAGGCAGTGGCTGCGGTGCGACCCTAATGAAAAATAGCCGAGACGCTCGTGCTGCCCCTCTCAAACGGCCTTGCAAAAAGTTTCCTGCAACGCTCATGCAACGTTCCCACAATGCTGCTACCACTTAACCATCGGCTGAGATGTTCCCAGTATGTTTTGGGAATGTTTGTGGAGTGCCTTTGATGTCACCCTGCCTCACATTGTCACTTTTATGGAAGCTCGGGCGACGTTTTGAAGTCTAGCTTTACACCGCCTTTCCTTCACATGCCAGGTTCACAAGTATTTATGAAGGATTTTCTATGCCAAAGGTCTTATGAAGTATATTGTATTGTACTGTCTTATGTTTCTCACACATTTATTTTTCTACCAGTGTCTTCCAGTGCCTTTAATAATAATCTGTGTAAAGTGTTATAAATGCTGTTTACAAAAAAGAGGATATTCATACTGTTTTGATGGTAAACATTTTTATATTGTTGCTGGGTTTACTCTAAATTGCTGGAATGCATGATGTTTCATTTGTCCATAATTTACGTTAAACATGAAATGGTTTGTGGAGAGAGAAAATTTGTATTATTTGAAATATCCCATAAAACTTATCTTCCCACCTGAGCTCAGTATGGGCACGAACACTATTTCCACGTGAAATGAAACCATGTGTTGACCTGTAAATATTCCACAGCGAGTGATAACTCTCTTTTTAATGTCAGAATTTATTGTCAAATGTTTTGGATGTTTATGAAGAGCTATAGCCTACCAAGATATGTGTCTATGCCTGTGCATGAAATGTATGATTCCAACAATCATCATGAATGTCACTTATCCTGAACAATTAAAAATGTATATTTTCGTAATTTAAAACACATGGCTTCTTGAACTTATCAAAAGTTTTTCTTACATTTAATTTGATTGAACCATTTCAATTAGTCATATTTTAATGACATACTGTGTAGTTCATACAAGCAGATTTTTTTTTTGTATATTAGATTAAGCAGTTTTAACAACTTTTTCCCCCTTTTTGTACCTCTTCATCCACACCAAATCAAAAATGTGTTGCTTATAGTCATTATGAAAAACATCATTATAAAAGTTGATTATCAATAGCTGTGGGTTTTTGCTCATTTATAAAGCTGCATTTGCATTTCATAAAACATTTTTTCTCAACTGAAATGTTTAATTAATATTTAGTTGTTGTAATTATATCTGGTTAAGCTAAATCGAAATACCTTTTTAAAAGTGTAGATCGAAATTAAATGAAATACCAATATTCTGTAACTTTACAATTCAGTCACGGAAAAAATATACATATAAAAAAAAATCTGAAGTAACGTTTCAGTAATGAAAAAATATACGTTAGGAAGAGCGCGCATTTTCACCTGACGCTGCAGGTAACCATAACAACAGTACGTCTCACGCGGGCTCTTAATAAAGAGCATTTGTGGCGGTCGTATGTCGATGAAGAGCGAGTCGGTATCACTTTATTATTTCTTAAAACAAATTTACACGTCACAAAACGTAAAGTTTTACTTTATACGTGCAATTAACTCTGCGTTAGTGGCTCCAAAGAACAAACTGCGTTGCGAGCGACAATCTTTAACATTTGCGCCGGGAAAATTACCTTAACATTTAAGTTAACTTGCTCTAGCCTACTTAACAATTTGTTGGACATTTAAAAGTATTACATTTTCCAGTTCTTTTTTTAGAAAAGTCGACGTCTTTGAAAGTTATTGTATAATGTGAACACCGTCTGTCTCTCTCTTTCTCCGTGTGTATGTGTGCACTTAAGTAAGTTACTATTAGTTAAACAACGTTTTTGCTTTTAAATGTATTACTATGCCCAGTCTAACCGTCTTTCTCTATTGTCCTGCCTTTTATTTTAATCTTGGTTTCAAAATATATGTTAAACACTAAGTTAAAATGCTCCGTTAAACATTCAAGTCCTTTTTATCCGTAGCACAGTTCTTCCAATCTCACAAAACCCCGACTGAGCTGCTGAAATGACCGATTCTTTCTGCCCATCCATCAGTCGCGCTCGCTTTGTGCTCCCTCTCTCACCGGCTAACCCAAGATCTGTCTGTCCAATCAGTGTTGAGAACGGTCCTATCTGATGAATATTAATGACCGGTTCGACCAATCACGATGTGGGAGCATTTCACAGGAAAGTGTTTAGTTGCGCGTTTCCCAACAGCGGCATATAACAGTTTGTGTCTTTTTGAGTTCGTACCGATGGCGAAGGTGACTTGTTGGTGGTTGGATGTTTGTGTTCGTACCTGCAATTTAATGGATACTTAAAAGGGACATTTATGAATTTAAAAGCGCCGTTTGTGGATTAACATAACGCTAGATTGTCTATTAGATATAGTGGACCGGTATGAGTCGTCTTTGTCCAAACGTTCAGGTCGGGACTTGTTAAATGTAGCGGACATGGATAAAACCGGTTGTGGGATACATGCAGTTTACCATCTATTCCTTCTGTGGCTCTCAGTTTGCCCTCTGTGCTCTCAGGGAAGTTGGATGTAAGTATTTTAAGTGCTATGTTGCTTTCCAGTCAATTCATGTTTGAATAAAAATGTTTGAAAATTGTCTCCTTTTCCTCGGGCCTGGTTATGGCATTTCAATCCAGGCCGACAGGAGAGGAGAACCGCTTCTGATATTTGTGTCACACTACTCCGCATCACAGGTGGTTGGGCATCACATCTGTAGGAGTGCACGAGAAGTTGGGTTGCGCGCATTTGCCCCTGTCTCACAAGCAGAAGGAGCTGTGCGCGCGCAAACCGCATCTTCTACCGAGCATTAAAGAGGGCGCGCGCCTGGGCATCACCGAGTGCCAAACGCAGTTCAAACACGAGCGCTGGAACTGCTCGACCCGACGGGACCCCAACCTGTTCGGCTACGAGCTCACCAGTGGTATGCATGCAACCTGTCATACTGAAATGTGACCCTGGACCACAAAACCAGAAATAAGGGTCCATTTTCTTTTTCAATTGAGATATATACATCAACTGAAAGCGACATAAATAAGCTGATGTATGGTTTGTTAGGATAGGACAATATTTGGCTGAGATACAAGTATTTGAAAATCTGGAATCTGAGGGTGCGAAAAACAAAACATTCAAAATATTGAGAAAATCGCCTTTAAAGTTGTCCAGATGAAGTTCTTAGCTATGCATATTACTAATCAAAAATTAAGTTTTGATATATTTATGGCAGGAAATTTACAAAATATCTTCATGGAACATGATCTTTACTTAATAATCTATCATTTTGACCCATACGATGTATTTTTGGCTATTGCTACAAATATAACTGTGCCACTTATGACTAGTTTTGTGGTCCAGGGTCACAAATAGACTTCATTTGAATGTTTTTTTGTTTTTTTTTGGTTCATTGTATTAATGAAAGTTAGTAGTAAAGTTTAACCGACACGATTGAATAATCATGAGACGAAAAATATTACAAATTAGGGTGGTAATACTGTCTGATAGTTTTCATAAAAAAAATCAATGAATGTCATTTATCAAATTTTGATTCACAGAAGCTGAACAAAGACTTAAGACTTATTTTAAGACGTGCTGTATATGGTTAGAAAAAAAAAAGGTTATTATTTCTTTGGTGTGCAATATTAGTTTCATAGAGCAGGCTGTTCACCTTCAGAAGTTGGTAATTATGATAATATGTCTAAAAGAAGAAAGTTATTTAAAAACTATATGCATATATAAGTAAAAATATATGCATATATGTGGTTATTGGACAGTTCAACAAAATTAATCAAGAAAAAACAAGTCTGCCATTCTGTAATATATAATGAGGGATCATCAATTTGTAATTGCTTAAAGAATCTAAATGTTTTTAATCGACTGTGAATCCTATTTTTGACCCCTTAATAACTGTTTTGATTTAAAATGTTTATGGAAAAGATGATTTGATTCTTGGAACAGCTCTGACACACATCTGTTTTAGGTTAACCATCTCTATACTAAATTTGCTATGGTCTTTATCTGGCCCTGAATTTAATGCATGCAGGATTAGCGTGAGTACAAAATAAAGAGTCAAACTGAAATGGTAGAACTTGTTTCTTGATTTTGTGAATCCATTTCTAAGATTTGCCCAAAGTTTCTCTTCCAGAGCAGTTCAATTCGAAGCTCGATTCAAGGGCAAACTGAATTTGATATACTGTACTTCTGATTTCATGCAACCACAACCAAGGAATTTTATAGGCATCTCGCTATTGTGTCTAAAAAATGCACCATTTAGATTTACTATAAGAAATGAAAGAGAGAATCTATTCTATTCCAGTTTTTTAGGTTTCTTGCTTTAAATGTTTAGGTCACCTCTCTTGAAAGTAATTGAAAAAGAAAGAAAAAATCAGAGTAGTCAGATATTTTTGAGAGAAAATAAGACAAAATCAACGTAAAAGTTAAAACATTATAAACCAAATGTAATAAAAAATGAGCTTTATTATAAATATTATGTTATATAAGCTATTAAAATGATTTTTAATAGCTTATATAACATATATATTTCTTTCTAGAAACTGTATGTGTAACTTTATGACTAGATTTGATTAGAGCCTAGATTAGAACTAGTTTGCTCCAATTAAAACTTAAGCTGCATAGTGATTTTTATTAGGATCTGCAATTCAATTTATATATTTATTGTAAATAACATTTAATCAGAACTTCAGAAATGTACAGAGCCATTTGCTTAATGTATAAAATGGTCACTTTAAAAAACAATTCATTTAAGTTAAAAGGATGTTAAGAATTTTTACAACATCATCTGTTCTCACAATAAAAAAGAAATTCCATCAGCCAAAAATATTTGCTCATTTTTATAGCGTGATATCACTGTTTCTCTGCATGAATATAGGTAACATTCCCAGGCTCTTCTGCTCTGATACTGCTGCACTGAGACCCTTCTCACAAATGTCCTGCTGTGAATCTTACATTGCCATATTTTTTGATTGTTTCAACATTTTTAAGTACTTAACTTGCATCGGCATCTTGCTTAAATTCTCTTTTTTGTTTTTTTAAGGTACAAAAGAGACAGCCTTTATCTACGCAGTAATGGCTGCCGGCCTGGTTCACGCAGTCACCCGCTCTTGCAGTGCTGGAAACATGACGGAGTGTTCGTGTGATATGAGCCTGTTGGGAAGCGGTTCGCCCACAGAGGGATGGCACTGGGGAGGGTGCTCTGATGACATCGGCTTCGGGACTTCGTTCAGCCGTCGCTTCATCGACAATTCGGTAAAGAACATATCAGCCCGTGGTGAGGACGCCCTGGTCACTATGAACCAGCATAACAGCGAGGCTGGGAGACAGGTGGGTGAAAAACAACTAAACTCTTTAAAGTACTAGTTAGAAATATGTAGAAAGAAATTAAATGCACAACAGTGACTGCTCACTTTTTCAGAAGCCTCTGCATCCATAGGGATTTCTAAAAGTACTTTAATAAAGGCTTTAATAAGAAGTCATTGGATGGAAACCAAACAGCTTTGAGATGAATCATAACATTCCAAACTTTATTTGTAACAAAAAAAGAATTAGAAAATTGAACAAACAGACAAAGGTACAAGACTTTGTACTTAACATTGTTTATGAAAGCATAAAATACAATCCCATGTAGTATTGCAAATTACGTAATCTGATATGCTTCATGAGAGTGTGTGGTCGTTTCTGAGCTCTTTTGCCTCAGTTTTGATTTCCATAGTGACTTCTTTGATCTCTTTTAAGAATTATGAGTAGTTAAATTAAACATGATTTTTTAAGTTGAAATCACACTGACTTGGAGCTTCTACAGAAGCTTATGTCATTGCTTTGTATAGCTCATAATTTGTCCTATTTTCTCATCATACAATTTTTTTTATATGGAGAAAATGGGAATTTTATTTCTGAATCACGGCTGTTTCCCTTCATTGATATACTGAAGGACTGAAGACGATTTTTTTTGCCTTTCCATTCACGTTTTGATTGATATGTGAAGCTGAGGTATCAATTTGCATGTGACTGTGCTTGCCTGCTTCAAAAAGACAGCAAAAGTACTAGAGAGCGCTCTTAATTCAGTGCTGTGTTTCCCTGTATAGACACTAATTCACTCTAATAGAAGAAAATATGAAAAGTGTGACAGTGGAGAAAATGTCTGTCCTTCCCCATTCACTCAGACAGCATTCCTGCAAGGTTTCCTCAGTCCCTTTAAGGTTTTAAGCAAGACTACAAACTTGTATGCAATTACCATTTAAAATATGACAGTTTTCTCCAGCAAATGAATATTTGACTCGTTCTGGCTGACAAGAAAAAACATTTCAAAGCAACCAAATAGGAACAGAAATAGTAATGAGCTGTTTCAGCTCTGGCAATTTGTCGATCAAATGAGTTACATCTCCCCACATGTTCTTGATTAATCTGAGAATCTGATGATTTGCACCGAATTCCACAGCCTTGACTGAAGAACATTTGTAAGTGTTTGGAGACCCTAAGCCGCTGCTCTGGTTGGAAGCGTTTAAGCGAGACAAAATTCCCCTCAAGTCAGCGAAGGGCCCCCATAATCCTTCACCCAAACAAACGCTCCTATTTTATGAAAGTCGTCAGCTCACAAAATACTCCTTCCGCTTTCATGGTGCAGAACATGAAGGGATGGGAGAACATAAAAGCTTAGTCCGTAAAAATAATATAGTCCTTGGAAATGTAGTTTATAGTGAACCAAGGTGAACTCTCTCCCCGATGTACATTAGTTCCGCGTTTTTGCCTGAAATCCAGGAAGTTGAATTTATGCTTAAATCACAGCTCACATGTCTGCATGCTTATTTATTTCTTGCTTACATTGTCTAGAAAAACAAGCTGCTTTCCCAGCTTCTATCTGTTACCGATCAGATATATAAAGATCTCCGTATCCTCTTCCTCTACAGGCGGTGGCCAAAACAATGTTGACAGACTGTCGCTGTCATGGCGTGTCGGGTTCGTGTGCGGTAAAAACGTGTTGGCGCACAATGGCTGCGTTCGAGCGTGTGGGTGCCTACCTGAAGGAGCGCTACGAAAACAGCTTTCAGGTGGTGGACCGTTCTAAACGTAAGGTGCGACGTAAGGACAAAGACCATCGCCAGACACCTATTAGCAAAGAAGAGTTAATCTTCTTCAACAAATCGCCCAATTACTGCTTGGAGGACCGGCGGTTGGGCGTGTCGGGGACCAGGGGCCGCAGGTGTAACAGAACTTCAGCCGGGCCGGATGGCTGTAACCTGCTGTGCTGTGGGCGGGGCTACAACACGCATGTGGTACGACACGTAGAGCGCTGCGAGTGTAAGTTCGTCTGGTGCTGCTACGTTCACTGTCGCCGCTGTGAGACAATGAACGACATGCACACCTGCAAGTAGAGCAACTACTTGGGGAGGGATCTTGTGAGAGGAAGTGGACCTTCTTTGTGCTCTCTCAGCCCCGTTGGGCCTATACAAATAAGCATGTTGACAAAATATCCATGGCAACCGGCAGTCCAAAACCATGGAGAAATGGTATAATCCCTTTTAAGTCCACATGCGTAACTCTTCCCATGGGCTTCAAGTGGGAATCAAGCCATTTTGTATATAGTGACTGGAATATAACTGGAGCATAAAGGGAACTAAAATACTGGAAACAGCAGAAAAAGTGTAAATAGATGCTTTTGTTTGGGTTTGTATTGAAGGCTCTTACAGTTAATGATGAATTATAGTGGGAATTATGTAGATAATATGCCAAGATCTTTTTATACAGTTTTATAGGTTGCAAATGAGAATCCCTTGAATAAAAGACAGAAATAATTCCCAAAGGATGTATTCTGCAATTTTAGCTTTATATTTCATGATTTAAATGTACATATTAAATTATGAACAATGGACGTGTGCGATTTCACCTAATTTTTGACTCTGAAAAATGTAATTAAACATAATTAAAAAAAATTAGAGACCCTGTACATTCTTTTTGCTTGTGACTGCTGATGTTTCTTTTCCTTACCTCCTAAACAAATAAACAAATATAATTCTCAAAAGTGTAGACAACGGATGCGATCTGCAATAGCAGCTTTATCGATTTACAATTTAAATGTATATTTCAAATTACGAATCATGGTTGTTGTCTTTCCAGTTCTTATTTCTTGTGACTGATGCTTATGTCTCATTCCTTTCCTCTTAAACTCTAATCCCACACACACATCTCTGAAAGAGTAGTGCTTTGCTAGAAGTAACAGAGTTGTGCCAAATACCATGGTTGCATTCTCTTAAACGGCCCTTAAATGCTAATGCAAGTGGCGCTTTTATGTAGCCACATTCCAGCCAACAGGACGGTGACAATTTACGGCAACACACGCAGAACATATCAGAGATCTTCTGTCCAGTGACAAGGAAAAAATCCTGTGAGTTCTTGCACATGCTGGCAAATCTATTAAAGTCTCTGGAAAGTCTCGCTCATGCTGCATTTCGTGATTTCACTCTGAATGCCTGTTTGTTCATTCTCATGTGGTTGTATTTACCGCTGAGTGGAAGTTGCATAAAGCTTTCTTAACTTTTTTTGTCCGTGTAAAATCACTTCAGATTATTCTTCTACACTGACTCTCACAAAGACTCTCAACCCAATTCCATCCAATAAATGATTCCCTTTTGGAAATGCTGCTGTTTTCTCACTATTTTTTTAACATCATTCATGGTATTGATAAATGAGACATTTTGACTAATTTTCTTTTTTACCCTAGAAGATATTTGCAGATAGAACCTTCTCATCATTCTGGTCAATTCTGCACCTCGTGGGCAGTAAGTTGATGAATCACAGACTGTGATTCCCAAATCAATTCCATTGAAAACTTGCGTTAATCACTGCAACCATTCAAATGTATTTTTAAGAGCAGTGCTCAGACCTTCAGGCCTGGAAACCTGGTTCCCACCATCCTGGAGAGAAACGCAGGCAAAAGGAGTCCACGTGGACGCATCTGTTCTCTCGGATGAAGCCAACAGCTCAGGTGGCTGCCAACCTTGTGGTTTCCTCAGTGCCTTCTTTCACCCCTCTCTTTCTCTTTAGTATGTGTTTAATGGTTAAATCATACTTGAAATGAGATGATTTGTCAAATTAAATCTGCTGTACTGCAATATTACCTTTTCAGGTTTTGTTCCGTCATTGCTAATGAGCCGAAACTGTTTCTTAATATTCTGGAAGTGTAATTTGGTGAGGAAAAAGCAGCACAACTGTTAAAACAAAGACAAATATTTCTGCAGACGAAATACAATTGTGTTCAAGAATATGGGTTCCCCGCGTTCCTTATACTTTAATGAAATTATTCTGCCTTTTATACTCATTGTTAGCCCCAGAGATTTTTGAGGCATGTCCATGCAATATTTTACATTCCTTTAATATAAGTTGAAGAGATTTTTTTTCTTCTGAAATTATTCAATTTTTCTGTGTGTGTGCTGTTGAGTCGAGACTGAATGCACCGCGGTGGGTGGTGCGACCACATGCACACACGCACAATATGTTTTGGATGTTAATTTGATCCATGCTGGCCTGTGGAGACCAGGGTCATCGCTCATCCCGATCATTGCTCATCTTTTGTCTCAGTATGTGAATGATCAGTTACGTCCATCCAAGCATAGGATTACATCCGAAGCCAAGAGTCACGCTTTTTTCACTGGCCCATTCCTGCACGCTGAGTGGTGCCATGCTCTGTACGCCTTCCCAGAAGTCTGTAGGGGCTCGTAGCTGTGTCTGGTTGTGTTGGTTAAGGCCTGAGGGGTTTTGGATTGGTGGCACTGTTTTCCTGCCAATAACTTGCTTAAATGTCGACAATTCCCACAACAACTGCTGCAGAGTCAATGTTAAGATTCTACACACGTCTTAGCGCTCACTCAGCCTTAATTCATCCTGTATATTTTCTTTGTTTCTTTCTTACTATATCTCACCATAGAGCGATGAAATGTTTTTTTTTAAGCAATTCATCATGCAGTTGCCAGTCGTTCTGTTCATATAAAAACTTGACTGACTTATTTGGTCTTGAATACATATGTGAGGAATATGAACAGAGTGAGTCCATCCATCAGTGACATGATGGTATGTGCCTCCCTCTGGTGGAGTTACAAAGTCTATAAGCCAGAGAGGACTACAAGAGGAAGACTGATTCAAGACATTGACATTTAATCATTATTTTAGTACTAAAATGCTTAGAAAATGAAGGTTTCGTTAAACTCAAAAAGGGTTTCACACCCTGATGCCACAGGAAAACTTTTAATTCTATAAAACCTATTGTATCAAGGCCTCTGAATTATTACAATAATCAAAACTCTGCTGAAAAACTCTGCATACAATTCCTTTCACCCCTTGATTTATAGTTCATATTATTTTTAGTAAGTAAAAGGCCGTTTTGTAGCTATAGGCTTGTGTGCTCCATTTTGAGTTTTGTGTAGAATGTGCACTGAATGAAATTTTCTGCTTTCTAGTGATACAGTGTGTTTGTACTGCTTTGTCATTTAGATGGTGGAGGTCATAATTTGAGAAAATGGCTTTTATCTCTAGAAAACTAAATATATATGGAATGACTGCTGAGGTGCATGTAACACCGCATGACACAATGTTCACACATTTTATTGACATGTGCAATACATTTTAGTAAGTTGTAGTGCATCTTTCAACATAATGTAGATCTATCTCTGATATACATTCTGTTCGTTCATGTATTTTTTTTTCTTCTGTGCAGTAAATTTAGAATGGTTATCCAAGAAGAGATGCTTCAAATCACTCGCTATATTGCTATTTAATATGTGCTGTCACTCAGGTATGTTTTGTGTAAGTTATAAATAATAGGCTATATGTATGTCACACCTACAAAATGAATATAATTATTCATATGGATAATTAAGATTGACTTAATTTAAGTTTTTGCATGTATTCATTTACTTTAGCACAGTAGAAAGGATTACAGCATTACTTAATGCCACCATAAACTAAAAAAGATAGGATTGATGTGAATGGGTAAATAGACAGTCTGTGCCTTAAAAATATTTAAAAAAATTAAAATTGCCACCTTAACACAGTCAAACTGCCATTTCACACAACTGTTTAATATTGAACAGCTTGAGGTTCAAATATGTGTTCATTTTACACGTAAATGATTGATTACCAGCAGATCATTCACACAAAGCGAATGTGGAAACAACAAAAAATTGAGATCAGAATGTTCCCGTTTTTGTACAACTAAGATAAAAGTGTAGCCTGCAACTACACAACTTTTTTCTGCAAGTCAGGTTAAGGTCAGTTTAAGTATCGCAAAGCAGTCGAGAGTGTAATGAGTGAAATGCATATGTACATGAAAAAGTGTAGTGTCCTAAAACATCTCTTTCAAAACCCCAATTCATGTATAAATGTCAATTTCAGGAAACAAATCTGAAACAAATCCCTTCTGAACAGAAAGAAACTAACTCGTTCGAATAATTCTTGTGGTGAGTAGAACCACATACATTCGTTGTTAGCATATTGTATAGTACATTGTGTTCTTGTGGTTGGGGTGTCAATTACAGTTTAAATGGGATAAAAACGTGTTTGATTTTTTACAGCTGGTTGGGAGTCCATTCAGAGCAGATTTCAGAGAACCATTTTAAATAACTTTTGGCATGTAGAAACGACAATTGAGTGGGTGGTCATGCAGTTTTTCATTTGTTTGTCTAAGCAGTTGGGAAAAACAACAAGCAACACATGCATAAGTGTTAAAACACAGCACTGTATGTGCACTTTCATGATTATAAAACACTAACCACCTCATAGCCAAATATATATACACACATGCATGTGGTCTACAAGGAATTCCTTAGTATGAAAGTTCTGGAAGTATGAAAGGAAAGTCATGAGGCAGCAAGACATAAAGGAAGTGTGTGTGTGTGACAGGGTATCTTCACCTGACCACTTGGCTTATTTATGAGTGAGGACATCCTGTGATTCTTCTGCTTTCAGCTCTATTTATTCAGTACACATACACACAACCGTTTCATTGCTCCTGGAAACTGACCAGCTTTTTCCCAGCTTTCTAGTTGCATTGGTCACCAACTATTCAGCAAAATAGTTGTTGATTGGCCTTCATAATCGTAAATGTGTTGCGTCAAAGAAAATTTTCTCCATCTCTACTTGATGGCACCAAGATCAATGATAGTTTGTTTATGCCACAAGATTAACAAAAAGTATACTTACGACTTTATATCTCACAATTCTGACTTTTTGAGGA
The DNA here is from genome assembly GCA_018155175.1 of Sinocyclocheilus anophthalmus. NCBI lineage: Eukaryota > Metazoa > Chordata > Actinopteri > Cypriniformes > Cyprinidae > Sinocyclocheilus > Sinocyclocheilus anophthalmus. The sequence goes on along the minus strand of JADLZN010006545.1, from coordinate 160,330 downwards.
AAAAAAAGTCTGAAATACAAGATATAAGAATTACGAGATATCGAATTACGAGTCAGAATTGTGAGACATAATCACAATTGTGAGAAAAAGTCATAATTGTGAGATAAAAGTTGCAATTCCCATTGTTTATTTTTATTCTGTGTCAAAAAAAAGTGTGATGTAAACTCAGAATTCTTTGAACAAATGTTAAAATCATGAGATATAAACTCATAATTCTTAGAAAAAAGTTTGATATAATTAGCTTAATTGTGATATAAAAACTCATAATTGTGAGAACAAAGTCAAAATTTTGAGATAAATCGTTTTTTTAAATTCAAATCTCGTGGCAGAAACAAGCTTCCATGGAATTATCTTTTTTATTTAATTGTTTTTTTTTAGTGCAAACAAGCTTCTATAATGATCTCATTGCCAAGCTGCAAAATCATTTTCTTAATCAGCATTTTTGTCTTAAAAATATGTAAGCAAAAAAACCTCTGTAACAGAAATATATCTTGATCATCTATCTATCTATCTATCTATCTATCTATCTATCTATCTATCTATCTGTCTATCTGTCTGTCTGTCTGTCTGTCTGTCTGTCTGTCTATCTATCTATCTATCTATCTATCAGTGCTCTTGGGTCTCAACACAACACCAAGCATATTTTTTTCTCTATTTAATGGTTTCTCTGGTATGATTAATGAAAGAGCGATGATTTTATGTGTAGTATGAAAGGGATTTAGGCATTTGCCTGAAATTTTAGGGGAAGGTGTCGCCCCCTGACTCTCGTGATGTTGTGATACAGGAAAGAGAGAGGGAGGAACTGTTGAAAAGGCAGAAGGCCAACTTGTGTGGCCGCAGTCTGGTGAAGGACCTCAGAGAGCCAGAAAGACAGAGAGAGAGAGAGAAAGAGAAAGTATAATTACCATGAAGCTCATCTTAAACTCAATCTGCGGAGGTCTGATCCTACTGCTGGGGACTGACATACTCTGGATGGCTTGTGCAGCATCACAGGTGAGATTCACACATATACTCATGCAACATGTGTGTAATATGGGTGTTCAAAAGTGACATTATATTCCTTTTAACAGCCATACTGCAAGATAAAACAAATTAGTAAAGTAGAATTAATAGAGAAAGCAGTTTGTTTTGGTTTACTTGTACTGACGCATATGCTTTCCAAGGTTAATCAGTTGAAATCTTTCAAATCAAAGCTCACTCTACTTCCGTTTCCTGTTTACATTCTTTGTCAGTGTACAATCTATAGAACAACATAAACATGCGGTTCTCTTTGATATTACTGTCCATATCCGTTTCCAGGGATACTTTCTCTATAATTAGTTGGAGAATGTTTACATTTCTGTGGTTGCAGTTGAAAAATGTAGAAAATGTAGCACTTTAAGACACATTATGTAAGCAATTCTTAAGTATCGTTTGACATGCACTGTGGAATGCTGGGTAAAATAATCCTGAGAATGGTATTGGCCAGCTGCAAAGTCATGAACGAATCAGGTAAATCTCCTTGGAAAATCAGTGACAGGTGTTAAGATCCAGCATGTTTTCCAACTTTATTAGTTTTGTGAAAATGCCATATGAAAGAGAACATTGCACTCAACAGTCTTTTTGTTTGTTTTTTGTTGTGAGAATTAATATGTTGTGTGTACTGTATGTGTGTGTTTGTATGTAATTGTGTTGATGTCTGTGGCCAGAACCGCTGTGACCAGAACATCCAGGTGGTGACTAAATCAAAGTGTCATTCCTGCTCCTTGACGTCTTTAGTAAAATGTCCTGATGACTACACCAAGAGGCAGCCAGAGAAAAGTTCAAGGGACTGCAGGTATGTGTTTATGTGTGCTGGTAAGGTTTTGCTATTATCGGGGATCAAGAACAGCAACCATTTGTTTAAAAGCTCATACATCTATTACTACACATTATATTTAGTATAATGTGTAGTATAGATAGATGATCGATAGATATATAGATAGATAGATAGATAGGATAGATTTCTATACATCTAAAGCTATTACATCTGATAAAGCCCACTTTTAACAGGCATTAACAACTTTTGTGACAAGATGAGGTGTTTCCTTTGTGCATAAACAAAATACAGAGGCAAAAATGATACAGCAATCTCTCTATATGTGTTTAGGTATCACATCACAATGGCTTTGTCTGTCAACGGCTGTTCGTTCGAGTGTTACAAAAACACGGTGGAGCCCAAGTGCTGTCCAGGTTACTGGGGCAATGACTGCATTGGTGAGTTTGAGGCCAATGAAGAAGAATTCAGTGGTTGTTTATGTAGAATTGTGTTTAAATCTGTTCCATAGAAGACCTATGACCTAAAAGTGGTTGTTGTGTTCTTATCCGATTTTTACACATTTTAAATGGCAGTTGGTATTTCCGTCATTCTGTGAGGGAAGGTACACTGAGGGAATATTTTGATCGGAAGAGTCGGAGAGGAACTATCCTGATGTGACCACTAACAAGACTGAAACACAAACAAGGGAAGCAAGGCTCCTCCTGGGAAAAGAAGTTGAAAAACATAACTTTATTGCTATAATTCCTAGTCCAAATAGATGCTATAACAGAATTTCTATCATAATTCATATACATTTTTATGACGGTTTCTCATAATTCTGTCATAACCAGTCCTAAGAGATCGTAATGAGATAATATAAACAACTAAAGGGAGCGTTCTCTAAAAATAAAATATGATCCGGATAAATTGAACTTCCAGAAGAAATAAACTAGGGAGAAGGATTTTAAGTTTATCCGGCAGGATCTTATATGACTCTTATTAGAATTCTTATTTGATTCCAATAAGATCCTTTTGGATCGCTTTCAAATTATGATAGGAATTCCATTAACATTCTTTTTGGCTAGGGATATAAATCCAATATGCATGAATGTGACCTTCCACGGTTGTCAATATTTGGAAGGCACACTTTATCCTTTCTGTTTCCATTTTTAACATTTTATGTGATAATGACACCATGATGGTGTTGTTTCTCACAGTTGTTCCTCCTGACGGAGCTGTACATCCAGTACATATAAGCTGACATGTTATTGTGTGTCTTGTCACACACTATGAGAGGACGTTTTGAGCCGCTGGGGAACAAGGGATTTGTGTACTTCCTTCCCTCAGAGAGGGATATGGCAGGTCTGTGCCTCCGTACCACTGGAATTTGCTGACCAACACACTGTGGAGGTCTCATTTCCAGTATTTCCTCTGTCTGTCAGCACTCAAACAGATCCCACTTTGAGTTCGCTGAGTCAAGCACTTAAGTTACCGTGTGTTGTCTTGGTTTCTTTGGTCTCTCATCAGCAGAACTTCCTGCATTGTTCCTCAAGAGTTAAATGATTTGACCTTTGTGTTTATGAGATGGGTCAGCATTATGGAAGCTTAGTGAAGCATTATGGGAGGAAATGCTTTTTTTCCTTATTTGACAAATTCTGAACTAGATTGTCCAGAAATCTGAATTGCAGAGAGCAACGTGTAGCATTTTTCTTGTCAGAACATTTTGGTGGATTTATAGTCACTGTTTTGAACTTTGTAAAGATTAGTAGTACTTATTTTCCCAAACTTTTCCTTTTCAGTAAATGTAGGAAATGTGAAGAACGTGCAGAATGTGGGCCTGCTCATGACTAACTGTCTGCATATTCTGACTGCAAGCGTGGTTTTTATTTGTCGTGTCACGTCTGTGGCTGATGTGTGTGTGTGTGTGTATGAGTTGCCCGGAAGGATCTGATCTCGATGAAGGAATTTTGTACGGACTAAGTGTCCAGGGCAACAGTGGCGGAAAGGAAAGGATGAGTGAGGGTCAGTGGAACAGATGAGGGGCTGTTTGAAGAACAGATAAACTCTGCTTACTCATATCCTCTCGCAGAGACCCTACCACCCCAAACCCACTGACCCCAGATCAGTCTGAGAAAACACAATGATCTCAGATCGGTCTCACTCAAACTGAACAGAGAACAGTCAAATCATCTGCCCTCATATCAGTCTTCCTGACCTCTTGCTGACCTTGCCTTAGCAAAATTTAAAACTAATTAAATTTTTTATGTTTTACATTTACATTTTATGCATGTAGGTGCATTTATCCAAAAGAAATCTATTACATTCAAGGTACTGGTGGTATACACTTGTCCTGTGCTAAAAAATCCTGTTACCTAATTTTGCCTTTTAAAAATAGCTTTTGAATCTTTCAATATGGATTCAATCTTCTTGTCAACTTGTTTTCTTTCAATTAGCACAAGCTTTGTATTTCTTTTTTGAAATGATTGGTTGTAGACCTCAGTAATCTGATTTTATGCACTTCAGTTTTTGAGTCAAAATAAAGCATTATTTGTGTTTAATTTTGGCAATGTGCATAAGCTCAGATCAGTGAGGCCTACGACCAGTCAGTTCCAAAAAGAAAACAAAACCTGTGCTAACTGAAATAATACAAATCGATGAAAAGATTGAATCCATTATTTGGTAAAAAATATAGCAAAATGAGAGATTTACAAGCAAATTTTGTAGGCTGGTCATTTTTGACTGGGAACACCATAAGTCTAACAAGGTGGGGAAAATTCCTTAAAAATAACAAAAAATGACCAGATCTCAACATGAGGGTTAAGTTAATGCAATTCATGCAAACCCATGACCTTGGTAGTGCTAGCGCCATTCTCTACCGTTTGAATGTCCAATGTGCGACTAATATCTCCAAGTTGGCCATTTTATCTGATTGAACCAAAAAATTTGAAAAGGTTTCTTCACTTTCAGTGTCATGATATCTAATGAAAGGAATCCTTTATTCTGTCAATAGAGTGTCCAGAATCAGCAGCCACTCCCTGCAGCAATAATGGAGTCTGCTCTGATGGTATAGCAGGCAATGGGACTTGCATATGTGCAGTAAGTTTATTTTCCTTCTTTTCTTCTGTCTGAATCAAACACACTCTTATTGAGCATCTGATGTGACTTTTTAGACTTTTTTTGCAGCCAGGTTTCATCGGAACAGCTTGCGAGGATTGTAAAGCGAACTTATATGGACCCACATGCAGTAACGGTAAGAGTCTCCTTTCATTCTGAACAACAGGATTGATTGATTTGGGTTTTGTTGGTGTTGGTACTGTGCTCTAACTTCTGCTTGTGCTATTCAGTGTGTAGTTGCAAGAATGGCATATGTGACAGTGGTGTGAAGGGCACAGGGCAGTGTACATGTCTTTCTGGGTACACTGGCATAGACTGTGATCGAGGTAAGACCTTGGAGTATTTCTATGTGTGTATGATACATGTGACATTGTAGAAGCATATGAGTGAGTGTATTTTTTCTTTTCAGAACTCCCAGCATGTGCTGCTTTGAGGTGTGGACCGAATTCTCGTTGTATTGAGGACATGTCCATTGGGCAGCTTCTTTGCAGGTGCAAACCTGGTTATCAAGGTGATGGAACCCAGTGTACATGTGAGTACTGCCTTACCTGCTATTTGGCGGAACCCCAAAGAATCACTTAAGAATTAGTTCACCCAAAAATGCAAATTCTATCATTAATTAATCACCCTCATGTCGTTTCAAACATGTAAGAACTTCGTTCTTCACAACACAAATTAAGATAGTTTTGATGAAATCTGAGAACTTTCTGACCCTGCATAGACAGCAAAGCAACTACCATGTTTAAGGCCCAGAAAGGTAGTAAAGACATTGTTAAAATAGTCCATGTGACATCAGTGGTTCAACCTTAATTTTATGAGGTTACGAGAATACTTTTTGTGCACAGAGAAAACAAAAATAATTACTTTATGCACAATTTCTTTATATTTATAGGGATGTAACGATTAACCGCGAGCCGGTTGAAAATCGATTTAAATATGTGACGATTCAAATCGGTTGCGATGCTAAACAAATCGCGATTCAATAGGGTAGGTTTATAGGATGTATGTCCTGAGGGAACTTACTGTCTTTAGAAAAGTTTAGATGATATTTTCTCTTTTCCTCTTTCCTCTGTATAATGCATATTAAAGTTCATAAGCGCAGCACTGCTTTGTTTACGGCGGAACCCAAGGAAATGCTTTAAGCGCCACCTGCTGGCAGAGAGTGAATCTGCATCTCATTCAGTTCGTCTGCTGTTTCTGTTTCATGCAGATATTTTTTATGTATAGTTTCACAAAACTGAAGTCAAACCATTCTGTTTTTGCTTCAAATTTCGAAATTATACAATCTAATTTAGATTAAAAACTGCTCATGTTGCATGCATTCAGCATCTTTGTTTGGATCATGATAAAAATGAGGAAAGACGGAAAAAATGCAGTGGTTGCCTCTCATTTCAAATGAAAAGAGCACAGACAAAGCCTTATTTTATAAATATGAAGAGATTTATTTTATTTGTATTACTTATTTATTTATTTGATTTGGTGTTTGTTTTAAAATTTCAATTTAGTTTTGTTATTTACATTTACATTATATTTCAATTTAGTCATTTAGCAGACACTTTTATCCAAAGCGACTTACAAATGAGGACAATAGAAGCAATCAAAACCAACAAAAGAGCAATAATATGCAAGTGCTATATTAGTATATTATTATAGTGTTAGATTTCAATTTCACAAAGAAATGTGCAGCATTTTGTCCAAGCAATAATAAAAGGACGCATTTAATTTATAATTTTTCTTAAATCTCATTTTGTTAAAAAAAAAATCATCATCGATCAAATCGCATCGTGAAATCAAAATCGTGAATCGAATCGAATCGAATCGTGAGTTGTGTGAATCGTTACATCCCTATATACCTTATATATCTATTATATCAAGATAGATATATAGATACACACACACCACACTGAATTGAGTTTTAAAGTTAACAGACCACTAAAAGCAACAAAACTCTTTATGTTTTGTGGGTCAAAACATGGTTATTCTGTCTTTGTCACATTGTTTATGCAGCAATTAACCCCTGCTTGAGAGGCGTGTGCCATGCAAACGCAGTGTGTGCGCATACGGGACCGAACCAGCATGTCTGCACATGTACAGAAGGCTACAGTGGCGACGGCCGTGTCTGCATGGCCATCGACCCGTGCCAGACAAACCTGGGCAACTGCACATCTGGCTCTACACGCTGTGTGTATGATGGCCCTGGAAAGGTGTGTTTGTATACACTCTTTTGCTCTTTTCTGAGCAGCTTGAATGCACCCATTTGCTTTGATTACGGTTTGCCATCTTCACAATCCTGCTGTTTTCCACAGTCTCACTGTGAGTGTTTGGAGGGATTTGAGAAGTTTGTTGAAGGGAAGGGTTGCGGTGTAAAAGATGTGTGCAAACCAGACTCCTGCCATAAATATGCCACCTGTGCCACAGTGGAACCAGGAACAGTCGAGTAGGTGACAAATTCTTAATTGTTTGGTTGATTTTGAATGGATGTTTTTCCACATCCATGTTTTTTCAAAACTATGCCTTCAATTTCAAACATTTTAGCTGTAAGTGCCGTGAAGGTTACCTTGGAAATGGAAAAATATGCTTTGGGAACATAATTCAGCAGCTGCAGGACTTGAATTCGAAGCCAGGAGGAGAGTGGACGGGTCAACTCTCCAGTGCCATCACACTGTTCAGTAAGTGAGGCCCTGGGCTGGAATCTTTTTTATTGTTTTATTGTTCAGACATCGCTTTTTCATAGCTCAAGCCTTTTACAGATGTGTTTCATTTAGGTGTCGACATTATCTAACATGTTAAAGTTCCTAATAATAAATAAAATAAACACATACAGTGTTGTGCTAATTTTATTTCTGCTGTTTCAGATAAACTCATGTCATGGCCCTTGACCTCCCTTGGACCGTTTACCGTGTTTGTACCAGTGAACAAGGCTTTTAAGGGCACATCTGTGAGTCAGACCAGTGTTTCCCAACCTTTTTTCAGTCGTGGCACCCTTTGAAAATTTGAACAAACTTGTGGCACCCTACAAGATTAATTTTGTCACAATATTTAAATTTCTATCTTCGATATGATAATTTGAAAAGTATAGATATTCGGTACAACAGGGAAGAACTGCAAAATATAATGTCATACAGATATTTTTAATACTATTTAAAAAATGTGTCCATCAATGGTGACCCCCCCCCCCCCCCCCCTCAATCATTCGCTAGTTCTAATGAATAGACCAATGTAGATGACAGATTTTAATGTAGGCTTTTATACATATGTAAACATGATTTAATTACCATTATAATTAGCTATCTCACTAATTTTTGCTCACTCAGTGTTTTTTTTACAGTGGGGTAATTTTGGTGTAGTAGCACGAGATAGCTTGATTTCAAACTTTGAATTGAATAAAAAATTACAAGTAAGCAGTCAGTAATAAAATAAGAAATAAAAAAATTAATAATGATAGCATTGTAAAGTCTTCTGTGCCTATAACACTAGACCAGCACCAAACCAGCAATAAACAAAGTAAATCATCTCAGACCAGCATAGAAATCTGTATTGTATTGGTCTAATCTATTCTTTTAGTTATTATTATACCTATAGCAGCTAATAAACGGAAGTCTCGCACATTGACAGAAAACAGCTTAGTTGCATGTTGCAAAATATGGTGGATACATTCAAACAAATACTAAGCATGCTTTTGGTGTTCCAGGTGGAAAACCCTGCTGGCTAACGGATGAGTGCTCGCTATCGTGCTAAGTGCACAGGGTTCGGGATAGGTAACTCTGACTCGCTGAAGAAGGGAATCCTTTACTACACTCTGACCGGCATGGCTGCCGAATCATTGACAGATGTAGGTGATTGAATGCAGGTTGTGTGTGTGTGTGTATGTGTGTGTGTGTGTATGTATATATTGAATAGATTGTTTTTCAAGGCTTTGCAAATGCAGGATACAGAGCGGAATCATCACATCCTGTTTCTTTCCTTAACTCTTTCCTGCTCAGATCTGTTTATGTTTCATTGTGTGTGTTAAGATGACAGAGAATACATAAGACTGTTTCTAAAATTGGTAAACTTCTATTTTCAAGGCAGACCAGATAAAAATCCGTCTTCATGGAAGCCGTAAGAAAGGAACGCTTGTGGAGACGGATATCTTTGCCTCAAATGGAATCATCCATTTGGTAGATAAGCTGATGGATGCAGTTCCTTCCACTGTAATAAGCGAGAAAGAGGTTTGTGAAGATAAAGGATTTGTGTTACATGAACGCCATACACTTACTTAATGTTGTTTTTGATTGTTAGGAGGACCAACAATGTTTATTTGTCTCTTACTTTGTTTAAAGGAAAACCTGTTGCAGATTCTCTCGGGAAATGGAAAATTCTCTCAGTTTAAATCTCTGCTTGAGGTAACAGAGATTTAAACTCTATTAATCCCTTAGTGTACTTTAAAACATTTCACCTGTGCTAGAAATGACCTTTTTTATTATCAAATATTTGCTACACTGTAAAAAATAATAATAATTCATAAAAATAGGCCATGATGTACTGTATTAATATGAAGGAATCTGAAGTTTTACCTGCATTTAGAATTTTGCACTTCATTGCATTATTTAGAGTTGTTTTAAGGTTAACTTAACAGAAATGTCTGTAAAATTAATTGGATATTGTCCTGGTAGAAAATTACCAGCACATTTTCATTCTATTTTTATACAGTGTAGAGCTGATTTTAAGAGACTATTTTTGTTTAATAGGTAATTTTTTCTGACCATATAAAACATATCCAAGGTCATCCTTTTGTTTCAAATACTTTAATCAGTTTGTTCAAATCAATTATGAATGTGAGTTATTAGATGTTACTTATAAAATTAAATTACCTTTTGTGGAAATATACAAACCCATTCAAAATTTTGGGATTGGTAAGATTTTATATGTTTTTAAAAGAAGTCTCTTGTGCTCACCAAGGCTGCATTTAACTGATTAAAAATACAGTAACATTTTTAATATATATTTGAAATGTAATTTATTTCAGTGATGGAAAAGTTGAATTTTCAGCAGCCATTACTCAAGTCTTCATTATCACATGATCATTCAGAAACATTTGTTATACAATGTTGAAAACAGTTGTTTCGTAATATATTTTTTTAATTATTTTTTTATATATAATTTTTGATCCCTTTGATTTTTTTTCTCTCAGAAAAGCAATGTGGCAACTGTTTTAGAAGAAGAAGGACCTTACACACTTTTTGCTCCAACAAATATAGCCTTTAACTTCCTGAAGCCTGGCTATTTAGACTTCCTTACCTCAGAGGAGGTACAGTGCAAAAATAACATCTGTTTAATTTTTTTTTAAATATATGTTTTTATGTTACATTGTATGTATGTTCTATCCAGTCTCATAAGCATCACTATACATTTTCTTTTCATTTCTCTCAATTTAGGGTAAGACAAAACTACTTGAACTGATGCGCAATCACATAGTGTCCACTTCTCAGGTTTGTGTGTGAATGTGTGCAAATGTGTGTTCAAATCCATTTCTCTAGTCATTAATGAATTAAATGCTGTCTCTCTTATCTGTCTACAGCTGAGTGCCAGCTTCATTGTGTCGAATCCTCGTGCTGTGACCTTGGCTGACCAGGTCCTGACATTTAATGTAACGACTGCTGTAAGTAACAATCATTCATTAATTCAACTCAAATTGAAAATATTTGCATATTTAAAATGTTAAGATAAATTGAAAATATGGCAAATATCAAAAGTATTGTAGGCACCTAAGAAACATGAATGCCATTGCATTAGATAATATGTGGGATTCATTGTGAAGCAGTTATTATTAAAAAAACATTTTATTAGACAGACATCACAAGTTAACTGTTAAATTTAAAAAAATTAAATTTAAATGTTAATTAAGTAGTATTGAAAGGTAACACAAAAAGTGTATACATATTTATACACATGGTCAAATGTTAGTTAATGTTCATAGTTAATGTGATGAACTACACCTGCTGTTACTCTGCTAGGACACCTGTGTGAACTTGAGAGTAAATCCCTCCATACAGACACAAAAAATGATGCCACTGAAATAATGCATTGAAATTTATACATTTTAATTGTGATTTAAAGGTCTAAATACTTTATGTAACCACTGATTCTCTCACATATAGGGGCAGATCCTGGTCAATGGAGAGTCGGTTCTAGAACTGGATGTTGAAGCGAAGAACGGCCGTCTTCATTCACTGGAGGGGCTTCTGATCCCTCCGTCCATAGAGCCCATCATACCTCACAGGTGTGACATCAAAGAAACCAATATTTTTAAGGTAAGCCCAAACTGTCATCTCCACTTGTATTGACCAGTCATAGCAATTTAGCTGTATATACAGATACACCATTCTGTCTTGAAAGTATTTATATGTAAAATACAATTTAATGTTTAAAGAGGTGAGTAGTGTTCAAGAAAACTGTTTGGAAACAATGGAAATTACACATTTCATCTTTTAAGTTGCTGTTTGTTCTTTTACGTGCACAGTAGATTGGCCACCTCCTTTTTGTTTGCAACAAGTGATTGTTACCAAACTGACACGAGAGCGTGTGTCTTTTTGTCTTTTTGTTACAGGGTCCATGTGTTAACTGTATACTTGTCTCCAAATCTACCTGTCCAACTGGTGAATCACTGGTAACTTTTTCAGAAATAATCATTAGTGTGTGCTATAATTTAAAACAGCAAAGCTTAAGTTAAAAAATAAAACCTTTTTTTTTAATGTTGCCTTTTAGTCTTAACAGAGGTGTAGGCATTAAAGGAATAGTTCCCCCCAAAATGTACCTTTAGGCCATCCAAGATGTAGATGAGTTTGTTTCTTCCTCTGAACAGATTTGGAGAAATTTATTAACCACTTGCTCATCATTGGATCCTCTGCAGTGATTGGGTGCCATCAGAATAAGAGTCCAAACAGCTGATAAACACATTACAAATAAACCATAAGCAATCCACAAGACTCAGTCCATCAAATTAATGTCATTTTAAGCAAATTTCCACTTTTGGGTGAACTGTTCATTAAAATTGGAGTGAAATTGTACATATTGACACTGATTTGTGCCTCTCAAACTTTGTGGTCTCCTCATTCTCAGGATGTATTCACCAGAGGCTGTGTATTCAAAAAGGAGACTTTTGGCATAATCATACCCACCCTTGGCTGTGCCCTCTTCTGCAATGAAACAAAGACTGTGAGTATTTGATTCACTACTATTTATCTGCATTTAATATCAGAGCATATGACATAATTTGTAATTGCATCTAGCTTAGATGGTTGATCTGATCCAGTCAAATTAGCCATTATTTGTCTTGACTAGGCCCCTCGTTGCTGTAAAGGCTTTTTTGGACCAGACTGTTCCCCGTGCCCAGGTGGTTTCACCGCCCCTTGTTCCTCTCATGGGACGGTAAACCCCATGCACATTCGCATGTATTCATACTGTACGATTCAGCATTTTTTTTAGGTGTCATAAGGTCTTGACTTATATTTTCTTTTGTTGTAGTGCTCAGAGGGTATAGATGGAAACGGCACATGCCAGTGTGAGCCCAATTTCAAAGGATCACGGTGCCAATACTGTGCCGACTCCAACAAATTCGGCCCATTCTGTGACAAAAGTACAAATTTACTTCATCAGCTTACTGCATAAGGTTTGGAAATATTCCAGATGTTTAGTAACAATTTTTCTTTGCATCCCTCCTAACACCAGCCTGTGGATGCATACACGGCGTGTGTGATAACCGTCCAGAGTCCAGTGGTAAATGTAAGCAGGGCTCTTGTAAAGAGGGTTATACCGGAGAGTTCTGCGAGCAGCAGACCCAGTTGTGCGGGCCCAACCAGCCCTGCCATGCCCATGCTAACTGTGTGCCCAATAAGGGAGCATTCACGTGAGTGGTACACATTCTATCACGTTTAACACAGACAGATTTTTTTTTTGCAATTGTTAATGTGCTACTTTTATTTATTCAATACTTTACTTTAGGCATAGGGATGTCAAACTAGAGTTTTGAGACCTTTGGGGTTGAAAGACGCTAAAACCTAAAAGATTTGTTTTTTTTATTTAAAAAAAATAAATAAATTGTGCTTTAGTCCAGTATTTTTTGTGAATGCTAAATATATTTGAATCATTAATTATCTATAAATTATTATTATTATTATGCTCCAGATTTAGTTAATGGGGGGGGTATTTTTAATACAACCTGTTTTTTTTTTCTTTCACATAATATAAATGATTCTATACAGAGTCCTCTAACCATAAGATTGCTTTGCTGTCAGGCATAATTACCTGTTTTTTTAATACATTTAATTTAAACATACATATTATTATTATTATGCTGATGTTCATATTTAATTAATTCACTTTAATATCACAGTGTTTTTCTCAAACAATAAAAAAGCAATTATGCATGTAGGACTCATTTATGTTGTAGGAAGGGGGTCCTTTGCCAACAAGGCAAACATTTTAGAGATTCCAAATATAAAAAAGTTGCTTAAAACCAATATTCATTGTGAAAAGTTCTATAGAGATAAATGTTAATTATTATTATTATTATTAGTAGTAGTAGTAGTAGTAGTATGTAGTATAGTATATAGTATAGTGTTGTTGTTGTTATTATGATGATGATGATGATGTCCAGATTTAATTATTTATTTTTAATATCACACATTATAAATTGACTAATTTATAGTCAATTTATAAGCAGCATTACATAGCTGCTTTTTTGGTGCAGAAAGGGAGTCCTTTGCAAGGAGACCATCAAAAAAAAAAGTTTTAAGAAAAGAAAATATCAGTGAATCATTGTGTGATTTTAGGTGCGTGTGTAAGCCTGGTTTTCAAGGAGATGGATATATGTGTGTTGAAAGCGATCCTTGCGCTTTGCCACATCGTGGAGGTTGCAGCATCAATGTAAGTCAGATGCATCTGTGTGCTTGTGTTTAATGTTGCCATGTTATGATAGCATGCTTATTCTCGTTTATTCTCAGGCCAAATGCATAAAGACTGGTCCTGGCACACACACGTGCCAGTGTCTTAGTGGGTGGAGAGAGGATGGAGATGAGTGTCAGGCCATCAATAACTGTCTGGATCCATCCAGAGGAGGATGTCACCCCAATGCCACCTGCATCTATGTAGGCCCAGGACAGGTGAGGGGGGCATTGTGATTCCCGAACCCCATCTATTTGGATTTACAGGATTTTTTATGTTTGATATTCTACCCTAGAGTGACTGTGCTTGCAAAAGTGGTTACCACGGCAATGGGAGGGATTGTGAACCTGTCAATCAGTGTGTGGAGCAGAAGGGTGGATGTCATTTCCTGGTGAGGGCTCAAACAAATCATCATGGAACGGCACACATTTTTTTCATACAATGTATATATGCTGAATTCTTTAATTCTCCTGTTTTCTCTTAGGCCACCTGCCAGTTCCTGAAGCCAGGTGGATGGCAGTGTGTGTGTGAGGATGGTTATGCTGGTGATGGAAAAATCTGTTATGGAACCCTAGCACAGGTAATGTGTATGACTTTGTGTTAATTTCATATAATTTGATAAGGTTATACAGAGGTCAGGCTACTATTATGTGTTATACTGCATGCAATTCTTCAGCTGCTACTATTTGTATAGCCTTATTCTTAAAGTCATTTTGTTTGTGCAGGAGGTGGCAACGAACCCAAATCTTCTAGAATTCAACCTCTGGATCTTGGTAAGTTAGAAATGTTCTTTAAAAGAAGGGGTGAGGTAAAATTGAGATGACTGGGAAAAATGTCCCAAATTACCTTAATTTTACAACAGTTCTGGTCCTTATATGATTGGACAAGCAGCATATATAGTCTACTAATTTTTATAAGCTTTTCACTGTTTGTATCACTTGTCTGTGTTTGCACATTCCTGACAGACTCCATACATTTAGTGGTAGGGTGTTTTTATTGACTCTTTTTGCAGATTACATTATTGCACCACTAGGTGGTGACAAGTTGCTGTTTATTAGCGAGTCGATTCATTCATTTAAGAAATTCACTCAGAAACACTTATTCATTTAGGAACTAAACAAGTGAGTCATTGAATCATTTACTCCAGTTTGTTTAAAAACACTGATTCATTACATTGTTACTACTCTGAGACATGCAACAGTTTTGCTGTGGCTTTGTTTTGGAAGGAACAAAAACAATAACAAAGTTACTGGTAATATTGTGTCTAAAATGTACGTAACTGAGATTTATTATTATTATTCAAGGCTGATTGTGTGCAAATGTTGTTGAGTTCCTAAGACGTTCTGGAATATTCCATAGCGAGCCAATCTTTTTCAACTGCTGTCAGAGACAGAAAATTACACACTCTTCGTCCCATCGGCTCAGGCCACAGAGAAATTGAGTCAAGAAGACAAAGATTCTGGATGACCCGCAGTAACCTTCCAAGTCTTGTCAAGTAATGCCACATAATTGACATGCAACCACATCAGCTAGATTGTCATATTTCAAATCGTTTTGTTATACTGTATATATATATATAATATAATATATATATATAATATATATATAACACGCTTTAAAAAAAATTTTTTTTTACGATTGTTATAGTAAACTAGCTGTTTTTTTTCCTCACAGAAGTCCCATTGTTTCCGGGTTATATGCTCTCAGCGATCTCCGTGCATCCCCTTCCCCACGACTGGTTTCCCTTTTAAAAAGGACACTTCCTGTTTATTCAACCAATGATGTAAGAGGGAAACAGCTTATCTTCTTGATTAGTCTCAGTACAATTTTGTGTCATTCAACTCTGCCAAGAGATTTTCTTTATCACGTGCTCTGTTTGTCTCTGTCTTTTTATTCAGACCGCTGTTGTTGCAGGAGGAAAAATAACTATTGGAGATATGGCAGCAAAGAATGGAGTTATCCATTTTATTGACAAAGTATGACCCTAGAGTCTTTTCCATTTCTTTTTTCTAAATAAAAACTAGTAAAACATTGGGTCTCATTTACTAACAGTTGTGTACAAGTTTATTCCAAAAAAAAAGGTTATGCAAAATTGTGTTTCTCAAATTTAAAATAAAATGCCAACTTACTGATGATAAAGTGATGACATACACACAGACTGAAGAAATATGCCACTGTTGTTCTCTTTAGGTGTTGATGCCTGAGCGACAGATGAGTGAAGGTTTGCTGGAGGTATTGAGTCAGAGAGCTGATCTCTCACTCTTCCGGAGCTCTCTCTTGGTGAGTGGCCAGTCTTGTAGGCCTGCCACACCACAAATAAAAATAATCATCCTCTATATATATATATGGCTTGAAGTGTACTTATTTTGCATTTATCCAGAAACACAACCTGACTAATGAAATGGATGAGTCTTCGGGCTTTACCATGTTTGCTCCGACAGACAGCGCAATCCAAGAATACCTCAGAAGAACGGGCAAGGAGTCACTGGTATTATACAAACACACTCAAAAACACACCCTTTGATATTAAGTCAGGGTTTCCGCGGGTCTTAAAAAAGTCTTAAACTTAGTTGTAATCTCAAATTTACGGCCTTAAAGAGTCTTAAAAGTACAGAAAGTCTTAATTTGATTTCACGAGGTCTTAAATTGGACGGAAAGACCGTAATTGCCGAATGGTGAATGTGACGATAAACTTCAAAAGGCTATGATTTCATTAAATAAACACGAGCGCTGCACGTTCAAAGCCCGGTGCTGTGCTGCTTTGTGTACAGCAGTTATTCGGGGAAACAGTTATATTGCTACCAAATGCTCCACCTGCTGTAAGAATGAATGAGCATTTTCAATAAAACTGATGTTTTGTTCAAAGTTCAGACAAATGCAAAAATCGACCCATGTTTTTACCCTGCAAACATGCAGAGCTTTAATTGTGAACTGGTGGATCGATAAGACGATGCATTATAAAAATCTAAACAGAATAGGGGTGTGTGATATGAATGGTCTGCGATAATATCGTAATTGTTGTTTTAACAATGTGCGATTTGATATTATGAGTATATTGCCAAAAAACAAACACCTACAGAGCGCGCGCATACATTAGATGATGAAGTCTAGCAGGTTAGACTGGTGCGCATGCGCATTTATAGTGCGTTCTTTCACTGCATGATTCAGTCTATTAAAATGCATTTAGAATTATCACATAATTCAAGATATTGTGCAGAAAATGTATATATTTATATCATATATATAGTTAATATCACACGAAAAGTGCAGTTTTTTCCTCCAAAAGTCAGCATGATTACAAATGTGATATTGATTTTATACAACAGTTCAATAAACAAGAATGTAATATTAAGAGACTTACGTTTAGACACCATATTTCCTGTTTTTGCTCTATTTCTCCAACAAAAGTCATTCCAAACACGGCCACAGCGCTGTTGTGTGTCTCTGAGCAACACAATGGTGTTTCGTTCCTGAATGAATCACCCGTTTAAATGATTCGGTTCAGTCGCAATGACTCATTAACAGTGACTTGTTGCCACCTACTGGCAGTTTTAATTTAAATTTTAAAGTATCTTTTCATTTTTTTAAATTATTTCAGATATCAGTATTCAACATTTTATGTTTAAAATATCAAAACATTATTTATGCATTTGTAACTGCAGGTTAAAGTATTTAATGTCCCTCAGAGCTGCATTAAACAGTGTGTAAATGCATCTAAATGACACTTCTAATGCAGCATCTGTGTTTCCTCTGCATTGCAAAGATCAATTTTGTTGATACTGATTTCATTGCTTGGTAACAACCCAAATGCAAGAATTTGAAAAAAATGGCTTAAAGGCAAGGCAAGGCAAGTTTATTTGTATAGCACATTTCATACACAATGGTAATTCAAAGTGCTTACATAAAATAAAATAAAAACAATAATCACAACAATAAAACAAGGAATTAAAAAACTTTGAAAATTATTTTTAAAAAAAAATTGATTTAAGAGGTAAAAGGTAAAATTATTTCAAGTCATCTTTAAAGGTAAAAATGCCCATAAACCTTGTTGGAAATATTAATTTCTCACTGCTGGAACTGCCATACAGAATATGAAGAATATAAAAAAAACTCAGGAGTCAGCTGTCAGCACAATTTGAAATAAGATATCAGCACAATAACACATTCAGCAAAATATTGTCTAATTATCATTATCGATAAAATCCCTGTAAATTATCGAGATATCATTTTTTGTCAGTACACCCCTAATTTATGTTATTTAATTGATCTACTAATTTATTGTGAAATGTTTAAATTAATATAGTAATTAATACTTTTGACTCATCCATTTTCTTAAAAATGGTTTAAAATCTGAAATACAAAGTTTATAATTTTATAAAACATTTTGTTTTTGTGAAAACTTGTATCTGAACTGTGAATTATGCCTTTTACAGTAATTTTACATTTTAAGGTTTAATATGTTATAGACATTGCCCTACCCCACTCATATGGTATTAATTTTATTTGTGCAGGTCTTAAAAAGGTCTTAAATTTGAGCTTAAAAATCCTGCAGAAATCCTGTATTAAGTATATAGTGTCTCATTTTTGCGGCATGAATTTTGTGTGTTTCTAGGATTTGAATGTGACCCAGTATCACATTATAATTAATGAGACTCTAAAAGATGGAGATTTGGTGGATGGACTGTATAAAGATACCATGCTTGGCTTCTCGTATCAACTTGGAATTTTCCGGCAAGATAAGAAAGTAAGTCAGTGCTGAATTATTTCAAGTCATCTAAGTAAATCATGCTAAATCTTGTATAAATATGGGATTTTTCTGTCATAGTTGCTTGTAAATGAGGCTGAGGTGAACGTGACTGATATAGAGACCAGTAAAGGTGTTATCCACACTGTGTCTGCTGTCCTGAGCATCCCCAACAACCGCTGTGACAGAGCTACCACCAAAATTATCATTGTACAATATATCTATTTAACCATTTTACCTGGTCATTTTCACCTGTGCCTTTAAATACCAGTTTTAAATGTGTACATTGTGTCTGAAGGGACCTTGCATGGACTGTTTCCACCCAACTGAGAACCCTTGCCCTTCAGGAACAAAAAGACTGGTGAGTGTACAATGTTGACCCAAAAAGTGATTGGATGGCAATATTTTATATTAAGACGGCCATTTTAAAATATGCAATTTTAAAAACTGTTTATATTATTTGAGATGATATATATAGTTTGATTGTCATTCTTCCAAATTGTTAAATTACACAAAATATGAATTTATAAAATATCAATTTAAAATAAAATGACAATTTATCAAATTAAATTGGTTTAAGAAATATCAGTTGGTTTAAGATTTATTTCTTAAACATTTTAATTCAATAATTAAAAAGAATATATAAATATTTTTAAATTTGATACATTTTTATATTTTAAATTGATATTTAAAAAATTTATATATTTTTTATTATATGACTTTAGTCATTGTTTTATGATTCACAAACGGCGTCAACATTTTTCCCATTCCCTCTGGAACCTGCTTTAATTAAAAAAAAATTAAAAATAGTTGAAAATAAATAATGTTTCCTATTCTTTGTTTATTCTCAGACGAGCCGAAAGAGAAGATGCATGTACAGTCGAGTATATCATGGAGAGACACTGCTGATCATTGGATGCAAAGTATCTTGTGAAAAAGTCAACATTGTACGTACATGATACATTCATTCACTTTTCACATTTAGTCCCACATGTCCACAAGCAGCTAGAGCGTTCTGGAATTTCATTGTGCTTGATGTGATGACATCGACCTTATTTTGCCAGCTATTTTCTCTGAATGTGCAAGACTTCTGATTCATTAGCTTCTATAGCTAAATAACTAAGAATAACAAAGTACTGAAAACTGCAAAACTATTTGCGCTACAAATCAGTGTTTATAATTACAAAAATACATAAGAAATACTAGTTTGCAGTGTCAAGCAAATGACAATGAAAGCCTCACACATATTTCAGTTTAAATTAGCCATATCCGTTTTTATTATAAAAATAAGGCAAATATCAGAAACCATTTCTCTCTGTTTGCAGGAAAGAAAGTGTTGTGCAGGTTATTATGGTATTACCTGTGAGAAGTGTCCGGGGCCAGAAGGTCAGTCCTGTTTTGGCAATGGTGTGTGTGTAGATGGGATCAATGGCACAGGCGTCTGTCAGTGTAACCAGGGTTTTAACGGCACCGCATGTGAGACTTGCCAAGCAAGAAAATATGGAGTTCACTGTGATCAAGGTATTGAGCACTTAAAAGCACATACTTTCATATACTGCACATTCTGTGAACAATTAGCTCAAACAAAGTTTGCATATGCACTATCTTTCTGTTTAGAGTGCAAGTGCGTCAACGGACGCTGCAAAGACGGAGTGGATGGAGACGGCAGCTGTACGTGTGATCTGGGCTGGAGAGGAATAAACTGCAACGTTGGTATGATGCTCACCTGTCGCACAAATAGTCATACATACATTTTGATGCCTTGTACCATCTGAGTATATATAAAATATAATCTGTAACTAAAAGATATGTTGACTCTTTTCAGCTATTACATCAGATATGTGTGGAGGAAAATGCCACAGCAGTGCCAAGTAAGTTAATACAGTATATGATACAGATGGTAGTACAAATAGTACTACCATCTGTATCAAGTAAAAGCTATATTCCCAAAGCATTCTTGGGTAAATCTCATGAAACCTCTAGAGCAGTGGTCTCACTCAATTCCTGGACGGCCACAGCTCTACTCACAGAGTTTAGCTCCAACCCTGCTCCAAACACGCATACCTTGTAGTTTTCAAATAAGCCTGAAAGACCTGATTAGCTGGATCAGGCATGCTTGATTAGGGTTGGAGCAAAACTGTGCAGAGCTGTGGCCCTCCAGGAATTGAGTTTGAGATCAATTCTCTAGAGAGCATGTCATATTACACCTCAAAATCAAAAGATTTAAAAAAAAAAAGTTAATGTTAATTATATTTTACATTAATAATTTCCCTTTTTACATTATATTTCTCCCCAAATTAAGGAAACATGGCCTGAAAAGTCAATGCAAAAAAACTCATACGCTTAAATAGGCATTATCTTTATTCAACAGATCGTATGTTCAAAGGTTTGTGGAACGGTAAGATTTTTTTTAATTTTTGGAAAAAAACAAAATAAAAAAATTTTAAGTGTCCCAGTTCACTTAAGCTGCATTTATTTGCTCAAAAGATACATAACTCTAATATTGTAAAAATATAACCGTTTGAAGGAACAGTTTTATCTGGATACATTTTAAAATGTAATGTTTTTCTGTGATGGCAAAGCTAAATTTCCAGCAGCCAGTTTACGGTGTCAAATGATCCTTCAAAAATCTTGTAATATGTGGACATTTCTTATTTTTTGTGTTTGCTTTTGAAACAATGCAAGTCTTTACTGTATTTTTGTTCAATTTAATGTCTCTGCTGAATAAAAGTATTGATTTCTTTAAAAAAAATATTGCTGACGCCAGACTTTTGAGTGGTAATGTGAATTTGGGTGAATGTTACTTAAAAAAATAACAAAACCAAATACTCACTCTTGCAGATATAAACTTCTGCTTTATTTCTTTAAAAATCAAGAGTTTGTTAGGCAAACAGTGTCTTTATAGGAATCTTTACAATGAGCAACAGGTGTACTTCTCTAATTGGGGGAGTGGTTTGTAATTCGTGAAAAAAAATTCTTAATTGAGTCCTCTTGGGAACAATGCATTTAGAAAAAAAAATCCCCAAATTCTATATTTCTATAAATATATTTTATAAATTCTACTAAATACCTATATTTCTAAAGACGGGTACATCTATTGCTAATTGCAAAGACCTTATCTACAGTTGATTAAGCACTAAAATGTGACCTGGATTTGCTTTTGTGATATTTATACTTTCTATGCTCTTTAAATATTGCGTTAATGACTTGGGTTTGATGTGTGTTGTAGCTGCTTGCTGAACGTGGTGGACAGTACATATTACTGTAGTTGTGCTGCAGGGTTTCAGGGCAACGGCACATATTGCACAGGTAAGCGTCTCAAGAAACATTCGAACACTAACATTTGTAGCCAACGAGTCTAAATGGCGGTTTAATGTACTATGTGGTGTTATCTCCAACCCAAGCGGTGGACGCATGTGCAGAGAATAATGGTGGCTGCTCTGTCCATGCTGTGTGCAAGCGAACTCTCCCAGGACGGAGAATATGCGTGTGCCACCCGGGTTATGCAGGCGATGGAAAAGTATGCATTTGTAAGTGTGTGTCTGTTTAATATCCAGTTTAAAGGGTAGTACACAACATATACAGGTGCATCTCAATAAATTAGAATGTCATGGAAAAGTTAATTTATTTCAGTAATTCAACTCAAATTGTGAAACTCATGTATTAAATAAATTCAGTGCACACAGATTGAAGTAGTTTAAGTCTTTGGTTCTTTTAATTGTGATGATTTTGGCTCACATTTAACAAAACCCCACCAATACTGAAATAAATGAACTTTTCCACGACATTCTGATTTATTGAGATGCACCTGTATATTGTGATTGCAGTGCCGTGTATTATAAATGAAACTAACTTATTGCATTTGATGTGAGCTAATGTGTGTGTTTGAAGCCATCAATCCATGCCTGGATGGTAATAATGGGGGATGCCATGCAGATGGTGACTGCATTCATACAGGCCCTAATAAGGTAGGAGGCAAATATTAACGGACCATTCAAATAGCCAGCAAACATATCAGATACAATTGTATAAGTGAATATGGGACTTCTTCAGGTTTTATGTAAATGTAATATCCAATTAAAGAAATTGAAAGAACAAAATAAAGGGAACCCAACACATCATTGTAAATTAAACGCAGCACAAATACTATCAATACAGTATAAACAATAGCACATTATCATTACTGTAATGCAAAAGAAAAGAACTGGGGACTAAATGTGTTCACAAAATCAGAGGAAACAGTTGTCTCAAATGATGCAAAATATTTGGCGTACAAAATGACCGAGACACAATTGAGAAAGATTTGAGACTCATCCATAGAATATAGTTGAAGTAATGGCACTGTACATTAATTTGTTCCCAGACAGCATGTTACTGCAAACTAGGCTTTTCTGGGGATGGAAAGCAATGTGAAGCCATCAATGTATGTCTTGAGGTACGTGCTTTTGATAACTGCATTAAACTGACTTTATTAGTGGTTCCCAGCTGGTTTTACGTCATCACACAGAATATCATGTGCATCAACAGCACCAGAGTTGTTGACTGAAACCAAATTTGTACTTAATCAAAAGACCATTTCTTAATGTTTTAAGTCAATAGTTTGTTCACTCATTCTGAGTCACAACCCACCAGTTGAAAACCACTGTATTAAAAGTGACATTATTGCAGCTCAAAGATTAACATGAACAATATTTATACTTATTTTCTGTCAGAAAAACGGAGGATGTCACAGGTACGCACAATGTACCACGACAGGACCCCTGGAAAGGAACTGCACTTGTAGGCCTGGCTTTATTGGAGACGGAGAAACCTGCAAAGGCACCCTGCAAAGAGTGAGAAGTACAGCAAAATATAAACAGGCACACAAGTGAACAAATACTTTAACAGTAACTATTTTCTTTCATTTTAGGAGATTCGAAACCGAAACTTAGGAGACTTTTACACTGAACTGGTGGTACGCTTATTCTTAATCATTTTAACATGATGTTTTAAGCCTGAAATTCTGAGACTGATCTTATTGAACTTACAGAGAAATAATATACCTGAACTCGGAAGTCGTGGCCCCTTCACAGTCTTTGCACCTAATGCAGATGCTTACAACAAACCAGAGGTAAGACTCAAATGTGATTAGATTAAGCAAAATTGTGACTTCATCACACTTACAGCAGTAAACTTCAATAGTATTAAAGACTTTTGCTACACTCTTAAAACTTGTGTTGGAAACGCATTACTTCCCATCACATCTATGCGTCTAGATAAGGACAACACAATTATTACTTTTAACAGTGCATTTAAACATTTTAGGATATACAAAACTGTCAGAAATTTGAAATGGCACCAAAAAAATAATAATTCACCTGTGGATTATTACTGCTACAATAACATTAAAACTAGTTAGAGTATGAGATGGAGTTTCTTGCATAGGTTCTGGTCTTCAACCACAGCCATGGGTGTTTTGCAGGGGTCATCCATTCAAAGTTGCAAGAATGCAAAAAAAAACCCCACATGCATACCAAATAACAGTTAGTTTTCAAATGGGAGAGGGGCAGCTCATCCGCAAACTAAGAAAAGCATTACACTTTAAAATCTAGTTAGATGGTGGGGGGGGGGGGGGGGGGGGGGGGGGGGGGGGGGGGTGGGGGGGGGGGGGGGGGGGGGGGGGTGGGGGGGGGGTGGGGGGGGGGTGGGGGGGGGGGTAAAATTAGGGTATTGCTACATTGGAGTGAAACGCACCATCATATGGAAATACATGAGGCAAGATTGCAAGCATTCCACATACTACGCAAAATAAACCTCAACATTTTATTAATTGACAAACTTGGCAAAGGCACTTTTGAAATTCTAATAAAATAAGTTACCTGACTTAAGCAGCAAAGCCACCAATGAAAAGTTGAGGTGTGCCTGCTTGTGAAGGGACATAGGCAGCAGTGTGATTGGATAAAATGCTGGGTGGAGAGTCAGGCATCTAATCGTGCTGCTGGAGGGCCACAGTCCTGCAGAGTTTAGCTCAACCCAGTTAAACGCACCTAAACCAGCTAAATTTTTACTAGAAACTGTCAAGTGTGCGGTGGCAGGTCAAAGCTATACAGAAGTCAGACAAGTCAGTAGATATCAGACACTTAACATTAAAGACAACTTGTACTATACAAGATACGGCATTACATTAAACAAAACTTATTTAACTCAAATGGATTGACTTGCTTAGTAAGTAGTGAAGTATAGTAAAGCCTGCCCCTCAGGCTCAAGATGTTTTGATCTTGCAAAATCATTGCTGACCCCAGTCACCCAGCACACAACCGGTTTATCAAACTGCCATCAGGCAGGGGTTACAGAAGTACACAATCCAGAACCAGCAGATTGAGGAACAGCTTTTACCTACAGGTCATCAGAACTCTAAACACTGTAATGCTCACTACACTCCTTAAAAATATGTACACAACACATACCTCATGAGGACTTTTTGTTTGTTTGTATTGCACTAATGTAGAATGCCGAAGCCTCAACCTAAGCATTTCAATGTTCAATTGTCACTGACATTGTACACATGATAAATAAACTTAAAACTTGACTTGTATCGGTAGGTCGGGACAGCTGGTTTGAAACAATCGGCACTTCGCATGACTCATGTTTGAGTTTACATTGACATGTACTTATTTGGGATTCAGTAGAATATTTTAGAATAAACTCAACATCAGACAGAAACTGAATGCACGTCACACCTCTATTGCATTTTATCATGTTCTATAGCTGGGGTCTCAGAGACCCCGAACAGCTCACCCAAAATATTTCCGCTACTACTCACGTCAATTATTAATTATAATCACA
The DNA here is from genome assembly GCA_018155175.1 of Sinocyclocheilus anophthalmus. Classification (NCBI taxonomy): domain Eukaryota; kingdom Metazoa; phylum Chordata; class Actinopteri; order Cypriniformes; family Cyprinidae; genus Sinocyclocheilus; species Sinocyclocheilus anophthalmus. Next base: position 134,945 of record JADLZN010006545.1, on the reverse strand, counting down.
CTTGTATATTTTATATTGATCAATATGTGAATCCGTTGACAGGACTGTCCATGACACCAGTTGGCACAAATTAAAAACTTTCAAACCATCCTCTGCAATTTGTTAGATTTGGTGGAGAAACCAAGTCTGACCACCAGATGTCGCTAGTGCGCACTGAGTTAAAAGCTTCGAGTAACGAACTGTTTCTTGGCACAATTTCATGAAAGCCTCAAACAGTTCAGAAAACCTCGATTTCTCATCACCAAAAATGACCTCCTGCAAAACAATAGGAAAAGTATTTGCGCTTGACTGAGAAATTAAGCATTAATATATATATATAATAATAATAATAATAATAATAATAATAATCTCACCCCAAGTTTTACCCCATGAGCAACAAAACTGCTAACCATACAACAACTGACTAAACTGGCCAATTGGCTAAAGCTGGCTATTTAAATGTTAGGGTACTGGCAGCATGCAAGCTCATTGGCTGACAAATTATGAGTCTATTAGCTCGTTTACATAGTATGCAATCTGATTGGCTGACAGATTATAAATAGAGGACCTATCAGTTTGTGCCATAACTGGCTGGAAGATTATCCATCAAGTCCTTGTGCCATGTGACTGAATTTAAAGTCAGGAAATAAACACAAAACCTCTAAAAAATATGTCCTAATGAGACTGTCACTGAGACATAGAAAAAGAGAATTACAAACTCGGAAGCTTTAGGATGCATTATGATAATGAGTATTTAGTAAGAAAATATGGTTCATGAATCAGAATCAGAATATAAGCTAAAATATTACCTGGATGTTTTTTCAACAGGTTTTATGTGATTCACCCATTGTTATATCTTAATGAGTATCATGAATAGTAAGAGGAAATTGTGATGTGATAGCAGGTTTTGTTATTGTCACTGCTATTGTTTAGTTTAAGGACATTGTAAAGCGGACTCGTTCGGAAAACGCCAAAATCCTGAGGTACCACATAGTGGCCTGCCGTGCCCTCCTCCCAGAAGACCTCACACAGCCTCGTAACCTGACCACACTTACCGGTGACATCCTCACCATTAAGTACTCGGAGGTACAGTGCCTGATGCATAGACAATTCAGATAAAGATGACTGCATAAGATCCATGTTATGCATATTGACATGCTCGCTATTTGTTTTCAGGATACTATATACATCAATAATAAAGCCAAAGTGGTGTTCAGTGATCTGGAAAGTAGCAATGGGATTTTCCATGAGATTGACACTGTTCTAGTGCCCCCTGGTTTTCAGATTCAGAAAGACAGAGAACAAGACAGCACACCAGTATGTCCCCAATTACTCTGACAACATTCTTTATTTATTTTGTAATGACAAGAGTAATAATCAAGCATGAAATTATGAAATTACACAGATTTTTTTATTTTGTTTGTCATTTCTTTTTTTTTCTGAAAGCGTAACCTCTCAGATGTGGTCAGTCTCCATGGCTTCAAGACATTCTACAAGCTTCTGGAGGTAAAAAAATATGTATTTCTTTCTAATAAAATCCTCTCCACAAAAAAAAAAAAATTTATGTGTTATTTTTAGAAGAACCCTCTACTTTCTAATGAAATCCAAGTCTTATATTAACTTGTTTGTTTAAAGGACACCGATACGTTGAAGTTGGTGATGGATCCAATTCATCAGCCTGTCACCCTGTTCCTGCCCACGGATGCTACAATGAGTGCCCTTGCCCAAGAGCAGAAAGACTTTCTGTATGCGATGCATAACCGTGATCAGCTAGCTGAGTATCTTAGATACCACATCGTGCGTGACACCAAGGTTGGTCTGTATCCAGTATGTTGAATTTTTTTGGAAGGAGCATGGCTGTATTAATGATCAAGACTAATATAGTATAACAGGAAATTCAGTGTTGACTCCCTAATGCATCGTTTAAATGTATTGCAATTTATTGTGTCCACTAGCTCCTGCCCTCAGAGCTCATTCATGCCAGCTCTTTAAAGACTCTGCAGGGCTCAGATCTGTCAGTGGCCTGCATGGGGGAAGAGCATATAGTGAGTACTTTTGGAGGAAAAAAATAACATTTGGCTTGTACATTCATATAGCTGTTTCTTTAACCACTGTGCATCATATCATGCATATTTATCTCTCAGGGAGAGCTTTATGTGAACCATAAAAGCTGTCGGATTGTAAAGAGAAAGCTTGATTTCAATGGAGGCATGATTTATGGCATTGACTGTCTACTGAATCCTCCGAGCATCGGGGGGCGCTGTGACTATAAGCACACCATTGATTTCACTGTAAGTCTAAGTGAAGTTCAAAGCATTTATTACATTATTATTATTACATCTAAGAAGTAATTGTAGTACATTGTACAATGAGTATAGTATGTAGTGTGCAGTTTGCATCAATGCTAAAGTGATCATATCAAATGTACCTTTCTTCCTTGTTTCGGTATCTTGAAAAACATTGTGCTTTTTTTTTCTTCTTTTGGTGCAATAGTTAGCATGCAGGTATTGTCGTCGTACTATTTCGGATTGCCCACTTGGAAGCAAGCCAAAGGTACTTTTTATTTTCATTCAAAGCCAAACCTTACTTTTTTATATTATGGAGAAAAATATTTCTTAAGATTTGCCCTCTATTTATTCTGCCGTGGGTTTATTTACTTTTCATAAAAGGATCCTGAAAAAACAGATCTTGAAATATTATGATAATATACACAAACATAGTAAGAAGCACTGTTTTCAGTGTTAATAATAATGTAATGTTTCTTGAGCACCAAATCAATCAGCGATTAGTAGATTTCTGATGATCATAGTGACTTTAGACTGGAGTAATGGCTTTTTGAAAATTAGACATTGCATCAACAGAAATAAAATTTTCCTATATATATATAGTATATATATTATATATATATATATATCTATATCATATTATATATATATATGAAATGAAATTAGTTATTTTTAATGTAATATATTTTAAACTTTTACTGTATTTTTCATCAAATAAATTCAGCCTTTATAAGCATAAGAGCTTTTGTTTCTTCAAAAACATTTTACAAATATGACACCAAACTTTTACATTGACAATGTAACTTGTATAGTATACTAGCATAACAGCCATGGATTAAAGCCTCATTTAAATCTAGTTAATTGGATACTATATTAAAGACAGAACACTAATTCAGCTGTGTTTTCAATCTAGTCAGAACAAAAGTGTGTCCTTCCGGATTCGCTGATGTCTAGGTATTCAGGATGTCAGTCAACATGTACAGTGGTCATATGGAAGCCCAAGTGCTGTTCTGGGTACTACGGCAGAGACTGTCTTGGTAAGCAGTGTCTCACTGTACTATTCACAGTAAACAGCTGACATAGACCCCAGTTCAAACTATTGAGCTATGCTGGTTACATATAATACAATGGCTACAAGTATACACACCCCTTTTGATATGTACAGATAGAACATATTAACCATTCCATTTTTTACATCTCAAAAACCTGCAATTTTAACAGGGAAATGTAGACTTTTTATAGCAGTTATTTTGCCAGTTGATAAGAACATTTTCCTGTTCTCCAGCATGTCCTGGGGGTCCAGGATCTCCTTGCAGTAACCATGGCAAGTGTGACGAGGATCACTTAGGCAATGGCACCTGTACTTGCGATGCTGGATTCACAGGTGTAGCCTGTGAGCTGTGTGGGGATGGCCATTTTGGACCAGATTGCAAAGGTGAGACTTTTCTAAATAAATTTCAATTGATTAAATATAATAAATTATACATATAATATATCATTTTAAACTTGGTTTGTTTCCTCTTCCTAAGCCTGCAACTGTACAGAACATGGGTCGTGTGATGAGAGTCCTAAAGGTACAGGTTCGTGTTTTTGTGAACAGGGCTGGACTGGTCCACGATGTGAGAACAAACTAGGTACAGACCTTCTGGTTATTCTTTTGTTTTTGAGTTATACACCAGACTAGAAAAAGACAAGCATTGCTTTATACCTGTAAGTCCATTTCATGTGTTTCTGATGTTTCAGCCGATGGTCCTGTCTGCAATCCGGCTTGCCATGAGAAGGGTGTCTGCATGGAGAATAACACCTGTGTCTGTAAACCCTTCTATGAAGGAGACGGTATCACCTGCACAGGTACATACATGAAGATCTCAATAGCAAAAGTGATGATAAAACAAAAGTAAACCATCCACTCACTCTTACCTCTTTGGCAGCGGCCAATATGTGCAAGTACTGGAATGGTGGCTGTTCTAAGGATGCTAAATGCAGTCAGAAGGGGGAGAAGGTGAGCTGTATGTGTTTCAAAGATTTCTCTGGCGATGGCTTTGAGTGCTCACCGGTCGACCCCTGTGCTGATGGTGAAAACGGTGGGTGTCACGAACACGCTACCTGCACCATGATTGGAGCTGTAAGCAGACCTTTCTCTTATTATAGCTATTTTAAGAGAATGTGATCTTTATACAGACACATAAACCTTTACACATCCATAAACATATGCAATGTGCATTTGTCACCAGGGAAAGAGGAGGTGCGAGTGTAAAGACAACTATATTGGCGATGGGATTGAGTGTGAAGTGAAGCAGTTGCCAGTCAATCGCTGTCTACAAGATAATGGACAGTGCCATTCAGATGCTCAGTGCACGGACCTGCACTACGAGGGTATGTTTTTTATATGCACTATTGCCATGGTCAAAATCTCAAAAAAATGTTGGGTATTATAAAATGTGCTGGAGACGTTTGAAATGCTTTTTGTGTAATGCAGTTTATTTCATGGCTTAAATAAATGACCTGTTACTCAGAGACAAGAACAGGATTTTTAAAAAGTACAATTAATTTATTTAAGAATTATTTAAAAAATGTATTTAAATACATTTGTATTTTTTCTTAAATGTTATAATTTTACATTAATTCAAATGTCATTTTATTTATTAAATAAGTTTGAAATTAAATAAGAATTATTTAAAATAATAATTAGAAATAAATTCAATAATAGTTATTTTAAATTATTTAAAATAATAAAACCTTGTCAGTACTGAATGGAATTAAATGTCTTTATTGTCATTGTACTAGTACAACAAAACTGAAATGCAATCCTTTGGATGCATAATCTAACAAAATCAATAAATCTGATAAATAGTAAAAAGATAACATTGAATCAATTTGATTCAAAATTGATTTTAAATAAATATTTATTGTATGCCATATTGCTCATCGCAACCCATTTCTGAGATTGTTTTCTTGACAGTGTTGCTTTAGAAATTAGCCAAAACAAAGTGTCTCATGCTTTGTAATAGCTTTAACCTATGATGCTTTAAAAGGCTGATGATTTTTTTCTTCTTTCAGATAAAACACTGGGGGTTTTCCATTATCGCTCCTCAAAGGGAACATACAAACTCAACTACACAATGGCTCAGGAGGCCTGCAAAGAAGCAGCAGGCACTATCGCTACCTACACCCAGCTGTCCTATGCCCAGCAGGTGGCGCTCTTACAGTTACACAGTAACATTAGGCTGCCATACCATTAGCGCTGATTGTTATTAGATGTTTTTTCTCTTGTTTTTTCCTGCAGGCTGGTTATAACTTGTGCGCAGCAGGCTGGCTTGACAAAGCAAGGGTAGCATATCCCATGAGTTTCTCTAACCCTAAATGTGGCTTTGGACATGTGGGGATTGTGGACTATGGCATCCGCAATAACCTGAGTGAGATGTGGGACACGTTCTGCTATAGAGTGAAAGGTAAAAGCCATCATGGGGTATATGTAAAGCTGTGTGTACAAGCAGGGGTGATTTTGGGTTGACACGGTTTGTGTGTGTTTCAGATGTGAAGTGTGAATGTAAAACTGGCTACATTGGTGACGGATACTCCTGTACGGGAAACTTGCTGCAGGTTCTCTCAGCCAGACCAACCCTGTCTAACTTCCTGTCTGTGAGTAGAACTAGTTTGTTTGTTTTTTTGTTTAAAGCATTGAAATGATTTTGTGTTACTGCTCTTTGTCTTTTCTTAGCAAATCCTGAATTACTCAACTTCGGCAGCAGGAAAGGAGTTTGTGAATCGCCTAAGTAACATTACTATCCAGTCCACTCTCTTTGTACCTGATAATGATGGTCTCTTTAGCAATCAGGTGATTCCCACATCCACCTTTTATACTTTTAATTTTTGTTGCCATTTGTTTAAATTCAAAGTAAAATGTTATTTCACTTTTATTCTCACATTAACCCATTGATGCATGACTTGCACTACAGAAGCCTTTCAGCTCATATTTTATAGAGAAAAATATTTAGCGTGATATTATAAAGGCAACTTGTTATTGTCAGAATGAAATAATTGGCTTTTATATTCTCAGTATGCTAAAGCCAAAGCAAGTTATTAAAATATTATTTTTTAAATATTTACTTTTTTTATTAAGCTGACAGCATTTTTTTCTACCAACTGTTAGAGTAAAGTTAGATACACCACCATTCAAAAGTTTGTGGTGGTCTGTAAGATTTTTAATGTTTTGTTAAAGAAGAATCTTCTGCTCACCAAGGATGCATTTAATTACAGTAAAAAACACAACGTAATACGTAAAATATTTTTACAATTTAAAATAACATTACAATATGCATACAATATGCTCATTTTGGCCATTAAGAACTATGTTGAATTATAATGTTCCAAAACATTTATTTATTTTAAATTGATTTTTATTATTCATATTTTTGGTCGGATTCTCTGAGTACAAAGAACAACATTTATTTAAAATATAAATTTTTTTCAAAAACTTTTGATCAATTTAATGCATCCTTGCTAAGCAAATAATTAAAACTATTAATTTCTATCAAAAAAAAAAGTACTGACCCCAAACTTCTGAACGGTTAGTGTAAAATAAATATGTTTCGAATTATTAATTCAGATTTATTTGTAAGCATCACCAATAAATACATGAGCAAAGCGATATATTGAAATATTTTATACACGGCTCTTGTGGAATACTGATTCTGATTTTTGTTTGTTTTTTTTTTTTTTTTTTCGGTCAATCACACCATCACCGGTATTTTATTCCAAGATAACAAACCGCCAATTGGAATAACCACTACCGCATCCGGGATACAGTTATCTTGACGGTATTATAATATGGATAAGAGTCACTCCGCATCGGTGACGTTGGGCACATGGACTAAAAAAACACTTAACCACGGGTGTTCCAAGGAAGAATTCAGCATTAATTTCAACATATTGGATAAATAAAAACAAATCTTTTGAGCAATGTAAATAAGCAGGATCTTACATCCAGTAAGTACCCTCGCTTCGCGTGGGGTCCTGATCACCCGTCGGGAGTTTATTTGGCAACAACCGGGATTGTTACGTTCTCCCTTGGTATAAAACCAATTCATAAATAATGTAAGTTAACACATTAACCAAAAAGCAATATTTTACTTCTCTCAAATTTACTGCAGACCCACTTATGGCCCCTGGGGGGGCCCCAGACCCTAGTTTGAAAACGGTTGTGGCTAGAAGGGATACAGCTACAGCTGGAAACTAACAATAAATTACATTGTCTACCTATTAGATTGTGTTTTATTAACGTCTACATCTACCCCAACCCTAAACCTTACAATAATGTAAAAACAGTCATTGTTGTTGTCCAGTGTGAAGAAAAAATTACGCTATATTGATGTGCACATACATAGTAGCTGCAGCTGTATCAGACTTAACCTTTGAAAACCCCTGTATTGGCCTCCTTAGTTAATGCCTCTTATGTGTTCGACAGACTTTGAGCGGCAGAGACATAGAGCACCATCTACTGGATGGGAGAGCATTAGTACTGCAGGCACTTGTTAACATCACTCATGTCCGAACAAGACTGGGACACAGTCTGACCATCACCGGCGTGCCTGATTTCCAAAACCCTCAAATGATGGTGAGGATGCAAAATGACTTCCATTCATGTCAAATCATTTGAGTCGTGGATAAACTCTGTTTAATCTGCTTGTCGTAACTCTCATCTTCATAGACCTCCTCGGGATACATCAACACCCGCTATATCATAGAATCGGACATTTTGGCATCCAATGGGGTCATCCATGTTCTGCAGGGCCCATTGAAAGCACCTCCTCCTCCACCTCCATCCATCCACGCGGCTCATAAGGCTGGGATGGGCATCGGCGTCCTGGGGCTCATCATCCTCATCGTAGCAGCTGGATTTGTGGGATACAATTTCTACACACATAAAACAAAGCCATTCCAGTTCCATTATTTCAAGGTAATCCTTGTTTGTGGTCATGTTTCAATATTAGGGCCGTCAAAGTTCACTATTTTATCAATCATTTATTTAGAATTAAAACCCAGGCAGAACGTTTAACAAAATTATTCTACTGAATGTTATGCACACAAATTGCCAAATGCAAGAATTACAGAAATTATGTGAAATTCTTAATTATTTATAATCGATTGACAGTCCTATTACATACACATTATTTTTGCCTATATGTAGTGTGTTTATACATAATCATTTTATTGTATTGTTAGGAGGATGAAGATGTGAACCCATTGGAATCCAGTCCAAACATCAGTAATCCTGTATATGACTCTTTACCTGCCACAAAAGAGCAAACTCCAACGGTCAGCGAGTCAAACGTAAGAGAAGCAGCAAACACACAACCGTCCCCTGATATTTCCATATGTATGGTTCCCGTTTGGTTATTTTTTGAGAACCAAAAAGTTCTCTGTAAGTTCTTTTTAACCAAAAACGAACCTTCCAAGAATGTTGCAGGGAGGTTTTGTAATAACCTAAAGGGAACCTATACAGAATGTTCTCTAATGGTTATTTTTAGGTTTAATTTTTATAACCATGAACTACATTTCCCAAAACATAGCAGGTATGTTTTTGTAAACCTTACATTTGATTTTTTATAACAATAAACTAACCTAAGCATTTTTTTTTATTATTTTATTTTTATATTTATTGAAACATTTTGGGGAGCCAAATATGGCTAGCTTGGTTTAAGTTTGTTATGGTTGCATAAATGCTGAGAATTTTTATGAGGTCTTACAAAACTCATTTTACCTTGAGTGAATGTGTTCCAAATTGAAGTATATTAAAGTGGATCTGTTTTGTCTTTTGTGAAAGGAAGAAGACAAGCATCAAGTGATTTCCAGTGGATCCTATGACCTCCTCCAGGACAGCTGAAATCAGCACATCATGCATAAGCTACGGAATTATTTGAATCATCTCTGTATTATATGATGCGGAGCAGTGATACATTCTGCTGCAGTTCTCTTCGAGAACACAAGAGGACGCTGTGAACTCCATGTCACAGTGATGGGACAGTAGAACACTAAAGCTAGACTGAGAAATCAATCTGAATCTGGTTGTGTATGCATGTTCTTTTTTTTTGGATGAGAGATTATTTGAATGGGTAAATGTTTTGAACTTGGTTACCAGCAATCTCTAAATACTGTTGTACTACAGGCATTAATAAATGTCCAACATACAATGTTTTAAATAACTGCCCTGCTCAAAGCACAAATTAAATGAAAAAGAGATTATAACATTGTCAAGGTTGTAAGCTCTATTTATCTATTATATGCATAATAAGTATTTTGGGGTTGCAATCTTTAACGCATTTGACACATGCTTAATTATGCAAAGCACCTTAAAGTACATGCACCTGAAAATCATTTTCTGTTAAAAAAAATGGTAAAAAGAGATGGTGAATCAAACAATTTTGTCTTTAATTTTCACTCTTGACAAAAGTTGTGCACTCTACAAAAATCATGAATTAAAACTAGAAATTTGAATGAGACACTGGAAGAAGGTTCAGAGGTAAGAGTACATGATAATCTGTTGAAACCCTGCTCTTGCCAAACCTCACACTTTCTCAGTAGGAACAGATTATACACTGGCATTAGGCTTTGAGTTGAGAACATCAGAAATTGTATCTTTCTTTCCCCATTGGTTGCAAGCAGATCTGAATCATTTACTGAAACTACTAAATGTATGTTGTTATGCTGACTGAGACTTTGAAAAATGTTATATATATTATATCTATTTTTCATATATTTTGTTTAATGTATGAAATATAAACTCAAGTATCTCAAATGTGGCGAGCACCTCGGGTTTGTAGTTTCGCACAATTAGCCACAAGAGGGAGCTGATGATCAGCTATTAGTTACAAGCCTTTATTCACATTTAACACAACAAATATACCCTGCGTTCCAATGTGCATACTATCCACCCTATCTGCCCTAAATCAAGTATTGAAAATGACTAATATCACATAGAATTTAGGATGATAGTATGCACATCGGGATGCAGGCATGGACTTTTGCTTGAGTATGAAAATGTTAATGTATGTGTCGCTTGGAGTTTAGTAAATGAGCCAATCTGATAGGGACTGTGAGTCTGCGGACGCGAATCAGAAGGGTAAAGTTAAAGTGAGCGCAGGTTTTCAGAGTACTTTCAGAGACTTCGGATCCTCGACAACATGAAACTGATCAGAAGATGCAGAAACCTCGGAGGAACACCGCACGTGAGTCACTGAAACCGCACGGAAACACAAGCACTACACGCGCGTCCGTGGCGTTTGAGTGACGCGTTCACACAACAAACGTTTACCGAAAATGTGATCTTTTGAAGTTATTAGGGAGTCGGTTAAAGTTGATCGTTTAATAAAATGCCATTTCACTCAACCCACCGAACTGTGTGCCACGAGAGACCGCAGTAGTTCCTCGAGGCTGTTTGTAAATGTATCATCGACCACAAACACGTTAATAGTGTTGAAAGAAATAGAATTATAAATGGAAAGCATCGTAGACGCCATATTCAGACTTAACGAAAATGATTTAATATCAAAATGTACTTGGCAGGCGGATAAATTTGTAACTACACGTGTAAAGTGATTTAAAGAACAATACAGTTAAATATGTTGTAATCAAGATGAAAACTGGACTTGGTGGGTGTGTTTACGTGCCGTCAAACAGTGATTGATTAACGGATAGGACCAATAGGAGTGGAGAACGGTACCGCCTCTTCTTCCGGATTGGTTGTTTTTTTAAAGGGCGGGGCATAATATTTTACCAATGCAGCGGGAGAGGGAAAGGCGGCCAGCTTACAGGTCGCAGAAGCTGTCTTCTTTGATCTAAAAGTGCTAGCTCAACCTGATATTTTTCTTGTCCACTTCGTAATATTTATTGCTCACAAGAAAAGTGCATTTTGATCAATCCATGAATTAAATCAGAAATAGTCATCAAAATGAATCTTAATTCTGTTGACTTCATCATAATAAAAAAAAAAAAAAAAAACAAAAAAAAAAAAAATAATATATATATATATATATATATATCTATATATATATTTATTCATATATAATTTGTATTTATGATTGTTTTTTTTTCTGTTACCCACTTTCTGTAAAAATTTTACTTTAAAGATTTTTTTAATTTATTCAGGTGTAATTGAAGTTATGTTTCTATATGACTCGCCTTGTGTGTCTTGAAATATTTGCCGGTTTTTTGTTGGGGGGGGGGTTTTTTTTTCTGTGAACTACGCTATGCACTCCTGCCAATATCAATGTTTTAAATTCTTGTCTGTACATATAGAGTTGTATTTTTTGGTTTTAATCTTTTTTTTTTTTTCAACAACTCATATAGTACAGATACATAAAAGGTAAAGTTTTTGTTTGATCTATGGTTTCCCTGCAGCATGTGTTTGGACAGAAGCAGAGCTCTGGGACGTGTGACAGACTTTGACTGTAATGATGGACGTCTGCTCAAGGACAGGTAAGACTTAGAGCTTGTGTTTGTGTTTTGTTGTGTACTACACATGTAGGTTACCATCACTTTCTTTTTGGAGGGTCGCCCCTCTAGAAAGCAAATGATGGGAACCTAAACGGGCGGGGAAGGGACGGCAGAGCTGAAAATTTAAACAGCTAAAAGAAAACAAAAAAAAAATAATTTTTCTGTCAAGAAGCATAACCGCTGCTGGACATCACTCTGGGGCTCAGGGGGGGACCCGAATCATCCTCACCCCTTCTTTCACACACCAGTCACTCATTTCATGGAGATCCAGCTGGGATTGAACCAGCAACCTCTGAACCATGAGGCAATGCTCTAACCTGTGAGCCACAGATCTCTTGCTTGAGGTTGTGCTGGAATGTATATTTTACTATTCACCTGTATGTGATTTTACAACAAACCAGTTAAAGCTCTGACAGAGTCTCTCTATGTGTGTGATAGCGTGAGGTGGGATTTGAACCCATGCCTCTATCACGGCTGTATTCACAGAGAACATGTGCTTAGCCACTACCCCATCATGGCTTTCACATTGAAGGCTTGTGTTTGTGGCACTTTGTTGGATATAATAACATAACATAAATCAGTATAATGTAAGCAATAGTGGGATTTGAACTCATAACGCCATAATTCAAACACATCAGGTTATTCACTGAGCCATTGAGTCTGGCAATTATTTTTAGAGTATGGAAATATTTTTTTTAATGTGACAATTATGTGCTTAGCCACAAAGCAGCTTTAATTGCTTTAAACCCTCATTTTACGTTATCACTTTTTCATTTGCAAAGCTTTAGGATGAGTGTGGCTGGTTAAATTGTGTGTAGTGTACCTCGCAAATTTTCTTGGCAATTTATGTTGATAGCTTTTTTTTTTTTAAACAAAAGTTTATGAAGTTATGTAACAAATTACATTTTCAGTTGATAAAGTATGCATTATATTTCTAGAATTTTATGGCTGTTGTAAATGTTTGGAGCCAGCAGATGGCAATGTTGTCCATACTCATTTCCCTTTCCCTACATTTTATTTCATACACATTTAAAATGTTAGTGTAGTGTTGATGCATCTTTTTCCCCAAACTTTATAGGTTAAAGAACATGAATCACCTGATCATTTTTAGCACGATATCTGTTCATATAACTGCAGTATTGCAAGTGATTCTTTTTTTAATAGGACAGTCAACAATTATGGGTGCTTTTGAAACACTGCTTCATTTAGCTTCGAATCTTTTGTTTGAATCAAAGATTCAGATTTTTTAATCTAATTAATTACATGATGTGGCGATTAATTAATCGCACATCAAATTGGAAAGAAAAAAATACCCCAAAAGAGAATTTAAAGATTGTTGTGTAAAGCATCAACCAGACCTTACAAAAAAGTAGCTTGAGCAAGAAATCTTTTGTTTGATCAAAAGATTACATATACTCTTGTGGACCATGAGGGTGAGTAAATGATGACACAATTGCCATTTTTGGGTGGGTGAACTATACCTTTAATAATTGATTTTACTTTGTAAAAGGTGTCATTAAACATGTTTGAAATGTGTTGCATTTACAGCATTTTGACTAGCAGGTGTCTCCACATGTGTTGTGTAGAGCACTTTAAAACAGCCAAACATTTAAATTCAGAGTTTCAGCTCTGTTCCTCTCATCACTACTTCTCTGTAAAAGATGAGACTGACACATTATGACTTACAAGTATCAGTATTTCTGCTAAATCATTTGCAGTCAGACCTGACGAGAAATCGGCAAACAAGGTGATCCACCAAAAATATATCTTTTTTTTATGTTAGTTAAAGTGACTCAGTTTGCCCCTGGTCATGGTAACAGCTTGAATTATTTAGGACTAAGAATTATTCCCACTCACTACTCTTTTTGTCTTCTCCAACAGACAGAAAAAGACATTCTCCTGCGTCCTGAGTTAGAAGAGGTCATGGCCAGTCACCCGACATGTTTTAAGCTGTGGTACACCATCGACAGCGATCCAGACGGTAAAAATGTGTTGATTTACAGATGCTGTTTAGCCAAATCACCAACCTCAGTTTAGGTGACTTACTCAAGTTCAACCAGACATTAATAATCAAACAAAAGATAACAAGCAGAAGTCATTAACTTGAGGTGTGTGCTAGGAAGAGAGTACAGCCAAGGTTTCATCACTGAGAACACGAAGAACCTCCTTCCTCCATCTGCAGATGACACACTTCCCATGATTCAGTTCACCTACAAACCTGTACATCTTGATCCTTGTCCAGCACCTTATTTAATCCATCTGATACAAATCAGCAGATTTTCAGAGAGCCAAATTAACTGAACTGTCTGTCAGATAAGAGAGACATAAATGAGAGTTGAGCAAATTATTGTTATTTACCAAATGTTGCACTGATGAGATTCAGTTCTAAGCGTGGGTTTAAATAAAGAACAATATGTATATGCCCTATCTTTTGAAGGGCAAATAATTTATCATTGGACTTTTAATTATTTCATCACATTTTTATGACCTGCTTGCAGTTCACATAGCAACAATATTTCTGCATGACTTGCATTGACCTACAAAAGTATATTCTTCGAAGAGGTTCATATTTCAGGTTGTTTAGTGTTAAAATGCCCCCCAAAAAACAATCTGAATCAAATCGATCTGAATGTCTGCACATACCTGTAATGATATTTCGCGTGTTTTTTCACTCACTGAATGAAGGTCACTGTCGCCACATACTGGTGTAACCTCCCCAATGTCAAATCCCCAGCACCAACAATAAACTGACCGTCCATCTGAAACACGCGGAGTGATACAAACAGTGAAAAGTCCCAGTGCTGCTGTCTCGCTTTGACCGGGCTTTTGAGGTTTTGCTGTTTTCGTCTATTGATGCAGATACACACATTGTCCACAAGGTGGCGCCGACACACGTCTGATCTCATTCATAAGCATGTTATATTAATCTGTTAAAAAGCCACCATTAAACACCACTTTAGTCGTAATATCAATCATTATTTTATATATTATAGATGCCACATTTTATACTTTAACAACTTATTTATAATCGGTAATTTCTTCCAAATTACTAATCAAGCTGCAGCTTAAATCTATAAACACTGGCATAACAGCAATCACTGTTTAACTGTGAACAAACATGATGCATATCAATATCATTTTAAATAACTATTAAATTATATTGATCTATTATATGCACATAAATAGGCAAATGATCTACTTAAAACACAGACAACCCCACAACAACAAAAAGAAGACGGTCCCGTTTAAGTAGCCTATGTTTACATTTTGAACACATGCTTTTGAGTTCAACACATTTGATCTTTCTTACCGAATCAGTTGAGCGATGATCCGGATCATTTGCCAAAAACTGCTCAATTTACGTTGTTTTACTGGTCGAGACACTGACAAAATCATAGATATGTTTTCAAACATATTAAATTCAAATCTCAGTCCTCTCGCCTCTCGGTCCACCTGCAGTTTGTGTGATTAACACTAACGTTACTTGGCCACAAGAGGGAGCTGACGATCACTTATTTTTCACTTGACTTCAACACATTTAAATGAGTAAATACTGCGTTATTTTGTCTGAGTATGTAAATGTTAAAGTAGACTAGAAGTTAGTGATCAAACCAAAAGTCTCTTGGTACTGTAACAAGTAAGGTAGAAACTGAAGTGCAGTTTTCATCCTCTCCGCTAGGCGGCGGAAGCGACTCATCAGGTTCAGTTTGACACCTTCAGATGTTTGTCAACAGTCGGTCACTGATTTAAAGTACGGATTCAGTGACAGACTCTTAATGTCACTCGACAGCACGCTTTCCAGCACACAAACAAACAATACCGACACACGCTGCAGAAATCGGAGATGTCACGCAACTCCCCTGTAAGTAGTGTTCTCATACAGCGCATTTCTCTGGTGAAGTAACTAGTAAACATTACCCAGCGGTTCTTAACACCTGTTCTGGATTTGTTGTGTCTGCACGCGGACTAACTTGAATTCTGATGGGATATAAACTGAAACTAAAGTGTAGTTTTTGACAGCTAAACATGTGTGAAGGCAAAGAATAACGTTAGTTGTCAATTCACATTTATTCATTTTTTTTAAAAGTTCTGATTTTAAGTGATCTAACTATCTATCTTACTATCTAAGTATCTATCTATCTGTCTGTCTGTCTGTCTGTCTATCTATCTATCTATCTATCTATCTATCTATCTACCTATCTAACTAACTGTCTGTCTATCTATCTATCAATCTATCTAACTAACTAACTCTGTCTATCTATCTATCTATCTATCTATCTAACTATCTATCCATCGATCCATCCAACTGTCTGTCTGTCTATCTATCGATCTATCTATATCGTCTGTCTATCACTAACCATCTAACATCATCTATCGTCTATTTGTCTGTCTGTCTATCTATCTATCTAACTAACTGTCTGTCTATCTATCTATCTAACTATCTATCCATCTATCTATCTATCTAACTAACTGTCTGTCTGTCTATCTATCTATCTAACTAACTGTCTGTCTATCTATCTATCTAACTAACTAACTCTGTCTATCTATCTATCTATCTAAGTATCTATCTAACTAACTGTCTGTCTATCTATCTATCTATCTATCTATCTAAATAATAAACTTGTCTATCTATCTATCCATCTATATAACTATCTATCCATCTATCCATATTAACTGTCTGTCTGCTAGCTATCGATCGAACTACCTGTGGTATATCTATCTAACCATACTACACATCATCCATCTATCCATCTAACTGTCTGTCTGTCTATCTATCTATCTAACTAACTGTCTGTCTATCTATCTATCTAACATCTATCCATCTATTTATCTATCTAACTAAACTGTCTGTCTATCTCTCTATCTATCTATCATCTATCTATCTAACTATCATCTATCTATCTATCATCTATCCATATCTATCTATATCTCTACACACACACACACACACACTCTACCGGTCAAAAGTTTGGGATCAGAAATATTTTTTATGTTTTTTACAGGTTTCTTATGCTCATCAATGCTGCATTTATTTAAAAAAAAAAAAAAAATTAATTTGGAAGTATTATTATGATGTCAAATATAACGTATTTTATTTTAATATATTTTAAATTTTAATTTATTCCTGTGATGACAAAGCTCAGTTTTCAGCAGTTTTTACTCCAGTCTTCAGTGTCACATTTTCTTCAGAAATCAGTATAATATGCTTATTTATTATCAGAGCTGGAAACTGTTGTGGTGGTTAATATTTGATTGGAACATGTGATACTTTTTTCAGGATTATTTCATAAATAAAAAGTTAAAAAGAACAGAATTTATTTGAAATAGAATCTTTTCTATACATACACTACAGTTCAGAAGTTTGGGGTCAGTACATTTTTATTATTTCTTTTTTTGAAAGAAATAAAACTTGTATTCAGCAAGGATGTTAAATTAAGTGATAGCAAAGATTTATACTCTTAGAAAATTTTAATATTTTGAATAAATGCTGTTCTTTTTAACTTTTTTTTATCAAAGAATCCTGAAAAAAAGTATCGCAGTTTCAACAAAAATTAATTAAGCAGCACAACTGCTTGCCAACATAATAATTCTAACCGTACATAACCAAACTCAGCATATAGAATGATTCTGAAGATCATGTGACTTTATACTGGATGGTAAGAGATGGAAATTCAGCCTTTGCTCACAGAAATAACAATTATAGTGTAAAGTGATATTGAAAATGGAAGAACCAGTTTGATATTGTGATATAACATCTGGAAAGATCAGTGTTTCTGTATTTTGATCATAATCAACGTGCAGGCTGATGCGCCTAATGAGTCTCTTTAAAAAAACATTAAAGACGTACGAGTGCCAATTTTGAACGGTAGTGTTATAACGTTTTAAGTCCTAATTTAAACCATTTGCAATCGTAATTTTATACCCAACATTTAAATTCATTGTTATAATAATCATTCATTACTTTATCTTCATGATTTATTGTTGATAATGTCTGTTAAACATCTACAATGGTGCTTTTTGTATTCTTTATTAACTATTATTTGAGTTGATTATGAAAGGTATGCGTATATTATGGATTTTATTAGACATAAATTATTAAATTCGATTAGTGAATTCCTGTATTATGATTAAAGTAAATTTAATTGCTAATCATTAAATAAAGATAAAAAATGTGTAATTTTTTTAGACTCTAGCTTTTAAATTCTGGTCTTAATCATTAACGTTTTTATTGTAAAGCATTTGGACAGTAAAATTTAAAAAAACAAAAATTAATATTAATAATAAAAATTTTTTTTTTTTTCCAAAAGTGCCCTCTAGGTTTAGCCTTGAATTAATAACAACCGAACAATCACTTGTGTGGGTGGCAGTGGTTTGGTGGTCAGAGCTGGTGGAATGAGATCTGAGGCCATTGTAGAAGACCTGGGTTCAAATCCGTGCTCTGCTACAGGTCTGAACTGCAGTAAGGTGTTTTTAAAAAACCAAAAAAAAAAAGAGAACTCTTTTTTTCCCCTCCCCCCTTGCGCTCTTGGACCTGCACCTCACACTTTACCTTCCTCTCTTGTACCGGCCCTGGTACTTTAGTCAGTTTGTTTCAAGTCCGTGTTTCGTGTGGCTGCGCAGTTTGTTTCAAGTCCGTGTTTCGTGTGGCTCTGCAGGCAGTTTGTTTCAAGTCCGTGTTTCATGTGGCTGTGTAGCCCATCTGTTTCTTTGCCTCAGTCTCATTCTGAGTTTTCAGTCTCTGCCTTTGCCACCCCAGATGTACCGCCCCAGGTACTTTGCTGTTGCCACTGCTTTCTTTCTGTCTTTGGTGTGAGCCCCACACACCGAGGTGGGATTTGAACCCATGCCTCTATCGTAATCTTGTCCGCAACCAACGTGTGTTTAGCCACTAGTGCCATCGTAGCTTTCACATTGAGAGCTGTTGTTTGGAGCACTTTGTTGGATTTAATGACAGCAAGTTAACATAAGCAATAATGGGATTTGAACTCATGTCTCCAAGATGAAAGCCCAATGCTTTATCTACTGAGCCACCAAGTCTCCGGAGTTGTTTGGTGTTTTGGATGTGATTATAATAATAATTTAGTTTGAAATAGTGCAGAACAACAGTAAGTGTGGGGTTTGAACCCAGGCTCTTGTGAATGAGAGGTTAATACTCAGCCACTGAGCCACACAGCTTTTGAAGTTTTCTTTAACAACAGCATCATTAATAATTTAACATAAGCAATAGTGGGATTTGAACTCAGGTCTCCAAAATGAAAATTTAACACTTTATCTACTGAGCCGCTGAGTCTCTGGAGTTGTTTGATGTTTTGGATGTTAAGATGTTGGTCTTTTTATGTTTAGTTGAACAACAGCATCATTAATAATTGAACATAAGTAATAGTGGGATTTGATCTCAGACCTCCATGATTAAAACACAACGCTTAATCATCTAAGCTGCTCAATCAGCAGAGATGTGTCGGTTTTTGGAGAGCCGTTTTATATGATGAAAAGCAATTACATCAATACAATTGTGGGATATAAACCACACAATTTTAGAAACATATTGCTATGCACTGATGCACAAGTTTTAAATGTTAATAAAATAAATAAATGTACAAATAAATTTAGCTACATTGCAGAAACAATTAAACACATTAAAGTGGGATTTGAACTTGGGTCTCTAAGATTGAAATGCAAAGATTTATCTTTTGTGCGACTGAGTCTGTGGAGTCCAAGCTTATTTTGGATGGGGTGTTATTGAGAGTTTTGTTTTATATGATGAAAAAAAAACTGAAATTGTGGGATTTGAACTTGGGACACAAAGGTTAAGATGCAAAGATTTATCTTCGGCACCACCGAGTCTGTGGACTTCTGGATTATTTTGGATGGGATTTTATTGATAGCTTTGTGTTATTTTACGAAAACTTTAACGACTTTGAACGCAGGTCTCTAAGACTGAAATGCAAATATTTATCTTTTGTGCCGCTGAGTCTGTGGAGTTTTATTTTGGATGGGCTGTTATTGTGAGTTTTGTTTTATATGATGAAGAATTTCAGCAAAGGTGGGATATGAGCTCAGGGCTCCAGGATTAATACACAAAGATTTTACTCCCTGCACTACTGCATCTGTGGTCACGCTTGACAGGGTTTTTATCAAGAGCTTTGTTCAATATGATGAAAAGCAATTATCACAGTACAATTGTAGGATATGAATCACACAACATGAGAAATATATCACTATGTGCTGAGGCACAGAGTTTTTGTAAAGTTTTGCATTCTTCATTAAATATTTGAGCCAATAAATTTAGCTACAGCTTTGATTACTTAAACACATGTTATAGTGGGATTTGAACTCAGATCTCTGCATTCAAAACCCAGCGCTTTATCGTCTGAGCCATGGAGTTTGTAAAGGCGTCAGGTGTTTTGGGCAGGATTTTATTTATGTACAAGAAGGTAGTCGCGCGATCCAGCATTTTGTTTCATCACCACTCATCTCAGTTTGATGAACTCATTCTGAGTTTGAGCCTTATATCAGGAAAGACATATCCAGTGGGCTGTGTTTGTTATTTCATTTTACAAGGGAAGATGATATGTATTGTATTATATTGTATTGCTTTAAATAAGCTGCTGTAGGCAATTTATTCAAGCAATTTTCTAACAAACCATAAAGTCTGTCAGATGTCAGTAAGAACTTTATTCAAAATCAGACTGATAAACAAACTCATAACATGCAAAAACATAATCTGCTTATTTAAATATATTGTATTTATTTATTTTCATTAGAAACTGTCTGCACAGAGACAACAAAAATCATAATAATAATAATATGTTTTATTTTTATAGAAATTGAGAAGCAGAGAGGTAAATGAGTTATTTTAGAGAACAAAGTGAATAGATGAGTTTTAAGTTGAGACTTAAAGGTCTGGAGAGAGGAGGCAGCACAAATATTATGGAGCAGCTTATTCCATAGTTTAGGGCCTATAATACAGAAATCCCTACCACGCACCGTAGAGAGTTTATACTTGGGCACAACAAGCTAGATCTGAGAGTCCGTGCAGGAATGTAACTCAGCTAGGTATTGAGGTGCGAGGCTGTGACTGGCCTTATAGACTAAAACTGAGTTTGAACTGAATACGTTTGGCCACAGGAAGCCAGTGAAGTTGGCGAAGGATGGGAGTGATATGTGCAGATTTTTTGTTAAATGTAAGGGCTCGAACAGCAGAGTTTTGTACCATTTGGAGGCGATTCATAACTTTGGCAGGTAAGCCGCTATATAAGGAGTTACAGTAATCCAATCTGGAGGTTATAAAAGCATGGATAATAGTTTCAGCATCTCATTGTTTAACTGTGAACAAACATGGTACACATTCATTTAACTAAATAAAAACAAATAGTCTTTTACCTAAATTAAAGAATATTGAAGGTCCTTGTTCTGTATTTTATGTTTACACTTTGACAATGTGCGTTTGAGTTCAACACATTTAATCAGATTTACTTCAATTGAGAGTTGATCACATGCATTTAGCTAAACTAGTGACAAAATATTTGATTTGTTTTAAAATACATGAAATTTAAATTTAGGACTGACAACTTTGTCATTTTAATTCATGAATGCTGATGCATTTGTTGACCACAGGAGGGAGCAGTTGACTTTGAGCTTGCTGGAACTGTAGAAACTGGAGTGCAGTTGTCCATCCGCTTGACGCTTGTGACATGTGTAGAGTGTTTAGCCTGAAACTTTTGTTTTTCAGTTTTCTGCCTTTCACATGGAAACTATGGAAAGACTATGAGATTTTCTTGTTGTGGTTGCGTCATTATTTCTTCTAATATGTTGTGAAACTGGTTTCACTAGTTTTTTGTAATGCATTTTTTTTTTAAGCGTTGTCAGTTTCATGAACATGAATCACTTTGCATGATGGGGAGCAGCTGCATTAGCCATTGTTTATAGATTCATAGATGATAATCTCCCATTGAACAAACCCAAGACAAACAAATATACATCTTCTAATACAGAGATTTTTTTTAATTGAATTTCTTTGACTTACACATGCATAAAACAGTACATAGTACATGGTATTCACTGATATGGTTATAGCATAACAATATCAAGATTTTGCAGGCAAAATTTAAAATTTTCCCTCCCAATAAAATTATGTAAACGTCCAACTAGAAAAGGATGAAAACATGCAGCAAACGGTCACATAGGAATATAGCTTAGAGAAAGACAATAAAAATCATTAAGAACTAACTGCCATCTTTGGTTTTTAGCTTGGTGCAAACACTTATAAATACTGTTTCAGTTACTGTATATACTGCAGATCCTAAACGAATAAATAGCATTTCATTGAATTAATATACCATTGCATTTACGGTGTAATTCTTTTGAGTTTCACTGTGAGTGGAGCTTATTGCTTTCATACTAAAATCACAGTAACTTTCAAATTTCACAGCTACAGACTTCTTGTCAAGGTCAAACAATCTTAGTCGTCATCTATGGTGCTGGTTTCAGGTGAATGGGATGATGCTTCCATGAAGAGGGCACCTATAAACGGCATCCTGCTGCTAGGCGCACTCTCTGGAATGTACAAGAAATACGGAGTGGAACTGAGGAGGAAGTAAGTAACAAAAGCATAGATGAGTTACCACGCCACCACCACCCCAACAAGCAGATACAGTACAGCTGGATATGGTTGGTGTCGCTATAACAGTCAAGGTGTTGGCTTCCTTCCGATGAATGCGCCCAATTCTGTAGCCACTGTGCCTTTCAGAGGTCATCACATCAGTATGGAGGGACCTTTAAAAGCACCAGAAAGTTAAACAATCTAACAATAATATCCAACTATGACCAGAAAACGTATTAAAACTAGCAATTAAAATATGATTCACAATTTTAGCTGCATGGCATCCTAGTCAGTGAAATTGTCCATACCTGCTCCAGTTGATCCAAGCCGTCCTCATATGCGCAAAGGCCTTTATTGAAACTGCTGCTCTGAGGCATCTGCACATCCATGGGGCAAACATACTCTTCCAGCTCCTCCTGTCGCTTCCGCCTCAATGTCCCGAAACTTCCAAACGACAGACGTCTTGGCTAAAAGGAGGAGAGGACGGTAAAGGACAGGTAAAACTTATCAGCATGCTGTTGTTAAGTTAATAAACAGCTGTTTACAGTTGTATTCCACATATAAGTGACATTCAAAGACCCACAGGCACCCTTACACACAGTTACTTGCCTTAACTTTGGCTGTAGCTGTCAGGACGGTGTAATCTGGGTTTTCGAGATACTCCTGCTTCAGCCTTTGTGCCTCTGAGCCAATCAGAAGATGGAAGTTGGTTGCAAGGTGACGTCTCAACAGAGTTTTATTTGGAGGGATGTTAAGAAGCAGAGCCATTGTCTCAACATTGAAGCGAGGCTCTAAAACTGAGAAACGAATAAAAAAAAAAAATAAAAAAAAAAAGTAAAAACAGCTTGAATAGAAACTTTGATGTCTTCTGCTCCATTGCACATACCATTAGGCCTCCGTGGACTCCACTTCCTCTCAGGTTGGGTGCATACTCTGCTAGATCCACTGAACGAAGCCACTCCATCACTCTGTGATTGGTCCATTGACATATTTCTGCTGGCGTGGGATTATTCTAATCAAAGGGGAAAAAATACAGCAAAAATCAAAGTTATATTCAAAGTGAATGGAGCTAAGTGTGGTAGTCTAACAAGCAGGGTGTGCTACTCAGTGGTCGGAGACGGAGCAAGCTGGGGTCATAGCAGTTGATGCGTAGCACCTGAATGGCCCTCTTAATACTGAGATGGTGAAGCACACTGCCCACTTTCAGTCCCAACAGGTCATCCTAACCAATGATATCCAGAACAAGTCAACCTTAGTATTGTGTTTTCCACAAAAAAATTAAGCAGCAAAAACTGTTACCAACATATTATTATTTTCTTGAACACCATATCAGCATAATGATTTCTGAAGACTAGAATAATGGCTGCTAAAAATTCAACTTTGCTATCACAGGAATAAGTTGAATTTATATATATATATTACAAGAAAAGGTATTGTAATATTTAAATTGTAATTATATTATTTAGAGTTATTTGACACCTACCACAGTCATATAGTGAAGCATGCGCCCATCCACTCTGCCCTCATCAAACTGAGATTTATACTGAGGAAGGCCGATGTCATCCAGCCATCCTTTGAGATAATTAGAATAATATTGGTACTCGCACTTTGTAATAAAATGGTAATGGTGCAAATAACATTTGTAATCAACCATATTCAGACATCGATAGTTCAAAGCGATAGTTCACCCAAAAATGAAGTGTCATTAAGTGACTCACACTCATGGCGTCAAACAGTGAAGACTTCGTTGCAACCTCTGAACACAAATTAGATCTTTTTTTTTTTAGAAACCGAAGTTTTCTGACCCTGCATAGACAGCAAAGCAACTGACACGTTCAAGGCCCAGAAAGGTATTAAGGACATTGTTAAAATAGTCCATGTGACATCAGTGGTTCAACCGTAATATTATGAAGCTACGAGAATACTTTTTGTGCATAAAGAAAACAAAAATAACAACTTCGATCAATAATTTATTCTCTTCCGTGTCAGTATTCGCCACACGTTCAGGAAAGTACCATGACTCTCAGTTGTCACATGATTTATTTTAACAACGTCCTTACTACCTTTTTTGGGACTTGAACGTTGCTGTCTATGCAGGGTCAGTCTAATCTAATCTAAATTTGTGTTCCGAAGATGAACGAAGGACTTGCGGGTTATGGAACAACATGAGGGTGAGTAATTAATGACAGAATTTTCATTTTTGGGTGAACTATCCCTTTAAACTTTTTAGTTAAAAAAAAAACCCTGATTGTTACTTACGAGTAACCCAGTTGTAGTCCAGTTTACCCATGGCATCGTCCTCCTCAGAGCCCAGCGACTGAAGTGCCAGCTGCAGTTTCTTTCTGTGTAGAGGATGCCTGATGCCCATGTCCTGAAGCACAGACAGAAATGTCATACATCACACACAATAACCTAACCTTACAACTTCAGAAATAAAAGTATGTGCATGCATATTTGAAAATGTGACCTTTTCCAAATCATGCTGAGACGCCTTCAATAATGTCTGTCCAGAGCTGATCCACTGCTGAGCTTGATTTACATACAAGTCCAGTCCCTGGTTCTGCAGCCACTCACACACCTGCTCTTTACTCCAGCGTGAAAATGGGCTGTCCAGCTCGCTGACAGTGACATTTACAACATTACATGTTGAAGTGCATGGAAAAAAATGAAACGAAAAAACTTTAACAAACAAACTGTATGTACTTGTTATTGCTTCGCTGCGGATCACGTGACCAGCCCAGTCTGGGTCCCGCTGTGGCTCGAACTCCCCCTCTCCTAAACGCTGACTCTGGAGAATCGTCCAGGTCGTCAGAGGTGGACTGACTTCTCTTCATTCTGATGCAGGGATTATAAAAGTCAATATCTTCATTTTAATAGACACTGTTGTTTATTGTGAATATATTAAACACATTAAAAGACCTTCCAAATAACTTCATGATCCCCTTTGATTTCTTCTTTCCTTCAGGCGAGTGTGTCTCTAATGCTTTTGGCTTCTGAGTTTGTACTCTGGCCAAATCCAAGTGCTCAGTACCCTTACGCTCTCCTTCAACTGCCAAGCCAATATATAGTCAATAATTCATTAATAGAAATAGGCATTAAATGTTTAATACAAAATGTTTTACAGAAAGTGTTTGGCCTCACTCACTCAGATTGGGAGCGGTGCTTGTCATCTTGTTGCCTCTGATCTTGAAAAAGCCACGTCCGAAAGAGGAACGTGTTTTTTTAGAGCCAAAACTCTCATTCCCCCCTGAGCTGGGCTGAGTCGGGGAGATGGATGGAGAACCTCCATTTTTACTGGTTTCATCCTAAAATTTTACAAGCAAGTTGCAGTTCGTGGTTAAGATATTTCAGTTTTTATTTTTGCCAAATGATTGGGTCTAAACAGTTCTAATTAAAAACAAATTAGATGCTTAGTTATTTTTTATAAAAAGTGTCCAGTGCAGCTATGAAGTCATTTTATTATAAATAGAGCTTTTTGTCAGGCTCATGTTGATCTAATTTTACGATGAACTAGTAAAGTGTGCTGGCTTGGGTGATGTGAAATGCTGTAGGGGGAGCCATTGTGCTTACATGAGAACAGTGACATGTGCAACAGTGCAAGCAGAGTTTTTAACCAACATGGGGTGACAGAAACCTTAACCTATATATGCAAATCTCTAAGCTTTTTACAGGATCTTATTAACATATCGAATTCATAATTTATCATATAGATTAAGTTGGTACCTCATTATTGCTTGTCAAACGAGACCTTTCAGGCTGCTGTACTTCAGAGACACTGAAAAAGCATAAGGAAGAAATCAAAATGAATTAATAATGTAATGAAATTTAATAAATGTAATAATAAATTGTCATAAAAATGAGCAATAAAAGCTCAAATCCCTGATATGGAAGATGATTAATTTTATCAGTTTTTTTATTTGTTAATTTAAAAATTCTTGTGTTTACCTTAATTTCGTAAAACAATAATAATGTTAATTTAAGCCCATTGTGTACTCTATCCATGGAAAGTGCCTTAAAATCAATATAGCTTTGAATATAGTCAGTTTTATCTATTCTTTCAAATCTCAACTTTGTTCTCCAACCATGAAAAATGCTTGAACGTCAATATATCTTTTGTATGAACAGTTTAAATAGTAGTGTAGAGTAGGTAAACAGACCTGTCAGTGGTCTCAGCTGCAGGTTTGTGTGTGGTCACTTCAGGGAGCAGCTCTGAACATGGAATGAGCTGAGGCTGTGTGAGAAACAACAACAACACTGATGGATGCGAGTATGCAAGAGAATAGCAGTGAGAAAAAGTATCTTCCCTGAGGAGTCAGATTTCAATGGACAAGAGGAGCAGGCAGTGACCGGTCTGAAATGACCTGAAATCACAGGATGCTGCTCCCAAACAAAAACAACGGAGACGTTCCCAGTAAAAAAAAAAGGTTATGGTTAAATTGTTATTCTCTGTCAGACCATCACAATGAAAGTACTGCAAGGAGGGGGTCTAAAAGGAAGCCTGAGGAACATCCTGTGTACATAAACTGTGTGTGTGTGTGTGTGAGTAAGACCCTTCATACTTCATCAGTTTCCTCTGTGGAGACCATCTCTGTGTCACACAGCCCTTCTCTTGTGTCCTCGTCCCTGGGTTTGTCTGGGAAAACAGCACAAGTCATAAGACAGGATAAATCAGCCAAGCTATTAGACTGGGATGCAGACAAACGCTTTCTGGGAAATATTCTTGGGATCAAAATATTGTTTTGCCTAAATGTCAAAGTCATCAGGAAAACCAGACACAAGCGGTACCGATTAAGCAATGAATGTCATTTAAATATTACTGGAATCAAGTTACTTGTAAATGCAGAGAACTGCTAAAGATACGCGGTTTTACATTAAAGCAGAACTTATAGAAATAGAAAGGCTCACAAACTTATTTTCAGAGATTTTTGAAAGTCAACAGGTTTAAATTTTGTGTCAAGGAGATATTGTTTTTAATTGTTTAGAGTGTGCCATTGCAATATGAGCATTCGTTTTTCTCAAAAGGAAATAATAAACAGAAGACGACATAAAAATGTGCCAAGGACATCTCACCTTTTGATGCCTGCACGGACATCACCATATCCTGCACTCCCTTGAAACGGATCAGAGACTGCTGCAGCTCTTTTATCTTTAAATCCTAAAAAGATTCAGATTAAAACTGTAAAATTGATTATCATACGAAATACAAATTAATAATTAAATTACTATTTATCCTTTTTGATAAAAATATTATTATTGTTTAATAAATTAAATATATACACAGTAATACTGTAAAAAATTACGTTTACAGCAAAAGAATAGCTTTTATTTGAAATAACATTTTTGGAAGCTTTTGGTCAATTTTATGCACACTTGCTGAATAAAAGTATCATGTAAAAAATCCTTTTGACTAGTACTGTCTATATAATATCTACTTCTACATGTATACATCTAGGCAAAGACTAATTAATTAGAAAGATTACGGAGATGGTTTAATTAGAAACCAAAGTATGTGAAATAATGTGTGTGCTGGCAGGTGGTGGATGTGATCGTCACAACAAAATAGCAGGACATCATATTGGTTACCTTCTCTTCATTAGCTGCCTTCAAAGACTCAACAGCACTCCTCATTCTCTTCACCTCCATGTCTGAACACACAAAAACAACTCCAGAAATAATATCTTATGGCATACAACCACTAAACATTTCAGAACAAGACTGGGGCCTTTGATACAATTTTATGTCTCTGGAATCACTCAAATAAACACCCCAGAAACTGCATTCTTGTCATTTTGGAAGTAAAGATGATTTGCAGTCAAGAATAAATATTGTGAGACAATTCAAGCACATCTAGAAAACCAGAGTTATAAGAGAAGGGGAGTCTGCAGCCAAAACCAGGTCACCATCAATCAAAAAGCGTGTCTAGACGTGTAATACAAACCTTCATATACCTCATACATTCCAACACAGTTTTTCTTGAGCTTACAGTGTGCTGGGATAGTTTCTCCTTTATAACGCAAAAATGTTTTTGTTCCTGTGTCATGCATTTAAGAGTGGATTTAATAGCTGCATAATGTGTCTCTTAAGATAGTGTTCACAGTGGAGTCCAAAAGTCTACGACTAGTCACGTTTTCCACTCATCCACCATATTTATGCCAATCAGCATAAACAATGATGGTGAATACAAAAACACAAACAGATATTATAAAAAAACATTGATATTTGAATTTTTTACAGATCACAAGTTCAAACAAACCAGATCAAATCTCACATTTACATACGTAATTCACAATGCACCTATTCACCTTCAGTCAATTACTTCCTGTACATTACTACATTATTATAAATTAGATTTTGCATCCCCTCTAGTTTCATTTCAAACTGACTTTGGCATGTTGTTGATAGAGCAGAATGTTCATATTGTACCTTTCTCTCTGCTTTGTGACCGTTCTGTGTTTGGAGCTTCTGACATGGCCTGGTCCTGAAGTCTTGTAAGTGCCTGTTCACTCTCCTCCAACAGCTTTTGTAGTGATCTCAACTCCTCCTAAACAAAAAAAACAACAACACAATTAACGCTCCAAGGACATTCCAGAACTAAAAATAAGCATGCGCCGACCCCAAATTTACTTCGCTCAAATTTACTTATCTACTAATATAGCATTATCAAGAAAATAATGTGAAATGCCATTTCAAAGTATGCAAGAAACAAAACATCAAGAAAAAAAAAATCAAGAGTAAGAGACATGATTTTTCATGAATCTGTCCAGCTATGTGAATTTGTCCTGATTTGAGCATGTGGATAATGTTAATTAGCTTGGCACATTCCAGTGGCTAGTCATGAAGGTTAGGGTGAACTACACAAGGATTTCTCTGTGTGGTTAAGTGATTCATAGACAAGTGCTTGCTGTTACACTTCACTGCTGTTAATCTTATGTTGTGTAATTATCACCTGACCATGAGGCACTCGTACTTTGGAAGAGTTAAGACATCTCTCATACTCTTGTCTCTCGTCCTCCATAGAAGTCAACTGAAGGCGCATGTCTTTCACATCGTGATAAAGACCCTAATGAGAAAGACCATGATATCTATAAGTCAAACAGTCAAGAAGAATTTTGTGAATTGTATTGCTAAATGCTTTGAGTTTTGTTGGATGAGTAGGCCAAAAAAATACCTCAAAGACACTAACAAAGTGGGGAAAAAAAACACTGAAACTGAGAACTTAAAGTTATACTTAAATGAAATCTATATTTTCATCTAACACAGAGGAAACCTAGCCCATTCTTTTGGTCCACTGTGGATTTCTGGTTTCTGAAACTTAAACTCCCCTTTGGGCTCATGCAAGTGAGAGAAAACTGAATGGGTCCAGTGTAGTCTGGACTTAAACAGGGCAAAAAAAGCTTTATAACAGGAAATGGCTCTGGCACCCTGTGCTTTGCTCTCACCCTCTGCTGGATAAAGCTGGGGGCTTAAGCAGCAATGAATATCACTATGGAAACCACAGGGTGGTCAAACCATAATAGCCAGGTTTAATATCATTAAATGTTCAGATTGTCAGTACAGTTCATTCTGTTCTGCAGTCAGAGCACTTTTAAGGTTCTGATTAATGACTGGAGACTGCAATTATTAGGCTTCTGGGACTCTGTGCCCTATGAAATTTCACAGTGGTGATGGTGCAAACATGTGCTCCTTACCTCATTTTCTCTGCAATCCCCCTCTGCAGCAGCTAGCTTTAGTTTCAGACTTGATACCTCGGTCAGCAGTTCCAGTTTCTCCGTCTCTAAAGCACTTCTGCTAAGCAGCTCCTACACACAATTTACATATTGGTTTACATTTTTTTGGATATCTATTCCTTTAATACGGACCACTCTTACAACAATGTGTCTTAAATGCAGTGCACTTCTGTTATTGGACATAAGCCTATAAAACAGATCACACACCTGCTGTAGTAACTCTTCTGTAGCATTCAGTTTCATGCGGTGTTCCTCAAGGCTCGAGTCTAGGTCCCTTATTTTTTCTCCTTGAACTTCCACCTGATCTGTCAGAACACTTACCTGGGGGATCAGAGTGGATACTTATTGAGTTGTGTGTGATGTGTGACATTTAGAATCTACAATTGCTGCATTCAAAGTGACAGATAAAAGGAAAGCCGAGGCACACAATTTAAAATCGGACAAGAAAATCCCACACAACCCACAAAGTCTCTCGACTTGGTTTTACAACTTACCTGGAGCACTAGACATTCTTTGTCACTTTCCAAGCGAGAGAGTCGCTCCCGGTAGACCAAATCCCCTGCTGCAGAACCATGGCCATTGGTCTGGAAACATAAACAAATCCTCAGAGTGTTACATGTAGTTGTATTTTACATTAAACATACATGGAAACACATTTCCAAATAGACACACCAGATTTACTGGTTGTGTGGTGTGACACATATCGCATTTTTGAAATAAAAGGCTCTGAACAGGCAACAAAATGCAGTGAAATGAACTGAAATGACCATATTCAGTCAAACGCCAGTGGGACCTGAAAAAGAAAATCACATGCTGCCATCAGTGAGTCATGTGGGGTTCATACAGATGATACTCTGCTATATGAGATGCATGTGAACGTTTTGCTGCCCAGGAGTGGAAATTTCACAAAGCAAGTATGCTTCAGGTTAAATATGGAAAAAGGGGCTGGGGAGCTGAAATGTGCTTAATCCAGATGAATCATGACTGGAGTTAAGGATGGAAAACGCAAAGGGAGAAAATCTTACGTTAGACTTACAAATACATTATATGAAAAACAGTCAATAGTATTTTCCTTAGTAATAGTAATAGTAATTTCTGCATCAAACAGCTTACAAAACTTCAGTAAAAATGCAAATATTATTTTAAAAGAAGCTTTATTAATGCTTCCTAT
Organism: Sinocyclocheilus anophthalmus; assembly: GCA_018155175.1. Taxonomy (NCBI): domain Eukaryota; kingdom Metazoa; phylum Chordata; class Actinopteri; order Cypriniformes; family Cyprinidae; genus Sinocyclocheilus; species Sinocyclocheilus anophthalmus. The sequence continues at coordinate 103,685 of JADLZN010006545.1, read as the reverse complement.
TTTAGCCTACCAATTGTTTTCTGATGAAAACCCACCAGTCGGCTTTGTAGCCACTCCATCAGACCCTCAGCTGTGGTTTCAGACACCTGACTGCGCAGACTATCCTTTTCCTCGGGATCCATCAAGTCCAACGCAGCCCTCAGGTCCTCCAAGAGGTGCAGCACCCGAAGGCTGCCCAGGAATGGTGAGGTTGGTGACTGACAATCAAAGAGGCCATTGGTGTAATTCATAGCCTTAGAACCTGAGGCAAGTGCAGGAATGAATGAAGCAAATGAATGAATTTTGGGATGAGTCAAAATTACTGGGTTCCATGTACAATTGAATAGACTGCTATATAGTGCACAAACCGAATAGACTACTTCTATTGTTATATGTGTGTCATTTTTTTTTTTATTGTGTGACCGTGACTGTGTGGTTGTATTCCCTAAAAATGAACAGAAAATGAGAGTGAGTAAATGAATGAAATTGAATTCTTGGGTGAATTCACTTTAAATCTGAATGTTTTGCTGTAGCTACTTTCAGCGCTTTCCAAAACAAAACACAGGTTGGATGACTGTGACCACACTGCTCGGGTGGCTTATTGTCAGATGATGTAAACAGTGGGACGTCCACTTCCGTAATAACAGAGTGAATGGAAAAGCATAACCTTCAAGAGACTCACTCTTGCTCCAAGCAAAGACATTCATTTTTCTCTGATGCGTCCCTGATGTTCCCAGAGATGGACAATATTGTGGTCGCATACTGAATAAGCATTAGATTTCATCAGTGCTGAAATAGTGGAAAAGCCTTGTAATGTCGCTCACTGCGCATACTCTCAGTTCTCACAAATCTGCAGAAGCACTCACAGTGCAGATTTATTCTCCTTGCAAGTTTACGTATGTGCATTGACCCTAAAAATTCTTTCAAATAATTTGCGTCTTTTGTTTTAAATAAATGACTACACTGTTGATTACTGTAAAACTGCAAATAAACAAAGAAAAGAAGAGAATGAATCATTTTTGTACATAGTATTTTTCATTATTTAGTTGTACCTGCAATGATGCCATCCATCTGCTCCAGAGCAGCTGCCAACATTTCACTCGCATCGCACATCATGATCACCTTTCTTGAAACCTGCAAATGTGACATTTAAAAGTAAGCAAGGACATTGCTCTAAAAAATATTTTTTTGATGTTCTCTCTCCTGTCTGGCACTAGTATGAGGCGTTTCTGTCCCACTATGCAGAATGGGAGGACTCATGTGTGGGATAATGGCATGATTCTCCCAGGATTTTTCTTCACTGCGAGTTGGAATGCTTGGAATTCAAGACCTTCAAAACAAAGTCCCACAGGATTCATGTCCAGCCAGTTACTGCCACTGGTCTACATCTTGACAGAAGCTTCCCTTCTCCACCCACCAGGTTGGATCCCTGAATTAATATTTAAAAACTAATTTATATTAGCAAAGCAAATTAAATCTAATAGACGGCTATACCTCACTTAACGACATGTCAAAACATGCATGAGCAGCAGCTCAAATTTGTTTACAAAAAATCATACCACAATCCTTAAGGTATGCAAGACAGTGTTGTTACTGGTACTACAAAAACTATTAAAATACTTTTCAATATTCAATAAAGCTAAATAAATTAATTGTAGCAACTAAACGGGAAATAGCTGAAATACATTAAAGCTAAATATTAAAAGATTTACGAAACAAAAAAAACGAACAAAAAGGAAATGTAAAAATAAGCTCATACAGAATATAAAGTAAAATATTAAATTTCTTTAGATTCTACAAATATTAAGAAATAATACTAAAATAACACTGATGTAGGAGTTAGGTCAAAGACGATATTTTTTTGTGTTTAAAATGTATTATATTGCATTTACTTATTTAACCAGATATTTCAAATTCTAAAAATTTCACATATGAATACTTTACTGTATGTGCCAAGGGATGAAAACAAATACTTGTTCAATATATCCGCCCCCCCCCCCCCCCCCACCCCGCACTCTTTTGAATGTGTATGGATTTTACAGCGTTGCTATAAATGGGATGAACCACATTTTAAAGTTTTACTATGCAAACTACCTAAAAATAAATCAAAACTAAAAAAAAATAATAGGGAAAATACAAACAAACAACTACATCAGTTGTTTAATGGACAACTAGTAAACCATACTGACTCATCACATATAGGACTACACTGCTGGTCACAATTACAAGCTAAAACAGTGGGGTATCCTACTTAATTTTGTTACAGACTGCAAAAGAGCTGGAACTCTCAACAACTAACACAGAGGTCTTTGTTTGTCCATTTACCACGACCCGGAGAGAAAGAACACAGAAACAAGCTACATTCTCATTCTAACATGAACCTATTCAATTATGACCTTATCTGATCAACGAGGACCGCAGAAAGGGCAAGACCAGCCCACATCACTTCACAGTTTTTATGTAGCAAGAGGAGCAGACCAAGGTTTTGTTTATGGATATTAGATTTCGTCGGGTCAATGAGTCCTTTGTATACATCGCTTGTTCCAAGCAAATAAAAGCTGTTTTAGAGCCCAAAGACCACATCAAGCTGCTGACCACAAAACATCAACCAAATCCTCACAGAAACTTCAATGATGAATGAAAGTGCTAAAATAAGTTACAATCTACTGGATTTGAATTGACATTCAGATCCATTACCACCTGTAGAAACACTGGCCAAAGTGGAGGTCCGCCCAGCTTGAAATCCACAGAATTTCCAGTTACTTTTGGCAAAGAGAAAACATTCTCCACATCCCTGGAGGGAAAAGGAGCTGTATTTAGTCAGCTGCCTGCATCACTTCCTATGGGGAAGCCCTGGATATCTGGCAGTTTCTCCAAATAGTGCAAGTGGAAAGTCTGAAAGTGAATATTTGCTTACTTCAGAAGAGTTAATCAGGGATGTAATTTGACCAGTTTAAGATTATGAAATCAGAAATCAATTATATGACTCTCAGATCCTTCATACCATATATGATTGTGTGTCACATAATCTGCATGGGAGAAATTTGGTGTCTTTATATATAGATATATATATTATATCTATATATATATTCCCATGATTATGTTCATGTGCTCTATATCTTTTCTGCATTCATATTCTGACCCAACAAAAGAAACTAAGCTCAAGTATGACACACATATTGTGTTTCCATCCACTCTGATCTGTTCTTTTCACAGATATTTAGATTTTCCATTTCACGAAGCCTGGACGGAAAACCATATGGATAAAAGCGAGCCCCTCGTGATAGTGTGGAGTGATCTTTGGCTCCAAGTACACTTTTGAACAATACTTTCCAGTAGTAAACGCAACAGATTTTAATCAGTCGCAAATGGACTGAGGAATTACATTTCCATACGGAAAGACGGGAAAAAGCAGTCGGGTTGATTTAATTGGCTGTATATTTAGTCTCAGCCAGAGGCCCTGTGTGTACCATGCACCAATCACTCCATGACCCAAATGACCAGCTTCATCGAGAACCTCCCCCTTCTCCCAGATTCCGGAAAAACTCCTCCAGATGTGGGCTCCCTCCCTCTCACATACCTTCACAATCAGCACTTCCTCCAAACATAGATATCGTACATCCCGCCCTCAGGCCAAAGCACCGTCAAGCCCCTCATGCAAATTAATTCAAGTGTTCTACTAGTAAATATACAATAAATCAGCAGACCGCATATTGCCTTAAAGGGATGTTAACCAAAGCACTGTAGGAGGGACGGTCGTGACTAGCTGGCTTGGTGCCCAGACAGTACAAAGGTAGAAGTCGTTTTGATTTATTTACATACTCTGACATTGGCCAGATGTGGAGATAGGGGATGGAGTGCGGGTAATCTGAAAGAAAAACAACCCACTGCCCGTGCCGTTATCCAGGCTGAGCCTCGTCCCAAATACACCCAATCCCTCAGACGGATCGTGCTACTGAGCTATACGCTCTACAAACACACAGATGTGACACATATGTGGCCCTATGCATTAAATAAGCTCCTAGTGGCAAAGTCCCATCCACAACTAATCATTCGGCTGCATGTTGGAGTGTGCAAGTTAAGATTTGTGCATAGAACATTTTGCTTTGCTTTGAGTTCCTGAATGAAAAAAAGCATATCTCGTATCACTTGGTTAAAGTGCTTTTGAGCAGCATTCCTCTTAAAGAGGAGTGAGGAGTGAGCCGTCAGCCGATAAAGACCAGAGACACATCACTCCCCGTACATCAGAATTTCCCAACCATTTATGTCTAACGTACACCCACAGGCCCATCAGTAAAGCCCTTAAATCGACACAGTCCAAAAATGTGTTCTTATTCACTTTGCTTCTGTGACTCAACCCTGCACTTACTGTATGTGATCACATGGCGTATGATAGATTTGCCTTTTTATCCCAATCACAGCAAAGTTACATAAACATCATTAAAATCTCAAAAACAAATGGCTGCACTGATAATGCTTTGATTCTGACATTTTGTAGCTTGTCTGTGGTTTGCTCAAATTAATACAAGGAAACATGTGGAGGACAAGATAGGAAACATCTGACACACACTTCAAGCCTGCATGGGAGCAATTTGGGGTCTTATATTTGAAGAATTAAAAAAAATAATCCCTGATGTCATAGCTGATCTTTTCCCACTGTGAAAGGCCACAGTTCCACCCTGGAAGTAAACACGGCTCCAGGTTTAAAGCCTTTACAGCACCAGGTTAAGACAGTCCTTTTACTTTGTGTGCACAAACGACCAACTTCATGACCAACTTCAGATTTAGGATTCAGTCACACAACCAAAAGTCACACCCACAAGCAAATTCAGCTTCCACAAATTCACAAGAAAATAAATGTGATATTGTCCAACAAAAATACACATTCACAAGTTAAAAAAAGAAAAAGTTACTGTACCTCATGCCCAAAAATACCATAGATCTCTAGTTAATCTGTTATAAAAGTTCAAACAAATAGGGATTTTGTACAAATGCACTCATAAAATGTAACATTTATTTAAAATCTTTGAAGTCTAAAAGTATAGTTAAGAAATAAGACAACGAATGAGTAAACAGAAGAAAAAAGAAAAAAAAACAAGCATAGAAACATCATTCTAACCATCTTAAAACGCGTAAACGACTCTCAGGTGCTATACAGATGAAGCACATTAGCAGTGTTTAATCGCGGTTTCAAATATCGTAAATGGCTTACCTTCTAATGTAATGAGAGTCCTATCGTTATTTGAAATGATAAACTTCCTTCAGCAGACGTTTGTGTCAGAAATCAACAGATATTTCCGAGCGTCCCTCATATTAATGTTTTGAAATGAAGTTGAGCGCGACTCCTCTTTCGGACTTCAAGTTGAGAGTTGTGCGCCCAAGTGCGCATGCGCATGCTAAACCAATCACAACCACAAAACCATCCAACATCATTAATTACCTCCACAGAAAACTCAGTAAAAACTTATATTTTTATGTGCATGAGCCTTCAGTGTTCTATTAAAGATTGGTAACAATGCAATAAAATAATACCTCCACAGAAATTTAATTAGTGGGAAGAATAGAAAAAAGAGGGCTCGTCCAGGTAATTGGTCAGGTATGATTCCAAAACAATAATCATCTAATTAAACTATTCCCTATGTATTTTCAACATCTGTGAAAGTTTCTTTCTCATTCTCTGAGTTCTCATTCAAATTAAATTAAATTAAATTAAATTATTGCTGCTAAAACGTATGTGGCATATCACGTGGTAGCCTGTTTCTTTCATCTGCTCAGACTAATCACCGTCGTTTGTGATTGCCAAGGACACATTCGATTAATATAATTTGTCATTTAACTTTTAATTAATCAATATATCCCTTTGTTATAAGCAGATTGATATTTTTTGGACTAAATAAATAAATAATAAATAAATAAAATCCCATCCATTGCGTTTACTTAATGTTTTGCTTTATAATAATTTTCATTAATAATTCATTATTAAATATACAATGCTAAGAATCAAACAAAAAAGTGACATGATAAAGTATATGAATTCACACGTTTACCTATGTGAATATGCACAAACTAGTATTATAATAAAATGGTAAGTAATGCTTGATGATGTTAGTAATGAGAGTTACTAAAAAGGTTTCCAAAATGTTCTTATATGAAGTCATCTGCATAGAAGCAAGTAAAAGCTCCCGGCAAACGGATAAATATCGCCCTCTTGTGGATATTAAATATTTTTAATATCTTTTTTCAATTACAATATAAGGTCAAGAATGTTATACAAGTTATAGTGCACAATGTCACCACATTTCCCATTTAATATCCTCATCTTATATTTCCCTATCACATACATATTATTTTCAAACACTTCGCACTAGATGGCAGGCAAATGCTAGGTTTTTTTTTTTACCGTAAAAGTTTGATGAAACAGCTGTTTGTTTCTTTCTGAATTAAATTCATTAACTTTATACATATGTGACTGCTATTAAAACCATTATTTACTAAGGGATCATATCATAATTCAGTTTTTGTATTTAAGTTATGCCTTGGATGCTCAAGGTAGCTAAAACATGACCCTCTGTCACCAGAGTGTTCGAAAATTGTTCACTGAAAAAAATGATACTAAATTTTTTAAGGTAAATGGTTGCAAAAAAATTATTTTAACTACATTTAATTAAAAAAAATATATGTTGAAAGTTAGTCAACTAAATGTGTTTATTTAAATGACCTAGCCTAACCTCAATATTGCCCAACACTTACTAAATTTTTTTAGTAAATCAGATTGAATCATTTTTTTTCAGTGCTTTTCCTGGACAGACCCATGATTTTAGGATTTAAAGAGATTTGCTGGTCCATCTTTACAGTCCAAACCCAGTGATTTATTGTCTTAAGACACTGAAAAACAGCACAAGTGAAGTTACTTCCACTAACCTGATATATCGCCGTTATTTTCTCGCTTGGGAGGAGGCAATTCTGTTTCCATGGCAACCAGGCACTCACGCGCGGAATCATTTTAGTACCATTTCCTCAATGGCCACAAACAACAACTATTTTGCCCCACGGGGCCAGAGATATACCCTGCCTTGGGTCAGTTGTCAATCTTGGACAAAGTACAAGTGTACTGTGAGGAGGGGGGGCGGCGGGGACGTGGGGCCGTTTTTTTTTTTTTTTGTTTTTTGAGGTGGGATTGGGTGGGGGGGGGTGGTTTTTTTTTTTTTTTTTTTGGGGTTTTTTTTTTTTGCTTGTGGGGGGTGGGGGGTTGGGGGGGGGGGGGGTGGGTGGGGGGTGGTTGTTTTTTTCTTTCCCGGAGCGGCCCCGGGTGGGGGGGGGGGAGTTTTTTCTTTTCGGGGACATTTTAAATCAAATCACCGAATTGAAAACCAAAACCAGTGACTCACTGTGTCCAAAGAACACTGAGAACTCACATTACAGCAGACACCCCACACCGAACCACCAACATAAAGGGGTTTTTATGTAATAATTTTCCCTTACAGGTGTCACAGAGATGAACTTTGTTTATTTCATTCACTGTGTATAAGGACACAGCATGTTAATTAGCGGGAAGGAGACCAGCAATCTCTTTCTCTCACCTGGGCAACTGCTTGGTACCACTCACCTCAGTGCATGCAAGACTGTCGTTTTCCCAGAAATAGAACACTTGTCCGATGCCTGTGATTAAAAATATATACACGCAGTGGGAATGAAAAATATGCACAGAAGTCAAGTGCACTGAAAGCAACTGTGCAAATTAAGCTATAAATATCATTTTGTTTATTTCATTATTATTAATGTATTATTTGAATAAAATTAAATTAAATTAAATTCTTTAGTGCTGCTCAAACATTCAGGCAGTGGGAATTCAGAATGCGTGCAAAAATCAAGTACACTGAAAGCCACCAGTAATATTCTTTTATACAAAATGACGCATTAAAGCACCAAATGTATTTATTTTATTTAACATAAAATTATTATATAAAAACTACAATTATTTAAATAAGAACAAATTGAATAAATTTAAATTATTCAGTGCTGCTCAAACATTCAGGCAGTGGGAATGATGAATGCGTTCAAAAAGCAAGTCCACTCAAAGCCACAACTCATTTATTTGCACAAAATGAGCTATTAATAGCACCTTATTAATTTAATTGTTAATTGATTATTTATTTTTGAAATAATTATATGAAAGAATGAATAGCTGATGTGAAACACAAAAGAAGTTTTGAAATGTTGTTTTAGACCGCATTGACTTTTGTTGTATGAACAAAAACTGTTCATCAGAATAACTTTTTTTTATGTTCTGCAGAAGAAACAAAGTCATACAGGTTTGAAACGACATCAGGGTGAGTAAAAGATGACAGATGTATACCTTCGTGGGTGAAACTGAAGGTCCTTTTAAAAACCCCTCCACCTTGCAAAAAAAAAATGACTAAAGTCTTCAAATAGCCTTTCATAGTATGGAAGGCCCTGCCACATTCAGTAATTATCTGTGGTTGCTGGGAGCCAGTAACAAGGAGTCCATGGCTCAGCAGGGGAATCATGTTAGGGGAGGCACTTAGTGACACCTAGTAAAGAAATGCCCATAAAGTTGCTCTTAGTCAGATAGATGAGTTGGATCTTTGCCTCTATAAGAGAAACACGGTTAAATTGTTCATTTAGAGTCAAGCTTCTTCATATCCCCGAGGTTTCCAGTTCCATTATTCATTCATGCTCCTGCACACTTTTGTTTTTCCTCTCTAAATACTCACTCTGAAGAACTTCAAATGTTGTAGAATGTTCTTAGAAAAGAGATTATTTTTAGAGGAGTTCAAAATAAGCACACCGAAGCTATGACGTTGTTTACTTATCAAAGGTCCTTGTTTGTCGTGAGCGTGCTGGGGTGGAATTGCTGATAATAATGAGTGTATAGTCTTAATGGTCATTCAGAGTAGTTCTCAGACGTGTTCCAGCTCTGGGTGACTCAAGCAGTGACTCATGCATGGATTGGTCTGCATAGGATGTCACTATAGCAGATGTTAAAGCCTCAATATCTCTCTTTTTTGCCAATGGGTTGAAAAATCATATTTACTTATTTATTTTTTAAAAGTAAACTACTTGAATTGCTGTCAATTAAAAGGACATTTCACTCAAAAATTAAAATGTGCTTAAAATGTACTCAACCTTAGGCCATCTCTGAGATGAAGATGAGTTTGTTTCTTCATCAGAATGGATTTGGAGAAATTTAGCATTGCATCACTTGCTCAACAATGGGTCCTCTGCAGTGAATGGATGCCGTCAGAATGAGAGTCCAAACAGCTGATAAAAACACAATAATCCACTCGAAGATGTGTGCTTGTAATATACAAATCCAACATTAAGATGTTGTTAACCCATTGGTAAACATTTTCTTTTCTTTATACCTTTCACAAAGTAACCCAGCATAACAAAGAATGACAGCATAAATTTAAGTCCCTCCATTTTCATATTTTATTTTGGGAGCTATGCCAAGCTAAAAAATAATGATATATGCATTGCACATCCCTGCTCTAACAGCTCGCCTATATGGCTGAAGGATAAAGGCAAAACAGCTCATGTCTGAATAATTCAATTGAGAAGCCAATCTCTTAATGCTACATGAACACTTTACCCTTTTTTTCTTACTGATGATAGCAAGACAGAAAAGTCCTTGTACAGTATGTAAAAAGCCATTTTATTTTGGGTGCACAAAGAACACCTAGTAACTAATATAACCAGACAGAGATGCCTGTTGCTAACAACAACAAAAACACTCTTAGAACACAAGAACATTTATATTTATAATTATGTTTTGCAATGGTTTAAAAGAAAGAGGCTGAGAAAAAAAAAGTTGTTAGCATAAAAAAGCCATTATGATCTAATGAAAACTTCAAACTAGTAGTTCAAATTTCTGAATGGCAAGGGACATAGTAAGTGTTGAGATGCCGAAGCATATATTCAAGCATGTTCAACCAAAAATCAACCTAAAACATGCATGAATTGTGAAAACTAAGAATAAATGTGTTAATAACAAAGTGCATGTATATTATCCTTCAAAAACTGTATGCTTTCTTAGTGATAACAAGCAATGCCGCTGCTTCTTTAGTGCTAATTCCTCTTTACATTTTTTTAAATATTCTTTGTTCATCAATCTCCTACACTTCTTTCGTTCAAAACAGCATAATACTTTTGTGATAATAATGATTTGTCCTTTGAAATAAACGAGGTCGGTAGACAGTCTTTCAGACAGTCTCCCGTCTCTTCTGCTCCGCTACTCTGTGTAATTACATAATTTCTGATGATGGCAATGAATAAAGAATAAAACTGTCTACATACTTATGTCACGTCAAGCTGCTGACCCTGTTGAGATTTATAAGTTTGATCCTCTATTCATTATTTGCTTTAATAACTTTCAATCTGTTTGTCTTGAAGTTGAACAGTAAGTAATGTCAATCTAAGGAGAAACTCAATCAATTAAACGCATGAAATACAGTCTCTCCTTGGAGCTTTTAAACATAATATGCTGGCAAAGAGACCCATTTATCTGCCTAATTACCACACTGAAAACAAAGATACACACAATTGTAAAACATTAACACTGACGCATTAATTAATCAAGTCGTTTTCATGTAAATGAAAGGAATTTGATATCTTATCTTATGCTGTCTGGCCCGGCCAAACCAAATCACTCCTCGTTTTCATTCAGCCTGAGTTATGCAAACTGACATTTCTGCATGATAAATGTAATTATGCTTACAGAAGGACTCGCATTAGACCACCTGTTCCAATATTATATCACTTATTAGTTCAGTTGTTAAGCCCTCCAACAAATGACATTGTGAGAGAAGTAAATCATGTGTAAGTGGCTAAAGAGCCGAGTGGAATTTACAGAGGTCTGATTCACGTGGGCATGAGCTCAGGCTGGTTAACGCTTGACTTCAGCTGTGTCTAAAAGCTGAAACTGATACCTTCAAAGCAATATCAGAGGCAGAAAATAAAAAAGTACATGCAAATCTTGTTTAGTAAGATGTATTTAAAATAAATGAAGTTAAGGACATTAATTGACACATGCACAACATTGCTGCAATAAATCTAATATTTATTTTACACTTTATAAAATAATTTGAAATAATTAACATTTGTTTAATTGAACCTGATATAAAATAAATCTGTAAAAAAAAATCTGATTTACATGTAAGATAGGAACTTCTGTTCTCTCTAAGGACTTTTTTTCACAAATAAAGACATTTCTAAACACACATGAATATAAATAACAGTAAATGCAGTAACCAATAGTGTGCATTGGGAATCACATTTTTTCAAATAAAAATCAGGTAACATTAACTATGTACAGGCCTACTATACTGCAAATTTTCAGTGTTGTCAAAATAAAAGTCCCACTTCTGACACAAAACAGTCAAAAAGGAAAACTTAATGCCTGACAAAAATATTAACAATGGCAAATATAAGCCCATGTGCTGTATTGACCTTGGTGACAGTATAGCATTTGACCCGCAACTTATGGTATCCCACAATCCTGTGTGTGTGATTTGGCAGTTGGTGAAAAGAATAAAAAATGTCTATATTATTTGTTCATAAGTCTCTAAACTAAATCATACTTATGTGATAATAATGATTTAAAAATGACAGTCCTGTGTGTGTGGTTTGAAAGTTGGTGGAAAGAATAAAAATGGCGTCTGAAGGAGCAATTGAACGTTTTTTTTCTGATACGTTATCACTTAATTTGAAGTCATTTTAGATCATTAAACATACACTCTTAAAAATAAAGGTGCTTTAAAAGGTTCTTCACAGCGATGCCATAGAAGAACCATTTTTGGTTCCACAAAGAACCATTCAGTTAAAGGTCCTTTAAAGAACCATCTGTTTCTTGCCTTTTTATAATCTGAAGAACCTTCTTTCGCCACAAAGAACCTTTTGTGAAACAGAAATGTTCTTAAAGGTTCTTTATGGAACCATTTAGACAAAAAGGTTATTCTTTGGCATCGTGAAGCACCTTTATTTTTAAGAGTGTAAGACCTTCTTTACTTTAAGAGGTATACTTTCACACACAAAATACTGCCTTTTTATACATTTACTGAATAACAAGACCTTTGCACAGTTTTGCCATTGATATTGGAGTCGAATATGCCATCAACCATTCACAAGCATCCAAACTAAATGCCTTCTTTTAACAAGTGTTGAATTACTGCGCTATTGATCCTTACTGAAATGTGTTACTTTGAATGACATGATTCATTACAGAAACTGTCAAAATAGCAGCTTTTAATTTTCGTGTAAGCCTGGGAACAGGTGATATGGGGCTCTGTTTGATGAGAAATAGACTTGATAGTGATTTTCTGCAGAGAGTGTTCGTAAAGCCTAATCCTCTTTAGACATCCCACATTCTCCTGAAAAAACAATGTGAAACAAAAAAAAACAGCACCCAACATGAGGCTCCTGTGTAAATGTTTGTTGTGTTTAACGACTGCAGCCGATTATGTAACAGCGCTGGATGCTGGATGCTGTTTGGTGCCTTTGAAAGGAGATCAGTTGCTGGTGGGGGGTATGGCAAGGAGCTGACTGTCTGTCAGTATTACATAATTCTTTTAACCAAGATCGTTATATCCTGCTCAAATGCTCATTCGAAGTTATGGCAACATATCAACCACCTTGAAGGTTAACAGTTACATAACGACGGATCTGGCTCACCTATAAAGGCCACAGATCCAGCTCGCAGAAACACTGAACTCGCTGAACCAATTACATTTCTACCGTCTATGGCTTGGGCACAATCCCAAGTTTAAAAATCTAATAATGCAGTTGAACTAAAAACACACAAACACACACACACACACACACACACACACACAGAGAGAAAGAAATTACACAAATCTATCAACAAAACAAAATGCCAAAGTATGCAGTAATGTGATGTTTTATAGTTTAAAGTTTTATAATTATTGAGAATAAGGAATGCACTGATATTACAAATCTGGCTATAAATGAACTACTAAATTGTATACATTGTATAGTAAACAAAGTAAAATAAACAATTTATTTTATGTTAATAACCAATAAATATCTTAAATTAAGAATATTTTGAGTAAAAAAATGAAAGTAAAAAATAAATTAATGAATTAATAATATCAATAGTTTTTAAATGATACATTGAAATTAGGTATCACATAATGAGTAAGAAAAATTGATTTTCATATTAAGATTGGTTAAAGATTGCATTTAATAGTGCAAGTAGATCAAATGTAAAAATGTAAAAATAGATGAAAATAAGCATGAACCATTAACTATCCAATACTGACCAATTTTCACTATCAACTGATCGCAATCATTTAAATAAAATAATTGGAATTGGCTGGAAATCAGTATACTCCCAATATATTGTGCAAGCTTATTGACAATTATCATTAAAATTAAAGAGCAGCTTTCATTATCTTTTGACTATCTGATGAGCAGTGCTGAATAACTGAAGATCCTGATTCTAAGGCATGTTTATCCTAGGAAAAACATTTTGCAAAATTTAATGAAACTTCTCTTATAAGTGGCAATTTGCATGTTCAAGGTTAGGTTTGATTATCCAGATTTTAAGGCAATCGATTTGCTTTTCAGCACAAATAGGCATTTATGCTTTGAAGAAAAACATCAAATTTGCAGCAAACAATTTTGAAGCAGAGATGATGTTCACTGACCGGTACACGCAAACACATTTCAAGCCATGATTAAGGCTTGTTGTGACCTATGAAAATAGATTGGTGGTTGGAAACGAACACACAACGAAAATTTAAAAACCCCTTTCAGTTTTTAGATTTAATAATATGTATCTCTAGAACTACACATATATGACCGACCTCAAACAACGAGATGTACTTGTAATCTCAAAGTCAACTATACCACAAGACAAGACTGTTGTCAAGCAGGAAAAGGTCACCCATGTGAACGCTCGTCAGCGGCTATGCTAATATTGTGCCAAATGCTTTGAGGTCTTACCCAACAAGAACTTCATAAAGGTCAGGCCGCATCTAGACATCCTCAGCATTTCGTCTTCTTAACCAAATGCCAGCAAAACAAACACATTTTTGATTATAACATGATATTATGACAACATCAAACCATACAGATATCTGCATCTGCATCTGCATCTGCATATGCATTGCACACAAAGTAGCACACTTGATTGAAGAGGAGTGGCAGAAGGCATGAAGTGCTTTTGTTCCCTGTGTTGCTGAATATGGTAATGAATTCAACCCTCAGTCTGTCTGCCTTGCACTGCAATCCCCAAGTCTGAACCGTAAATCTGTCTGAAGAATATGCTACTGACCTTCAAAAATCAACAAACTATGGAAAGTTGAAGTGGAAAGTTTTCATATATCATAAGAGTCTCTCAATTAGTATACTTGATTGAGGAGGAAGGTGTGTGTAATAATTCAGGGTGCATTATTTTTATATATGCCATTGTAAAATAATGTCGCTACTGATTCCATTTAGGAGACAAGCAATCATTTATTTTTGGCAGAATGCAATGATGATGTGATTTTTTATTTATTTAGTTATTTAGTTGTATAATAACTTCTCCTATTCTAGTTGAATCTGGAGGCAACCATATAAGTAAACCACTAAAATGTCTCTTTATTTGAGCATCTGAATCACCCAAACAAAAGCCAATGGCATACCCAGTGGCCGAGATTATCTGTATGGTCGACCAATGGCAAAAATGATTGAGAAAACTTGTTTGTTACACTATTTCATATTATATATGTATATGTGTGTATATATAGGCATCTATATTTAATAACATTTATATTTAATAATAATATTTAGTAATATTCAATAAGGATTTAATAACATTATACACACCCAGAAGTCTCTTATGCTGTTTTCTATTTAAAATATTTTTTTAATGTGCAATTTTATTCCTGTGATGGAAAAGCTGAATTTCAGCATCTTTACTCCAGTCTTCATTGTCACATGATCCTTCTATGATGCTTTGCTGCTCATGTAAATGCATTTGGTGTATTTAGATCAATTTTAATGCAAAAAAACAAAAAAGAAAATTACTGCATTTATGTTTCATAACGCTCACATTTTATTATGCGGGTTTTTTTATTTGATTGTATTACCTATATTAATCATGTTGCTTTAGCACACATTGTGTTAACGCGGAAAAGGGTGTCCTAATAATAAAAATGTGCATATGGTGGAACACCTATTTCAAAACTGTTTTTCACAGAAGAGAACAAAACCCAGTTTCTGAAGTAAAGAATACATTCAAGGCCATTAGAAAGACTTATCAGTCAGGCAGCGGGCAAGCCGTCCTCCGGTTCGAGGAGAGAGAGAGCACTTAGTACTGTGCCCATTTGAAACCTTTTCAATATCCCTCGGCATGGGTTGTCTTCATTACTCTCAGAAAGGACACTCAAACTGGACAGACATCAGGGCAGATAAGTGCACACCCAAATTACACAATCGGTTTTTTTTTTTTTTTTAGTTCTTTTTAGTAATGATCTCTTTTCTCTTTCTTTGTTCTTTGTAATCTATTGGACTGCTCAAGGTCCCTAGCACACACACACACACACAAATGTTGGTCGCTATCTTTTTTGGGGACTTTCATAGGCGTAATGGTTTTTCTACTGTACAGGCCGTATATTCTATTGCCCTAAACCAACCCTACACCTAAACCTACCCCTTATAGGAAACTTTCTGCATTTTTAGATTTCAAAAAACTTCATCTGTATGATTTATAAGTTTTGTACCCGTGGGGACCACAATTTAAGTCCCCACCGTGACACGAGTCCCCATGAGTCTGAGTGTAGTCAGGTTTAAGTCCCCACCAGGATATATAAACCAGTACACACACACACACACGTCTGGTTTGCTATCCTTGTGGGGACTCTCCATAGGCGTAATGCTTTTTCTACTGTACAGACCATATTTTCTATTGCCCTACACCAACCCTACACCTAACCCTACCCCTCACACAAAACTACAGGCATTTTTATATTTTCAAAAAACTTAATTCTGTGTGATTTATTAGCTTGTTTACCCGTGGGGACCTCAATTTAGGTCCCCACGTGACACAAGTCCCCATGAGTCTGTATATTCAGGTTTAAGTCCCCACCAGAATAGAAAAAAGGTACACACACACACACACACACACTTTTCTTTACTCTCCATCTTTAAGAGTTTCTTTTTTTTGTACTTGGTTTTATGTGTGATGTGAACGCGTCTTAGTAAGAATGGCGATGTACCCGCAATCTTATGTAAAACTTAGTCCTACGCTCCTTTCACACTCTTGTATTTTTTTTTGTCTCACGGTATCATGCCCTCTGTGTGAGCGAACAGTACGTTAGTGAGGAATGGTAACCATACGAATTGTGCACAAGTCATCGGAATTCCATTCAGACCTAACTGTGCATTTTCTCAGCATCAGTGACATACATACAACTCCGTCCCGGCCAAGACACCAAGTAACACATGCTGAGTTCTTACAACATAAGATCCAGAGGGAAGAGCGGGATTCTGCTATTGGCATATTCTAAAGGCTTTCATAGTACATTTGCTGAACATATTGCACACGTGACAGTTCAGTATTACAGCAGTGGACCAACAGAACCCTTCAAATTCTAAGGTTTGAACAGTCTGAAAGGTTTGCAAAGCAGAAAAGATCTGAACAATCTTCCACAAAGAAAAAATGGACCACATTGGCAGTGAAAGGTTTAGGTTACTATAGGCAGTTCTTAAAGCGAAGGAGATACAGTTATTGACTTATTTATTTGTAGTGCTGTAAACGATTTAATCAATCCAAAAATAAAGTTTTTTTACATAATATATGTATGTGTACTGTGTGTATTTATTATGTATAAATACAAACACAAACATACAGGTAAATATTTTGAAAATATTTTACATGTATTACAGGTATATATATTATTCTTATATTTATATTAATATAAATATAAACATAACATATGTGTAAATATTACTATGCAGGAGTGTTTGTATTTATATATACATAAATAAATATACACATTATACACACATATATTATGTAAACACGTGCTACGTGCTGAAATGGCGTTTGGTCTCGTACTGTATCGCGTACTTTGTCAGTGTCGTGCGCTTTGCTTGGCCATTTTTTTGTGATAAACAGGAAAGTGTGTCCAGATGAATTCAATTTGAGTTTTGTTAGACAAATATAAAAAGCTTAGTATACCGGAAGCGGTCGTGTGAAGACCGAAGAGTGTAAAGACCATCGACTCTACCGTGCGACTTCATAGTGCAGGGACACTGGCAAAGGATAAGTATTGCTTTTTATCTCTCCTCTTTCCACTTTTGTTTCAGTTTTTTATAATCTAGTTCTTACTATGTGTCAATAAGTTGTTGTTATTTTAGGGGGGGGGGGGGGGGCAGGTGTGTTTGCATCAGTGGTATTTTTTTAGGATTACTGATGAACTAATGTACTGTGATTTGTATTAGTTATCTATTTTAGATTTAGTTACAGTTGTAGTAATGTTGTAATTTTATTAAGATTTTTATTATGTCTATATATTTTTTTGTCTATATAGGTTTTTTTATTAAGTTTTAGTTTTATTTAATTTTAGTTATTTTAATACTTCAGCAAACTAAATGGAAATGAAATATATATATATATATAATATATATATATATATGATATATATATCTATATATATATTATATAATAAGATAATGTATGTATATGTATAGTCTATGTGTTGGCTGTACATACAACATATGTACGTTGTTTTTTGGTGTTTGGGCTAGTGTAGTTAGAAATCATTATTATACTCATCCTTTTGTTCTTTTAATTTGAATGGTTTAGCTTTTTTTGTTTAATTTAAATGTTTTATTTTGACTGTTTGGATGCATTTGTCATTTTATTTAAGTTGATTTTGTTGTTCTTAAAATGTGTGTGTATATATAGTATTTTATAGAGTTTTAGCTTTAGTTGTAAATACTTTTACTTATTGTAAGTCGCTTTGGAATAAAACGCATATGCTAAAATGAACGATAAGTAACGTAAACAAAAATTTAGATTTTGGATGCGGTTAATCGTTTGACAGCACTAATTTATTTATTCATTCATTAAAAATGTATTTAAATGTGATGATGATGATAATAATAATATAATAATGAAAAAAAACAACAGTATATTGCCTGTTCATTCCTTTGTCCTATATTGATAAATGTCAACAGTTGTTGTTTAGTTTACTTAAATTCTATTTAAATAAAACATTAATTTAAATAATAAGAGAAGAAGATGACAGTCTGTTCATTCTCTGTACTGTCCTATATGAAGTATAATAATAATAATAATATGTTCTTATAATATAATTTATATAGGCGGTTTATCGTTGTATCTTTTTTTCTGCACTAAAATATGGAATTAATTTAAACATGGTTAAAAGCAGTAGCTGAAATCTTAATGAAATCAATAACAACATGCACAAATATGAAAACTGGTATAAAGACAGGAATCTGTGAATATTTTTGTAGGATCCTATAAAAACGTATACACATGCAAAGACAAATAATGAGAAAACAGTCATTAAAGGCTAAAATAGAAGCCCAATTTGGCCTGACCAGATGTTTCTCTGCTGGATGTAAGAAAAATAAGTCAGTTTACCCATTATATTTGGTCTTCTCAGAACAGCACACAAACATCTAAGACAAATTGTTTAGACATGAGCAACATCAGCAAGGAAAAAAACTTGCATCTGGAAATTACAGTTGTCACATCAGAGAAGTTTAATCACTGAAAGTGTATTATCCTGCCACACGTTGTATCATTACACAGAGTCTCGTCTGCCCCTGCTTCACTTGTATTGACACTGTAATGTAAATCTCAGTTGCCGGAATGGGATTCACAGACAGATACGCATATGAGAACTAGTATGCAATTACCATCTGACCTCAATCAGCTCTAATAGCTCTGAAAGCTGATCTGCAGCTATGCAACAGCAACAGAGCAGCTCAATGACCAATTAAAACAAAAGTCGAATCCCATTACTGGAGTTCCAGGGGTCCAAAGGGGACAATCCCTGCTCCCACTGACCTGCAAAGGCCAGAATTGGAACCTATGTGGTATAAAATTAAATACATCCCATATATATCACTTGAATGCATTAAAATCGTAATGCATTGTCCTTTATATGCTGCAAATAAAACGTCCCTGCCGTCTCTAGCCCTACTATCGGAGGGGTGTTTGTCAAGCAATCAGGAAGTGCTGTGGGAGAGGCAGCCAATCATGGAAGGGCTCCAAGAGGAAGCATAGGTTATCCGCAAGACGTCTCAGCAGTGTGAATTGATTTAAGGGTGGACTGGAGGTTAATTAAAAAGGCGAGACAAGGGCAGAGAGAGGAGAGAGGAAGGAAGATGTCTGTGTGTGTATTTGTGTGACTGACATTATGCTGGCAGGACTATCAGGCCGGTTGGCAGCGAGCAGCGAACACAAAGCCCAACAAAATATTTGGCCATGCATATCATCTGTATGATTCTGTGAAGGCAAAAACCTTTGCTTGAAAACGCTGAGCAGTTTGATTTTATGTTATTTATACAATATGAGTCTATTTATTTAGGGAGAGTATAAAAACATTAATAAATTAATTAACTAAAAAAACAATATAATATATATATATATATACAATTATATAAATTAATTAACTTATAACTGGTTAAATGCCTGACCTGAACCCCATATGGAATCTATGGGATATTTTCAAGAGAAAGAGTGGATCCAACAATACAGACGAGCTGAAGGCTCAATAGTGTCTCAGCAGAGCCACAGGCTGATCGCATCATGTCACGCCTCATTGATGCTGGAGTTTGTGCTAAAGGAGCCCCGACAAGTATTGAGTGCATAAATGAACATATGTTAAAGAACTTGAACTTTTCTGTTTTGCAAATCCTTTTTTTATTGATCTTAGGAAACTCTTAATGTATTTCACAATACTTCAGCATGTTATTCTTATTAAGTGAGGGTCATTTTTTAGGATTTTTTTTACCCAAGCAAAGTCTCTGACAACATGACACCTTGCACTTCTAGAGACTCCAGGAAGGTTGCAGTTCTGAAAAATAGTGGCACTGGAGACTAAAAGAGGTTCCTGATGGTTTCACACTTAATTCATCACATTAATTCTTAATTCTTTTGCAGTTAACATGCATCTTTTCTTCTCCACCTGTTTTTCTGACCTCACTGACCCAGTGAGCATTTTGCTGTCCAGTGGACATGTCTTAACTTTGCAATTTCTGCATTGCATTAGTTTTGAATATTTCTCATATTTGAATAATTTTGGACTTTTCAGTCTTGAGTTAAACCTCTTTTTTGGCTCATATTATCAGTAAAAGAAAAAATGCCTAATAATTCTGCACACCTGAATACAATAAGTTTTTCACTTCCAGCCTTCATGGACAATCATATATCACTTATAAATGATTAAATACAAAACTAATAGTAGTTATTACGATTGATGTGGTTTGGAATTGGAAAAATGTGCCTGGCAGAAAAAAAAATGATCAGAATATCAACGTGCCTAATAATTATTGAATGCGGTGCCTGTATATATATAGACTTATTATATCTATTCTACAAAAATATGCATTGTGCATCTATAGAAATTTGCATCTCAGGTCCCTAAAAAGTTAATAACAACAACAACAACAACAACAATAATAATAATAATAATATGGAGTCTATTTTTGTGTCCTTTTTTATATATGTGCATTACTTCGTAAATCAAAAATGTTCAACGTACATTAAGCTTAATCCATATCAAATGGACAGAGATTTCAAAATGTGAGGAAAGTCAGCATGAAAGGTTTCCAAGTGCCAAAAGCCAAACAAAATCATATTAGACAAAGTAAAAATTTCTCTAATATCCAAAGTATTTTGTTAGATGACTTAAGACGGACCTAAATCATTAGCATGCTCTTATTTCCTGCTGTTATAATGAGTTTGAACAAATGAACTGAAAACAATGTTTTAATCATAATGTATTCTTGCTCAAATGTGGCTTTTTTTAACACTTTGTGCCACCATCATTTTGAGAAACAAAGTATAGCCTACATATTGTTCAGTCCTGCTAAATGATATGGGGCCAAGAACACAAGCTAAAACTCACCTGTTGTGAATGTCATCTTGGATTGAATGGCCATCTGCCATCTGGCCTTGCGCAGAGGGTTGTAACAGTTCATATCATGTTGTGTGTGCAGGCATTGATTTCAGCTGATGGGATCAATTGTATGAAGCCACTGCCGCTTTGTCTTCATTGCAGGAGACTCAGAGGGACAGCTGTATTCTACACTAGGAGCTGACACTCCCTTTGCCTGCATGTCAGTCAAGCTGAATTTAAACATCTGAATGCGCGACATCTTGCGGTTATTGACTCGGGTATCCGGAGCACACCTGAGCATAACCTCAGGCTTCGATACTTATTACCTGTCAGCCAGCAGCTGCTTTCTTGTTCTATGCTTGATTTCGTTTGATTCACCCCCCGTGGTCAGCTACTAGACTTCTGTATCCATTTGTCTTTGTTTTCTTCTGCCACTGAACTCTCTGCAGGGTCACTGAGTTTGTAAGCTATCTTAAAGCTGAGAGTTTTAACTTAACACTGAGAGCTTTGGAGCCAAAGTACTGCAATTAAAGTGCAAATGTGCTGCTAAGAGTGCATTTTTTATTTAATTAAGGATTTCAAATAAATCTTATATTTATGCCATTTATTCAAAAGGTAGTTAATGTGATGATGACATAATGAATGTGACTGGGATTGACGTTTAGCAAATACAAGACATCGGTTAAAAGTTTGGGGTCAGTTTTTTTTTTTTTAATTCAGTAAGGATGCATTAAAATGATTAAAGGTGACAGTAAACAAATTGGTTGTTACAAAAAAAAATCAATTTCAATTAATTGCTGTTCTTTTTAAGAATCCAGTTTCCACAGAAATATTAATAACTGCTTGAGCACCAAATCAGTATATTAGAACGATTTCTGAAGGATCATGTGACACTGAAGACTGGAGTAATGATGCTTTGCATCACAAGAATAAATTACAATTTAAAATATTTTCAAATAGAACAAATGTAATTTAAATCACAATAATATTTCACAATATTATTGATTTTACTGTATTTTTGATCAAATAAATGCAGACTAGGGATAAGCTTTAAATTGCTCTACCAGTGCAAAACATAATTAAAAAATAATTTTTTTCTTTTAACTTTTCCTGAGAGTACCACATTTTCAAGGCCAGCGTATCCATAAATTTCAGACGTTATATATGCACTGCCAGAGGATTGTTTATTAAATGCAGAATAAATCTGTTGTTGAAACCATTATGCTTTATTTTATTTTAAAATAATTCAGGCTTGTAGCAAGCGAGGTTAAGCAAGGCTAACTCTAGCCACCGATGAAAACACGACACAGAACAAGCCTCCGACCCTGGTGATGTCAAAAGCATCAAAGCATGTCAAAGGGTATTTATTTCTTTATAGCCAAGATGATTTTGTAGCCAAGCATCTTGCTTTGATGCCACTCGACAGACACAAGGTAGGCGCTGGAAAGATTTTCTGCCCTGCCGATTTCCACGTCGCACTTCCTGTAGCCCATGCTGGTGACCCTGTCACTGTCAATCTCGCCGGCGGTGGAGCGCGGTCATGTTGCTTCCCGCTGCGCTTGATCATGATGGCAGACCGCTTATGTAACTCATGATGCACGGCCGTGCTGCTGCTGTTGCTGTCAGCCAGGAAATCAATTTGCCTGGTGTTTCAGCAAACTACCCCATCACCTCTGCGCCAATGCCTTTCTTTTGTGTTCATTTCACAAATCTCTTTTTTGGATCAGTTCGCTTAGATGCCTCTCTCATTCCCTCTTCTGAGAGAAATTCTCAAATTGTGCTTTAGTTCCAGACTTGTTTCTAAAGATTGTTGTGTAGGTGTATCTGATTTGCTAAACCCAGACATTTTGATTCTCTTGAACCGTTTGACACATTTTGTGTGAAAGAGTCGCCGCAGGCATTAAAGCGTCACCGATCGATCTGGGTGGATCCTGCAGGGCAATGGCATAGATTTGGCCACCTGCCTCCTGACCGACTCAAAAGCAGGTGAACAAGGACAGACATGCAAATAGAAATCCTCGTCTGAGTTTAGGAACCATGTTCGTGACATTTATTTGACCCCAGGCAAAGTATTACTGGCCGTGGTGACCTTTACTTTGTGGCCTGAAGGATAAGATTTTCATCTTTCATTATGTGACAGCTCCCTGGTGAGATGTAGACATCTTTTGTTGCAAAAGGAACATGCAGGGTCTGCCCTTTACATGTACTCTATATTTGCATAGGACTCCTATCTTGCTAAGCTCCTTGGATAATCAGAAAGTCAAGCCATTTTTAATTCAAAAGTTCAAAAAAATATAATAGTTTTGACTAATATGTAAAAAATGATGTACACTCACATATGATAAAGTCTTGAGTTATCAGTGGTCTAGAAGAAACTTCAGTTTCATTCACTCCCCTCATCTGCTGGCCACCATTTTGAGATCACATGACCAGTTGAATATTAAAACAAACAAACAAAACAATTTATTGCACCTCTGAATAATACAAAATGTTCCTGAATTATCACCTCATACATGAAGCGAATGCAATGTAAAAAGTCAGAATATTATTTTTAAAGTGTTATTTTCAATAACAATTGTTATTCTTGACACAGATCATGTAAAACAGATGCATCAGATGCATGTAATGCACAGATGATCTGCACACGTCACCCGGTGTTCCAGCACTATTCACAGTCCTGTTCTCTTATTCATGTTCGTGTTCTGGAGTATTCGGTGCTCAAGGGGAGAAATCAATTAACCTTTAGGCCGATAGGAGAGACATCGCCCAGCTTGAGAAATAGAAATGATTCCAAAGGTTAGACGGGTGAAAACCCCTGGCACAGTCACAGTCATGCTCTTTCATGTTTCATGTGTTTGCGATTCATCTGTGTGACAAAAACAAAAATGAGTATCATAAATCATGCAACTCTCTAATTTGTATAATTGCTGTACCTGTGCTTGCAACACATAATGATGTTAATGTGAAATATGTTTTCTTGCATGAACAGAAGATTCATGCATATTTTTTTCTGCACTAGACATAAGGCGGCTTGTGAAGTAAATAACTTGCAGCTCAAAAACACCTTGGAAAGAGGCCATTTTCTGCTTGGCTGTAATGAATAACATCTGGCTATGGGTCACCGCCACTGTTTTGAATATTAGAGGGTAGCCAAAAGCCAGGACAAAGACTGCTCATGCAGGTTGTTGGTGCATGCAAAACAGGTTTGATTAAATTATGTGAGGAACTCAGGAGGAGACTGGCTGATGGATAGAAAGACTCTACTACCAACACAAGCCAAATGAAAAGAGCTCATTGCGCACACACAACACAACGGAAAAAAAAAAAAAAACTTGTCCATGGGGCGGCAACCTCAAATACAGATTTGTAACTAATTCAGCCATAAAGGGTGCATATTAGTAACTAAAGGGTCAGTTTAGTACTACTTACCTAAAAAGAAAACTATTATTATTATTTTTTTATATAATTAAATGAGTGCACTGTACCATTTTACCATGTTGGTTAATGTAGTACAGTGTGATTATTTCTTTGTAAAAATGGTTGGGAAACACTGTTCTATTGTTTTACAACTTTACAACAAAACAAAGTCTTTTGCCTCAAAGTGATACTTTATTTGAATGAATGCCACAGTTTTATATTCAGTTATCCAATACTATGACATTCATACATTTTTAAGTATAGTTTAAGTGGCTTAGAAATTGTAGCATTCTCTGAATTGCATGTAAAAACCTCACTTTGGAAGCATCATTACTGCATTTCCATATTTTAAACATAAAGTGGTACTTTTAAACAACTAATGGTTGAGAAACTCTGTAGCTGCTATCCAGCTAGTCCCACACAGGTTTACTTTTTCTCACTCTGGCCTCAAGTGTGTGCTCAGCAGCTCTTGACATTATGTCGGCTTTGAGAGGGTAATTTCACACTGTGGATAAATCAAATAACTTTTTGGCACTGCTAAAATAAGGATTTGACACAATGAACAGAGGTATCTATGAGCAAGAACACTAGAGAGCCTCCTCTTGATTTATTTTCTGCTCCATTTCCCATCCTCATAATGTTTTACACTTCAGCCGTGGAGAGGGTTTCTCTTGACCACAATTTTACAATGTGATTCCCAGTTTAATGAGGAGGGATAATGGTTGGGTCTTCACATTAGTGGCACACTGACAGAATTAATAAGAACTGCAACTGATATCCCATGAAGGCATAGCATGTGATGATGTGACTAGAATTGAAACAGTCTCATATCCAGCTAAGGTCTTACATACAGTGGGTACGGAAAGTATTCAGACCCCCTTAAAAATTTCACTCTTAACAATATTGCAGCCATTTGCTAAAATAATTTAAGTTATTTTTTTTCCTCATTAATGTAAACACAACACCCCATATTGGACAGAAAAACCAAGAATTGTTGACATTTTTGCAGATTTTATTAAAAAAGAAAAACTGAAATAAATATCACATGGTCCTAAGTATTCAGTACCCTTTGGTCAGTATTAGTAGAGAAGCACCCTTTTGTCTAATACAGCCATGAGTCTTTTTGGGAAAGATGCAACAAGTTTTTCACACCTGCATTTGGGGATCCTCTGCCATTCCTCCATGCAGATCCTCTCCAGTTCTGTCAGGTTGGAGGGTAAACGTTGGTGGACAGCCATTTTTAGTTTAAGTCGGCTCTGGCTGGGGCCCATCAAGAAACATTACCAGAGTTTTGTTGGAGCCAGCCTTCGTTATTTAGCTGGCTAGGGTCATTGTTTGGTTGGAAGGAACCTTCAGGCCCAGTCTGAGTCCTGAAGGGGGTGGGGGCATCTGGAGAAGGTTTCGTACAGGATATCCCCTGTACTTGGCAGCATCATCTTCCCTTGATTTGCAACCAGGTATCTGTCCTGCAGCTGAAAAACATCCCCACAGTATGATGCTGCCACCACCCTGCTTCACTGTTGGGACTGTATTGGAAGGGTGATGAGCAGTGCCTGGTTTTCTCCAAACATACCGATTAGAATTAAGGCCAAAAAGTTCTATATTGGTCTCATCAGACCAGGAATCTTATTTCTCACCATCTTGGAGATCTTCAGGTGTTTTTTAGCAAACTCCATGCGGGCTTTCATGTGTCTTGCACTGAGGAGAGGCTTCCGTCGGGCCACTCTGCCATAAAGCCCCGACTGGTAGAGGGCTGCAGTGATGGTTGACTTTCTACAACTTTCTCCCATCTCCCGACTGCATCTCTGGAGCTCAGCCACAGTGATCTTTGGGTTCTTCTTTACCTCTCTCACCAAGGCTCTTCTCCCCCGATAGCTCAGTTTAGCCGGACGGCCAGCTCTAGGAAGGGTTCTGGTCGTCCCAAAAGTTTCCATTTAAGGATTATGGAGGCCACCAAAATTAACTTAAATGATTTTAGCAAATGGCAGCAATATAACAAAGAGTGAAAAATTTAAGGGGGTCTGAATACTTTCCGTACCCACTGTACATACTGTATGTCATTTCAGAAAAATCCTGGACCTTATTAATCAAACCTACTGAATTCTATGCAACAATTTACATACATTTATGAATACGTATATATTTATGCAAAAAAGCTGTCCTTGATTTATAAATAGCTTGCTTTCACTTTTCTTGAATCCCTCCCTGTCTAGCTTTACTGATCTGAACGATGTCTGAAACTTTGTATTAAGAGCACTATGTGTTTATTTGCCTTTTTTATGAAGAATCGCTTCTTGTATTCCTCTATTGTAAGTCGCTTTGGATAACAGCATTTGTTAAATTAATAAATGTAATCACAAAAATGATTTCTGACTTCCAGCCCCTCAAAAAATTGGACACTGGTAAAACCTCTATTATAATCTAATGAAAAATGCAATTTAACATAGTTATTTAGCAGACTGCATGGCTGACTATGAATTACCATCATCATTTGAGAAAAATGCTTTTTGGGCATCAGGTCATGCTAAGCAAAACTTTGGCCTTCCCTAAATGAAGTCTATAAGCTGTTAAGCACTTAAATGTACTAAAGTTATGGCAGATATCGGACAAATAAGAGGCTATTCATCATCATGTGCAAAACACTTTTAAAAATGGGATTGTGTGTCAAACCAGGCTCTTGTATTTTTAATATTGATGGATCGTTTGCATTGGACAAATGCTTATTTTTAATGGTAAAAGTTTCTTTAATTAAAGTGTTTTTCACACTAAGAAAAAAGGCTCTTTTAAGAACTGTTCACTGAACAGGTTCTTTAGGGAACCAAAAAATACCATTCTAAAAAACCCCCTTTTTGCAAGCTTAATTTTTAATGGGCACATAATACAAATATTCACATATTAAAGCTGTGAAACCAGGTCAGCTCTCATAAACATAGTAATATTATAATGCATAGAACAGTTCTCTGACTCACAATCTTTGCCATTTTCAGCATGTTCCATGACACAAATATGATTACCGCTTTATCCGTTGGAGCAATTCATAAACAAGACATCCTTGGAGGGGATGAAACAAGAGCTCATGAAATTCAAACTACATCATCATAATGATTCACAGAGCTGATCCGAAGCTCAGAAAACCATGACTGACTTTTCATAAAGATTGAATGAAAAGCACCAGAGGACTGTGAAAAAACAAAATCAATCAGTGTAGTTTACAAATAAATATTTTTATATTACTTTGAGTGATTAATTTGTGTGTTAACCAGGTTTGTTGTGAGTTTTAATACGTTATGCTGAGAGTCAAGCTCTTGAGTATCCTCTAATCCACTAAAGGGTCCAATTAAATCAGTGAGAATCTCACTGTCACTAGAGGAAAGAGAGCAAACACACCATGCTAAACTCTTTTTTGGAGCAGCTATCAGGGGCCATTATTGATGTCATGCTGGCTGCCTTTTTCAAGTTTGCAATGCTCAGTCGACACACACTTTTGCTTTTGCTCAGAATGCTCTCCTAAACGCAGAACCTCCCCCATGCCAGAGGTGAAGTTAGGACTCCCACCGTATCAGTTTCTAATCAGTTCTCACAGCAGACCTTTTTTCACCGGTTCCAATTCATATTGCTTTCATGCAGAGAAGCTGCACTGAATGCTTTTAACTTTTATAAGAGGCAGTAATGCAGTCTCACCTGTGCATATCATGATCTATCTCTTAAAGTACCGTATTTTATATTGATTTTCACTTAATTTGAGTTTTTACATTTTATCTCTCTGTTTGTTTCCACCAGAAACCACTTAGATAACACAGCATTGATTTTTTTAAGCTTATAATGTAGCTCACTTCGATCGAAGAGATCCATGAAGGAAATGCATGAAACAAGGCTCCAAAAAGGTGGCAATAAACAGTTTAAATTAGCTGAAGTTTTTAGCCAAAAAGGAACATGAACGGAAATGCAAGAAGTTACGACTTCCATTTGTGTACCAAACATTTATAGTATAGTGCAAAGACATTTGACCAACAGAGGATCAAAACATCACAGATTGACCTCTTGGCTGAATTCAGAGATCACACAAGTTTCTCAAGTAATTTTGCAAGAGTAGTACATTTTGCTTGCAATAGAAAGGCAGTTGGATGGTTAAACAAATGATTAAAAAGATAAGAAATAGAAACCCAAATACAAATCAATGCAAATAAATGCTAAAAACAAGACAAGCTGCAATTTAGTATAAAAATATTACACAGTTATTGGTTAGATATTGGCAAACATCTTAACAATCCAAGCCAAGATTTAATCTAAAATATTTTTTATAATAATGTTATCAAAAAAAAGATATTTTGTTTTTAGTATATATATATATATATTAGAGAAATATAATATTAAGATATATTATATATATGTATTTATTTCATTGAATAAACAGAACCATCCTTGTATGCAACCTAGGTTTGGCTAATTCAATTTCATCCAAAAAACATATATATATACTAAGTGATCATGTTTGTTATTTCTGGTTTCTTTGAGTGAGTACAGGTGCATATCAATAAATTAGAATGTCGTGGAAAAGTCATTTATTTCAGTATTCAACTCAAATTGTGAAACTGTGTATTAAATAAATTCAATGCACACAGAATGAAGTAGTTTAAGACTTTGGTTCTTTTAATTGATGATTTTGGCTCACAATTAACAAAACCCCACCAATTCACTATCTCAACAAATTAGAAAACTTCATAAGACCAATAAAAAAAAAACATTTTTAGTGAATTGTTGGCTTCTGGAAAGTATGTTCATTTACCTGTACATGTACTCAAGACTTGGTAGGGGCTCCTTTTGCTTTAAATACTGCCTCAATTCAGCGTGGCATGGAGGTGAACAGTTTTTGCTGCTGAGTTGGTATGGAAGCCCAGGTTTTTTTGACAGTGGCCTTCATCTGCATTTTTTGGTCTCTTGTTTATCATCTATTGACAAGACCCCATAGATTCTCTATGGGGTTCAAGTCAGGCGAGTTTGCAGGCCAATCAAGCACACCAACACCATGGTCATTTAACCAACTTTTGGTGCTTTTGGCAGTGTGGGCAGGTGCCAAATCTGCTGGAAAATGAAATCAGCATCTCAATAAACCTTGTCAGCAGAAGGAAGCACGAAGTGCTCCAAAATTTCTTGCTAAACGGGTGCAGTGACGTTGGTTTTCAAAAAACACTATGGACCAACACCAGCAGATGACATTACCCCATCATCAAGGGGGGGGGGAAAAACCTGGGGGGTGGAAACTTTACACTGGACTTCAAGCAACTTGGGCTCTGAGCTTCTCCACCCTTCCTCCAGACTCTAGGACATTGGTTTCCAAATGAAATACAAAACTTGCTTTCATTTGAAAAGAGGACTTTGGACCACTGGGCGACAGTTCAGTTCTTATTCTCCTTAGCCCAGGTAAGCCTCTGACGTTATCTGTGGTTCAGGAGTGGCTTAACAAGAGGAATACAACTGTAGCCAAATTCCTCGACACGTCTCTGTGTGGTGGCTCTTGATGCATTGACCCCAACCTCAGTCCATTCCTTGTGAAGTTCACTCAAATTCTTGAATCGATTTTGCTTGACAATCCTCATAAGGCTGCGGTTCTCTCGGTTGGTTGTGCATCTTTTTCTTCCACACTTTTTCCTTCCACTCAACTTTCTGTTAACATGCTTGGATACAGCACTCTTGTGAACAGCCAGCTTCTTTGGCAATGAATGTTTGTGGCTTACCCTCATTGTGAAGGGTGTCAATGATTGTCTTTCTGGACAACTGTCAGATCAGCAGTCTTCCCATGATTGTGTAGCCTACTGACCCAAACTGAGAGACGATTTAAAGGCTCAGGAAACCTTTGCACGTGTTTTGAGTTGATTAGCTGATTGGCATATTCTAATTTGTTGAGATAGTGAATTGGGGGTTTTGGTTAAAATGTGAGCCAAAATCATCACAATTAAAAGAACCAAAGACAAACTACTTCAGTCTGTGTGCATTGAATTTATTTAATACACGAGTTTCACAATTTGAGTTGAATTACTGAAATAAATGAACTTTTCCACGACATTCATTGAGACGCACTTGTATATAAAATTGATCACAAAAAAAGCTACAGTCTTTCTCCTTCTGTGTTCCTTGAGAATGTTATGTTCCTTACACACATTCAAGGTCTCTTTCCATCAGTATGTGCTGTTTCTGAATGAACAAGCTGTTTCTATCAGTGCTCTCATGCTCTGTGTTCACAATACCAGCAGCGAGGAGAAACAGAGTGAGAGCGTCCTGTCCCAGACATTTTCTGACAGACATTGTCTGTAAATTAAAAGCCTGGTCCATTCATCTCCTGTCAGCAGCAACCTTCAGATCTGACTGGACGTGAGTTCAGAGAAAGTGTGACAGCTGAACACCGTGGGATCAATATTAGATCCAAATTTAATTTCAGGTTACATTCTGTCTCAGCGAGGAATGAAAACTTGAGAACTACCTATTGGTACAATCTGCAATGTACCTATAATTTTATTGTATTGATTTTGTGCTGTTGTGCCGCTCTGTCTGACTTGGCAGTGATGTTGTTTTGGTGACCTCCTGCCATTCAGATACAGACATCCTTTCAGCCATCGATCACCACAACAGCTTATATGACATTTGTACAGTGGACTACAAGATCTAATATCATGTTTAATGTACACTCTCAAAACTGCCTACATATGAAATTCTTTAAGATTTTTTTTTTAAACAGATGAGCTGCAAAAAGGCAAGTATAAAACAAGTGTGCATTTAAATGCAATGCTATGCGGTTTCCTCACTCTTTCTGTGCTTCTGTTTGTCTCAGTGTCTCAGTATGAACAAGTGTCAGATAAACAGATAAAGCTAAACAGGACACCACAAAAGTCCACACCATGATAACAGGCTCTGCACACCTTTGGTTTACAAACTATTCAAAAGTGTCTCACTGTCAGGTGTGACATGGCAGCTAGAAGGAAAAGGTCTGATAACATCGACAGCAGACCCAAAAGGGCAGTAAGCACATAAAGGGCTGTGATGGAACATGTACATCTGCTGCCAGTGGTTATTCTGGTCACAGATCACCCGCAGAGCAGCAGTGCAATACATTACGTGCATTCAAAGAGAAAGGCTCCAGTCTTTCCTACTGCATCTAATGACAAGCGCACACTGAATGCTTTTAGTTATTTTGCACATGCTTTTAAAATTATGGTACACATTATGGTTTCGGAATCAATGTTTCTTTAAATTTTCATGGTTTACAATCAGGTGACTAAGAATTCCAATAGAACACTTGGACACTGTGAATACTTATAAATTATAGATTTATTAGAAATTATAAAATGCATAGTTACATGGCTGGCTTTTGACTGGTCAATATGGTGTTCCAAACTTGCTAAAATCCATGATATGACATTAACAGCTGTGA
Source organism: Sinocyclocheilus anophthalmus (assembly GCA_018155175.1). Classification (NCBI taxonomy): domain Eukaryota; kingdom Metazoa; phylum Chordata; class Actinopteri; order Cypriniformes; family Cyprinidae; genus Sinocyclocheilus; species Sinocyclocheilus anophthalmus. The sequence continues at coordinate 71,741 of JADLZN010006545.1, read as the reverse complement.
CAAGAATCTGTATTTGCTGTATAGTACAGCATCTAAAACCATATTTCTTAAAATGATCATGATAAAAAATGAATGACTTAATTTGTATGTAATGTATCTTATATGTATCTTTATAAAGAAAGAAAGAAAGAAAGAAAGAGAAAGAAAGAAAGAAAGAAAGAAAGATGATAGATAGATAGATAGATAGATAGATTTAGATTTATCATACATTCTTGATCATTTCATTTGTTCATTAATGCCATCTTGGTTTAACAATTTGCCTAGGTTTGCCCAGTTTAGTTACTCACATGTTCTATTACTCATAGATTATTAAGATGAATACCTGTTGAAACCACTGTTTCATCTGTCCAGAATATGAGAAAGATGGACTGTGAACGACTGGAAAGAGCATCCACTATAAATTTCTTAAACCTGTGTGGAAAGCAACATCAGTGTTTCCAAGCAGGATGTGCAGCAGAACAATGAGATCAAAACATGCCTAATCCTGATCATCAGTTATCAGCTGTTCATTCACAGGACATCTTCCCAGTAGCTATCATTCACTCCTGTCCTGTCCTCTTACATAACCCAGTGTACCTGATTACATAAGGTGTAAAGATAACCTTTAAACAGTCTCAGAACCACCAAAAATAACACACACCTCTCTGTCACAGACCTGCTCTCACAAGCCTCTATTGAAGCAAAGCGATTTGGATGCTTTGCATCCATGAATAGACTCTCTTAGTGGATCTAGTGGTGGGTTGGTATCAGTGGAGAATGAATGAAAATATTTTCACCCCGTAAACCGGCACTGAGTGAAGGTTCTATGAGGCATGGATTTGTTAGTCATGACTTGCACTGTAAAAGCAATACAACCCTCTGTTATACAGCCACGCTTGACCAAATGTCTCACTGGTGAATGTTTCAGATGAATGCTTCTGTCAGATATCGTTCTAAGAGAGATTTCACAGAATATATATAAAAAAAAAATCTTGAAGAGCACTTGGCCATTTACTCAAGACTCTGAAAATTTACTGATGTCATTGCTTTATATAATAAAATCAAACCAAGCACAATTTATTTTAAAGAAAGACAACACAAGTGCATGTTTAAAGCAAATAAAATGTTTCAATTGCTAAAACGATAGACCTGTATAGCACAAAATTAAGACAAAATGTACGATGGCATTTCTTGTTGTCGAAAGATGTAGAGGAACTCCGGTGGCCGAGAGAGCTCAACGCGCTGCAACTTAAGAAAACACATGCAAATTGAAAAAACACCAGCAAATTAAGAAAACATCTTCATCAGTTTGACAACACACGCGCTGCAAATCCTCACAACACATGCAAATGAAGAAACGCGCTGCAAATCCTCACAACACATGCAAATGAAGAAACGCGCTGCAAATCCTCACAACACATGCAAATGAAGAAACGCGCTGCAAATCCTCACAACACAAACAAATAAAGAAACACGCTGCAAATACTCACAACACATGCAAATGAAGAAAACGCTGCTGAAATCTCACAACCACATGCAAATGAAGAACGCTGCAAATCCTCAAAACACATGCAAATGAAGAAACGCTGCAAATCATCACAACACATGCAAATGAAGAAACGCGCTGTAAATCCTCACAACACATGCAAATGAACGGAAATGTTTCATGGGGACCCAAAAAAGTGACGGACCCGGCTGGGATTTGTTTTGTGCAGTGGCTTTTTTTTGAGTTTCTGCTAGTGATTCCTTTTATTATTATTATTGAAGATATAACATTCACAGGGGATACAGTCATAGCAATAAAATACATACACAACCAGAATACAAAACAATAAACACATAAAGAATAATAAAAATGAAATAAACAGAACAAAAACAAATAAATAAAAAGTTAAATATCTTTTCTTTTTGTAAATAAATAAATCCTAAATAAATTAAAATAAAAAATAACTTTAATGGAAAATTACACATAAAATGTCAGCTTCAAAGAATACACAGGAGGTAACCTTACATCAAAGTCAATATTTTTCCATAAACACAGTAGTTTTAACAGCTTTCTTATTAAGTGATGAGCAGAGAGAATCATAAAATAATTTCAAATCAATACAAAAATCCTAAAATTGGGCATACAATTTAATGAAAGAAAGGACAACGGAATACAAATACAACGTGCAAACTTCAGTCAACTTGTTTTGGTTTTTCAGATCAAAATGTATTGCCCATTCTGTGGCATCCAGTGGCCGACTTTGCCAAGATTTTGCAGTTCATGTGAGCGAGATGTAAGCTTTGTCGTAGAGAATGCCCCTAGAACGGAGGGTGATGACCAGGTGTCATCAAACAAGACAAAAACAAGTTGACTGAAGTTTGCAAGTTGTATTTGTATTCCATTGTCCTTTCTTTCATTATCCTACTAAAAGGCCCTGATTAAATAATAATTTTCAATATCATTCTTACTGTCAATTTGCAATTTATTTTGACCTGGTTTTAATAATTAATGAAGCATTGCGGATTTCATTAACCTTGAATTTATATTTAGTTGAGAATATTTAATTAAGTTAGCAATCTTATATAACGTTTCACAGTTACTCTTGTAATTCGTCAGATTATTTAGGCTAATAATAACCAAAAAAAAAAAAGCTAAGGAATTATATGATCAGGATGTTAAAATAAACAAAAACTCACCTTTCAGTTCATCGACAACTCCACTGACCAATAGCCACTGCACAAATTGTATGCCCAATTTTAGGATTTTTTTGTATTGATTTGAAATTATTTTATGGATCTCTCTGCTCATCATTTAATAAGAAAGCTGTTAAAACTACTGCATTGATGGAAAAATATTGATTTTGATGTAAGGGTTACCTCCTGTGTATTATTTGAAGTTGACATTTTATGTGTAATTTTCCATTTAAGTTATTTTTTATTTGAATTTATTTATGATTTATTTATTTTAAAAAAAACTTTAAATTTATTTGTTTTTGTTCTGTCTATATTTCATTTGTATTATTCTTTATATATTTATTGTTTTCTATTCTGGTTGTGTATGTAATTTATTGCTATGACTGTATCCCCTGTGAATGTTATATCTTCAATAATAATACAAAAAAAAAGGAATCACTAGCAGAAACTCAAAAAAAAAGCCACTCCACAAAACAAATCCCAGCCGGGGCCGTCACTTTTTTGGGTCCCCATGAAACATTTCAGTTGTGGTCCGTGCTATTTGCAGCGCTTTCTTCATTTGCATGTGTTGTGAGGATTTGCAGCGCGTTTGTTCATTTGCATGGGTTGTGAGGATTTGCAGCGGTTTCTTCATGTGCATGTGTTGTGAGGATTTGCAGCGTTTCTTAATTTGCATGTGTTGTGAGGATTTGCAGCGTTTCTTCATTTGCATGTGTTGTGAGGATTTGCAGCGTTTCTTCATTTGCATTGTGTTGTGAGGATTTGCAGCGCTTTTCTTCATTTGCATTGTGTTGTGAGGATTTGCAGCGCTTTTCTTCATTTGCATTGTGTTGTGAGGATTTGCAGCGCTTTTCTTCATTTGCATTGTGTTGTGAGGATTTGCAGCGCTTTTCTTCATTTGCATTGTGTTGTGAGGATTTGCAGCGCTTTTCTTCATTTGCATTGTGTTGTGAGGATTTGCAGCGCGTTTCTTCATTTGCATGTGTTGTGAGGATTTGCAGCGCGTTTCTTCATTTGCATGTGTTGTGAGGATTTGCAGCGTTTCTTCATTTGCATGTGTTGTGAGGATTTGCAGCGTTTCTTCATTTGCATGTGTTGTGAGGATTTGCAGAGCGTTTCTTCATTTGCATGTGTTGTGAGGATTTGCAGCGCGTTTCTTCATTTGCATGTGCTGTGAGGATTTGCAGAGCGTTTCTTCATTTGCATGTGTTGTGAGGATTTGCAGCGTTTTCTTCATGTGCAGGGTGTTGTGAGGATTTGAAGCGTTCTTCATTTGCAGTGTTGTGAGATTTGGCAGGTTCCTTCATGCATGTGTGTGAGGATTTGCAGCTCGTTCTTCATTTGCATGTGTTGGAGGATTTGCCAGCGTTTCTGCATGTCCATGTGTGGGAGGATTGGCAGCGTTTCTCATTGAAGTGTTGTGAGGATTTGCAGCGCGTTTTTTTTTTTGCATGTGTTGTGAGGATTTGCAGGCGTTTCTTCATTTGCATGTGCTGTGAGGATTTGCAGCGCGTTTCTTCATTTTGCATGTGTTGTGAGGATTTGCAGCTCGTTTCTTCATTTGCATGTGTTGTGAGGATTTGCAGCGTTTCTTCATTTGCATGTGTTGTGAGGATTTGCAGCGCGTTTCTTCATTTGCATGTGTTGTGAGGATTTGCAGCGCGTTTCTTCATTTGCATGTGTTGTGAGGATTTGCAGCGTTTCTTCATTTGCATGTGTTGTGAGGATTTACAGCGTTTCTTCATTGCATGTGTTGTGAGGATTTGCAGCGTTTCTTCTTTTGTATGTGTTGTGAGGATTTGCAGCGCTTTTCTTCATTTGCATTGTGTTGTGAGGATTTGCAGCTCGTTTCTTCATTTGCATGTGTTGTGAGGATTTGCAGGGCGTTTCTTCATTTGCATGTGTTGTGAGTATTTGCAGCACATGTGTTGTCAAATTTGTTTTCTTAATTTGCTGGTGTTTTTTCAATTTGCATGTGTTTTCTTAAGTTGCAGCGCGTTGAGCTCTCTCGGCCACCGTAAAAGGAACAGTTAATGTGACAAACTACTCCAGCATGAAATTTGTAACCTTTTTTATGAACTGCATGAGTCATTCATTCAACAGATTCATTCAAAATTGCTGATTAATGAATGAATGAATCAAGTTATTGTCTTTTATAACAAGTCATTGAATCATTCAGTAAAACAATCTGTTCAAAAGTGCTGATGCATTCAGTGTTGATAGCAGACAAAACCATTAATTTTGTCGTCAGTTTGTTTTCAACTATTTTCGGTGGTGAGTCAAAAACCGAAAAAGCAACTGTCAATTATACTATTACGTTCTTGTTTATTGAACTGTTCAAAGTAGCATCACCCTAGCAATCACGCTGTTTTTCCCAATATATATTTAAGAATATATTATATTGGTTTTGTAAGGTTTATTATTCAGTAAGCAACTGACCCACAATGTAAAAAACTTTTTTACATTTTATCACATTTATGCTGATAATATTGCACAAAATCTACAAGGACATGCTGCCGCTCAGAGTGACCAGCATCACTCTACAATCAAGAAGAAGTCATTACCTGTTTCATAGCCTGTTTTTGTGCAATCTATCTATTAGATGATAGAAATAGTATAGAGTATGGTAATTGTTACGGAAGGAACAGAGGAAGCATGCGGATCCATATGCAGAGCTTTATTCAAAGGCGTGGTCACAAACAGGCATGGGTCAATAATCAGCAAACAGTCATGAATGAGGCAAGACAAAGACTATTCCTAGGGCAGGCGTGGGTCATCGATCGGCGAACAAAATCCAGAGGGCTTGACAAAAGGGGTAATCTGTAAACACGAGCAATAGTCCAGGCTGGGGCAAACAGTATCCAAGACAGGGTCAGGCAAACGGGTAATCCAATATACACAGGCGAGAATCAAATGACCGGAAAACAGGCAAGGCAAAACTAGACTGAGACTAAGACTTGGAAAATAAACAATGGCTAACGAACAAGCTCCGTAGTGTAGTTGCGCGAAGACAGCGATAATGCTAACAATACTCGGCAGTGAGAGAGAGGAAGTCCATGGCTTAATTAGCATGTCTGATTGGATTCAGCTGTATGTGTCTAATCAGTGCAATGGATGCTGGGATATGTAGTCTGGGAAGACATGCAACAGTTTGTGTAGTGTGAGAGTCAATGTAACGAAAGGGTGACCTCTGGTGGCAATCGGACGGAAGTCCTGGACAGGATTTGGGGACAGAATCTCTGTGATAAATCCTATAATTAAAACCAAATAACACAGTTTCTATTTTAAGATACTTTAAAATGTAATGCATTATTTTATTTTGAATAAATTCGGTTCTTTTTCATTTTTATTTATCAAGGAATCTTGAAAAAAAAAATCACAGGTTCAAAAAATAGGCGAAGATGTAGTAAAGGACAGTGAAAATCAAGCTGTGCCACCACAGGGAATAAAATACTTTGAATATATATATATACTCTAAAAATGCTGGGTTGTTTCAAACCAATGTTGGGTCAAATATGGACTAACACAACTGTTGGGTTAAATTTTGGTTAAATTTTTAAATGAGCTTTTTAACCCAACAGTTGGGTTAGTCAATATTTGACCCAACATTGGGTTGAAAAAACCCAGAATTTTTTAGAGTGTACATATAGAAAAACATATTTTAATTGTATCGCATTTTGCAATTTTACAACATTACTGTATTTCTTGATCAAATAAATGCACGCCTGATGAGGCATAAGATATATATATATCCTATAGATATATATATATACACACAGTAGATAAAAAGCTCTAATTTATTATTCTTTATTACTGTTTCCACGGAGTCATCTGAGGACACGTTACAGTGATTCATGTGAGAATGCAGATAAACAATCAAATTTACAAGCTGTTTCTCCAGCATAATAAATATGGTGATATTTGCCTTGAAGTAAAAGATCTGAAGCTGTAAGGATGAGGGTTTAAATTGTCACTGACTGAGAGTCACTGGAGAGTTACTGCTCCACAGACATCTTTTTTCCATCATGTTGCCTTTAAGCTTCAAGCTAAGCCACTCCATGGAGGTCTCAACCTGCAACCTGCCAGCCACATTTGTTTTAAAACAGCAAATGGCCAGTTTCCAGTCGCTAGTTTGACGCAGTGTGTTACAGGGTTTGAACACACATCCATTAAGTACACGTGCAGCTGGAGTGCTCATGCTGAGACACTGCCTTCTAACTCTGCCCACCGCTTTGTGCAAAAAGCCGGTGGTGGAGATTAGCGGTGGATGCTCGGTCTAATTGGAGTTTAATCATAGCCCAGCTAGGTGGTAGGGAAGACCTCCACTGGCAGTCCCCAACCAGTATTGACTGGCGACGGGGTTGCCATGGCAACGGGGCAATCAAAGAGCGAGGCTGATGAATGGTGAATGTCTGTTTGAGAGTAAAGCTGTGGTCCAGAGCATTCTTGCATTGAGATATTCACACACACATGCACACGTCACACCCTTGGGAGACTTGTGAGAGTACTTCATATTGATTATCACTATATGATGTCCTTTATGGTCAGTGCATGAACATAATGATAGGGATATCTTCAGATTTGTGTATTGGCATGCCAAAGCACACTAATAACAGACCTTATATATACAGAAAATGCTTCATGCTCATTGTTACACCGCTGTAGCAAATCTGTTTGTTTGCACAAATCTCCATTTGTGCTGAAACAGATGTTGTCAACATAATTACTATAAAAAAGCATCAGAACAATCGAGCTCAAATACTAAACAACCAAACATGATTGTAACAGCCTGCACATTTTTCAATTTGCTCTGTTTTGACATTTTAATGTCATTTGTTACCATGGTAATCCTTGAAATGATAGCACAAACAAGAGGATGCAAGAACTTTTTTTTCAACGCCAAGCTCTCTCCTTTTGATTACTTCCTTTTGGACAATGGGGGAAGCAGAGACATAAAAATTGATTTTTGTTTGAAAATGGAAAAAACAATTAGTACATTCAGGTAATTGTCAATTATTAGAACAAGATATGGCTTTTTACTTCTATAATGGCTGTGCTATCAAATTTGTCAAAAGTACAATAATAACTGGCTGGTAGGAAGTGCTTTTAAATGAATCAGGAAAACATGCATTTCGCAATCAGATTTTATTTTTTTTATATACAGTATATATGCTGAATTGTATTATAAATGAGAGTACACTTGACTTTGACTATTACATTAAAGGACACATTGCAATACAATTTTATTTTAAAAATTATCCTGAATTCATACATTCACATAAAGTAAAAAATGTCAGCCCTCAAAACGCTGTTTCAGGGAAACTAATAACTTGGAAGAAGCATACTACCAAACAATCGCTATTGGGCATTTTAAATCAGAATGTGACTGATTAGACTTGCAATACAAGAACTGTTATGCAAGAGTTATGCGAGAACCGCCTCTTTTATGAATAATGACTTTCCAGGGGGTGTCCGGAGGGTTAGCCATGCAGAGGTAATCTTTCAGAACAGCCCAGTATGAGGCTCTCACTAACCTTCGCTCATCTTTAGACGAGTGTATGTGTGTGCGTATGAATATGGTTGTGTGTGAAAAAACGATCAGAAATTTTAGAGCGTGTTGGTGAATGTGCGCTTATATCAAGGTCCTCTATTGATAGACAAGCAGCAGTTATTCTGAAAGGACAACTAACATGCTTTTGCTGATGTATTTATAGTTTTTCTGGCATGTGCATTCAATGTATTATTGCCTTTTTGTCACTGAATTAGTACCGGCTAGCTAGAGAAACACAGAAAAAAGATCATTGTAAGCAGTTGCTTCGTTTTAATGGGGTTCTCTTTTACAATCATGATTCTTGGGCAATGAACCATTACAAAGATGAAGAATTAATTTAACCTTTAAAGGAATGAGAAGTGATGTAGCAAATTATACATGTGGCCCTAGGATACTGTCTGTTAACTATGTGATTAAAAGGAAAACAACAGCTTCTAATTAGTGGTCCATCAGCGGCAGGAGAAACGAGTCGAATTTAACTTGGTTAAAGGTCAGCTTTAAAAGTCATGCTTTTTTTGAACCGCAACATGACTTAAAGGAATATTTTATCCAAAATAAAAATCGTTACTATTTACATCGCCCTCCAGGTCTCCAGACTCTAGACGAGGACCAAATTGACATTAATCACTGATCACCCCAATGGATCCTATGCAGTGAATGGGTGCCGTCAGAAGGAGAGTTCAAACTGCTGATAAAAACATCACAATAATCCACAACTAATCCATACGACTCCAGTACATCAATTAGCATCTTTTAAAGTGAAATGATGTGTGTTTGCAAGAAACAAATCAATCATTAAGGCATTTTAACTTCAAACCATTGCTTCCAGCAAAAATAAGAGTCCTCTATCCATAATATTGCTTTCTCCAGTGAAATAGTCATCTCGTCTGAATCAGGAGAGAAATATGCAGATCACCCCAACACGTTCCAGAAACAAAAACAGTCCAAAACGGTTCTAAACAAATATGTTAGTCAATTTTAATGTGAGAGGACAGCAGTGGATGGACATTTTAACTGGAGGAATCATTATTATGGACTACAGACTATTCTGGCCAGAAACAACGGTTTAAAGTTAAAATGCCTTGATTATGAATTTGTTTCTTACAAACAAGAAACTTTCAAATCACAAGACATTACAACCAATAGATGAGTCGTGTGATTACTTGTGGATTATTGTGATGTTTTTATCAGCACTTATAAATACAAAATACAACACATCATATGCTTTAACATGTATTAACTGTATACTTTGTTCAAAAACTAAATATTATCTTGCTGCTCACAAGCTACAACACAACAACATGTGAGGAAATGTATGATTGCACAAAGGAGAAAAATTTGTAGTTAAAAAAGTGACAGAAGAAGCAGAATTGGTAAGATAAATCATACATTCAAAAAACTACTGTACTTCATAAACCGAATAATACGCTTGTGTAAATGTCTGAAATGTGCCAACATTTAAGAACAAGTCCTTGTCTATTACTGTTTTATCTCCCAAATAGCCTTTAATGTCATGAAAATAAATCTAAGTGATATTTCCTCCATTGCGAGAGTGTGATATTTTCTCTGTAAACAAAGAGCTATTTGAAAGAGTAATTTAGGTTTCTGCATCTTCCTAATGCTAATGGAGGTTTGTGGACATGTGAGCCACGGGAGCATCTGTACTTAATGGCGTGCCATAGGAACCGTGCCACTGAAATGCTAATAGACATCACTTATAATATACTCATTATTTTATATTAAGCTATGGAAGCAGCACACACTATTTAATGCTGTATAAATACAGTGTTTTGACTGACCTATTGAACCAGCCATTCTGCTCTTACATGTGCCAAATGGTGTTAGTGCAAAATAGATAAATTGTATGACCAGAAGCTGCAATAATCTCTATATTCATCAGTATTCATTGTGTTTTTTTTTAACTGAGAACAATGTACATACCATAAAGGAAAAATTCACTCAAAAATTTATATTTGCTGAAAATGTTCTCACCCTTAGACCATTCAAATGTAGATGATTTTGTTTCTTCATCGGAACAGATTTAGAAAATTTTTGCATTGCATCACTTTCTCACCAATGGATCTTCTGTAGTGAATGGGTGCCGTCAAAATGAGAGTCCAAACTGTTAATAAAAACACCATAATCCACAAGTAATCCACATGACTCTAGTCCAGCAATTAATGTCTTGTTAAAAAAAAACATCATTAGGGTTTTTTTTTTTTTTACTTTAAACTGTCACTTCTGGTCAAAATATAAGTCCACAATCCATAGTAACACTTCCTCCAGGGAAAAAGTCTATCTTTTGTTGTCCTCCTACATCAAAATCCACTGACATTGTTTAGAATCATTCACTGCATAGGATCCAAAGGTGAGCAAGTGATGTAATGCTAAATTTCTCCAAATCTGTTCTGATAAAGAAACAAACTCATCTACATTTTTAATGGCCTGAGGGTGAATACATTTTCAGCAAATTTGAGTTTTTGGGTGAACTATTCCTAAAATGTGGTGAGATACCTGCATTTATATATGTTGATATAAGAAACATTTTTGTAATGCTGCATTTATTACATTGACTTTGCACAATAACATTCATCTGAAATTTATCCAGCACAAGAGTGGCTCTTAGCTGTAAGTACAGCCTATTGTAATTACTTTTCAGCACCACGGACAGCCCCTATTGCTAGTACACTGAGGAGGCTTCACGAGTGAATAACATGCCACTTAAGCCTGGGAGAAGCTGTTTAATGACAATCTTTTTCACGGTTGTCATTCCTTGAAAGAGGCATTCCGAGCACATGGCACGCACACACCTCTAAGAAACCAGGTCACGTTTTTCCTAGCGTTACACTGTTATCTTGCTCAACAAATGGAATAGGAAAGAATATGGTCACATCCAAATAGAACAGAAGCAAGACTCAAGGATGCATAAACTGCAAAGAAACTGTTGTTTAGCTTAAACCAATTGGAAAACTGTTTGATTACTTTCATTTATCCCCCTACACCCACCCCCATCCCTCGGAAACAGAATCCTCTCTTAATGTTAAAAATTAAAAATAGTAATAATAATAATAACAATAGACTGTACAGACATATTTAATTATTGTCATTAATTCAGAATATATTTTTTATAATAATCTGCCCCATGCTGGATCAGTCAGGGTTTGAGTGAACCCAGAAACTTGTTCTGTATCTATTCTGCCTGTACAAATCACCCAGGAAAAACTATGCGCATCTGTTTAGTATGAGACAAGCGCATTTTCTGAAGCCGATGGTCTCACAGGGCAAAGCCACATACACATGGGTCTGCATGAGGATGATGCCTCAACTGCTCCCCAGTTTGCATTTGGTTGTCAAGGAGATTGTCAGACTCTTTGAGAAACCCTGAGCCAAGTACATAGCGTTCTCTTATTCATCAGACATGCATTTCCAGACCTCTTTTGTTCTATTAAACACAATGTCTACTCATATTTCACTTTGTTTGCTACATCCGACAACATGTTTTTACATTTGAAACTCCTTTTTATTGATAATGTAAATGATTTTTAAAAAAAAAAAAAAAAAAAAAACCTCTTTCACCAAACTATTCACAAGATTTTATTAAACAACTTTAAAGAAGAGCATGAGGTAAAATATATGCAGTTAATAATCCTATTAATTAATTTACATGCAAAACAAGAAACTGAATAGGCAATAGCAAATTCATTATCTTATTACAAAAGGAAAATAACAAGAATTTCATATTTTCCCCCCCCCCCTTGATTATTCATTATACATATCTTTTTGTATACATTATATATTTATTTTGAAATAAATATCTAATGTATATATAATGTAATGTTTATTTCATGAATAATGTATAATGAATGATATGCTTTATTTATTTCAGGAAAGTAATTTAAAGTGATCATACTTCACATATATTCGTTTATATACTGCTTTGCATCGTCATCTTAAGTTTGAAAGCTACGGACAACACTTGGAAATAACTATAAGTAATATATTATATACAATGTAGTCGGTTGACAGCTCAGTCTCTCTCGGTCTAATTGCGAAGAAGCAACTGCATGTTCTAGTATTGGAATAACTTATTTAAATAATGAGAACGTAATGTATATTTGTGCCCTGTTTATGAACCTGGAAACCTCCCTCGTCTGTCGACATGAGAAAGGTACGCGGGGCTTCCTATTGTGTGTGGCGAGTGGTGGGGGGGGGTGGTTGTTGTAGAAAGGGGTGTCCTACAATGTTTCCAACCGGTTGGTCGCCCAAGAGCTGGGGTGCGGGGGGTGGGCCTTTGGCGCGGGGGGGGACATGGGCATGTGGACGCACCATGTCTCTGTGTGGGGCAGTCCCCTTACGGGCCTTATCTGCACAGGGGTTGGTGACCCAATGGACGGGCCGGGGGTCGTGCGCTCACGCATCGCCAACCATACAAGTGTATTAACGGGGGGAAAGGGGAGGCATGAAGTGTCCGCACAGAGGCCGGCATCAGCCTGTGCCAAATGTCCTCTCCAATAGTTGACGGCTCTGTGCCTTTCGGCACGTCGACCGGGAGAAATGTCGGATATATTTCCACTGGAGAGCAACATACCAGGTAAAGGAAGTTCAGGTAAATTTAACTTAACAAAGTTCTATGGTGCGCCTCTGGCGCAAATTAGTTGTGCCAGGACCTCTGGGTGGTGGCTTGGGCGAGTTAACGTACTTTTGGATGTCTCATGAGTTAGTATAGGCTGAAGGGATTGGTTGACAAGTTCGTTCACCGCGGCATAGAACCGAGTGGACTTCAATTCTTAACTTAGGCCGTGAAGCGGCCGTCAGGGTAGACTGGCAGACGCGTATCCAGCGGGGGGGGGTTGGTTTATTGGAGGTCAGGTGCGCAACACGTGTGTAAATTGCACTCTAGGTTCGTTTTGCTGCAGTTTTATTGGTCCTGGGCGGTAGGGTACAAAAGCGGACCGAGGTAGGTAAGGGGTCGTGTTGTACCTTATTTTCCCCTAAATGGTACATATTAGTACATTACAAATGCATATTAGTACCTGAAGCGTACATTTTAATATACGTTTCGAAAGAGTACCGCCACAGTTTTTGTATCTTCGGTTTTCTGACAGTGTACAGTGTACGCGTCAGGCGTTTCCTGAAATATTGCGTGAAAAACTGGCGGGTTTCCCGATAAAACGTAATAAAAACATTTCTGTACCGCACGTCAATAATGCACATAAACCTGCATGTTTCAATGTCTGTGATTTAATTTGTTGGCGACAAAGGAAAGTAGTTTTTACAACTTATCCCTGTGCAAAATACCACAGTACCACGCTACTAGGGTGAGTAACACAAATATATACAAACCATGAACGTTTTGTGCATGAATTTATTGTATAAAATCTTGTTTGTTTTAAACCCTGTAGTCCAGATCAAATCAAAATGAAATACAGAACTACAAGTTGCATAGGCTTACAGCTCACAAAACGTTGGACAGTACAGAATGTGCTGTACTGCAAACAGTGAGGACTAATGTGCGTGATATATTCACAATAAAGTATGGCCACGAGTGCATCAGAAGCCAGAAATCAAATTACAAGATGGCATGCTGATGCAAATGACATCAATATATTTTTATACCCATATTACATTTTCAGTGGCCTTAGAAGGGTAGTGGTCATGTATGAGAGTGAATCCATCCCTGTATCTCATTTCTAATTGGTTAGTAGCACCATTAGCAGTATGGTAGTAAAACTCACTCCATGATACAGCAACCAACTATAATTATGTGCTGCATTCTGCAGTGCATTAAGCAGCTGAAACTCTTGCACCTGTTGGACACATATGAAGGTTCAACAGTACCACTCATTCAAATACCTTTTAGCATCTTAAATTGACATTGCGAGATATTTAACATGTTTCAAGGCTCATTAGTGCCTATGAAAGGACTTTTTTAATCTTTGGTTGCATGGACCACCAAAATGGGAAGCAAAATGACTCTGCTGATCTCTGCTTTACTAAACAAGCACATTTCAGTCTGCTTTTTCTTATACCTTGCCCTCACTTTCTTTTCTTTTCTCTCTCCCTTTTTCTCCTGTTTGTCTGTCATGCATCATTTATTACTGCTGGTGCTCTGTCTGTCTCCGTCTGGTGTTCATTTATCTCTTTCTCCTATCCTTGTCTCCTTTCTCCCTCACCTTCTGTTCTTTACGATCTCCTCAACGCACTCTCCCTCCAATCTTGCCTCTTTTTTCTTGTTGCCTGTAGACATCTCTGTAAGTCTCCTAGCTGTGGTCGTAGGTTTCTGTGGGCTCGCCCTTTTGGTAGTCTCTCTCTTTGTCTTTTGGAAGCTGTGCTGGCCTATTTGGAGAAGCAAGGCGCTCTCATCCAATACTGACAGCTGCCCACTGGGGGTGCTGCCCGAGGCCCCCCCGGCCCCGGCGCCACCTCCGGTGTCTCGTTCTGTTTGTCCTCATCCTGACACCAAGGCAATTGGAATTGTGGGAAGGCAGCCATCACACATCCAGTACGAGGATGAGGAGGATAAGAAGAGGAAGGTACCAGAAGTGAAGGTCAACGGCCGCAGCTCGGTTAAGATTCTGGAGGTGGCCATGAAGATCAGCCAGACGTCACCAGACATCCCTGCCGAGGTGCAGCAGGCTCTGCGTGACTGTCTGAGCAAGCAGGCCAAAATCCAGAGGCAGACCACTGAACCTACCTCGTCCTCCAGGTGATACACACATCTGAATGCCAATTACATGATAAATTACAGTACATGGAAATCTACTTTTGATGCCTGATTGCACACTGAATGACACTACAGAAGAGGGTTAATCATTTCATTATTGCCACTTGAGTAAATAACTCATAAGGATTAGAAAACAGAACATATATGTAATTGAGCAGATATGCTTATAAAGGGGTTCCTTTACTGAATGATAAACACATGCTGAATGATTTTTAATCAGTGTGTGCCTTTGAATACAGCAAATGAGGCAGCAGCTGTTTTTTCATTTATGAGATATCTACATTTATGCTTTTCATGGTTGCCTTCCAGCTGGAAATATAAACAACCAGATCCGAGCCAAAGCACAGCTACTAAGTAGATTAAGCCAGCTGTATACAGCATTTTAAAATAATAAATAAATATCCTTTTATATATATTTAGCCTACACACACATATACACCGTATTTTTCTATTAACTGAACATCTACTAACACAACAAAAATTTTAAAAAATAATAATTAATTAAAAAAAATAATAATCATGATAAAACAATATATATACGTATAATGATTAGTAAAATTAATAATATTAGTAAAAATTAATATTTGTATACTACATATATAGTAAACTATATACAGTACGTCCAAATAAAAGGAATTAAGGTATAAAATGTATTATCACAACTTTTATTTTCATGTATTTACCCTGTTGACAGTGTGATGGCACGTCTCCTGGTTGCTACATACGCCCATTAATCACTACAGTTCACCAATCAGAGCCCTAGTGTCGCATTGCCATAGCAACAGCATTAAATGACACCAGCAATTACACAATCAGCTCTTCTTCTCTTTGTTTCATGCGGCACCGTGTTTAAAGAAAGCAGGGATGTAATTAGTGTTGCCACGCAATAGCGCTGACATGCTGCGACTGTTTGTTCGACTGGGGAAGTGAGGAACAGCTGTGCTCGGTTCCTCGTGGAATCCATTATTGACAAGCCACAGAATTGTCATTAAAAACTTCAACATGGTGTAACAAATAAGGTGTCCTAATAAATCGCACATTGATGCAGTGCATGAAAAGGCCAGGAGAAGTTACTCAAAGGTCATTGTGAAAGACTGTTTGACTGGGCTTGGGTTGACACATTTTGTTCTTGTTTTCCTATTCTTCTGTCATTTCTTAAATATTACCTTCTCTGGAGTACATCACTTGGACTCTAGTTTCACTTCCAAAATTAAAGAAACAATAAATAAATAGGCAGATACCTTGAGATAATGGCAAACCATCTTCAAAAGACTTTAAAATAGGCTAAGTGTGGTCATTTCATGGTATAGGTTGATCACTAAAGTGAGCAGAACTATGCCCGTTTCTATAGTGCTATAGTTAAAGGGCTCATGAACTGCCTCTGTTTTTTATTTTGTACTGTGCTCTGAGGTCCACTTATAATGTTGTCAAGATTTTTACATTAAATAAAAAAACATCATAGTTTATTAGAAATAAGCTATTTTCTGTCCTGTTACTAACCCCTCTTATCAGAACGCATATGTGTGGCGGACTGTAGACTCAGAAGTAAATGCCAACTGCTATGATTGGCTAACACTTGTGTGTTCGGCACAGCATCGTCTTTTAGTTTCAATCTTTTTGAAAATCCTGCATCAAATTGTGCCTGGTTTGTAAACAAATCCACAGTAAAATGAAGTGAACAAAAGACCGAGTTGTAACTGACACGGTCTGGAACTTCATTAAAAATAAAGTTAATCCACTGCCTTCAATATAAGCTGTTTAGACTAATGACAAAGTTTTGAATTTTGAAACTTACAGGATGTTTTTATAGTACAATGACCTCTTATATATCAAAAGATCAAGGGGATTTTGTTTTCTCAGTTCATGACCCCTTTCAAATTTTTAACTGAATTACTGTATGCACTATTCATTTCATTGCATGATCATATTACACATTCCGGCAAAAATGAACTTCCTTCTGCTGTAATATGATAAAACACTATTGTTAGATAGCTTGCATAAACCAAAAGCCAAAATCAAATGAGTAGACAGGATAGTTTTATTTCATATGTAGCGATCAGTCATCAGTGTATACTGCAACAGGTAACTGACAGGTGTCTGTGCAAATAGGACTTGAATATTTCCACCTCCTCCACAATCTCTTATATGGCAGAGTAAAAATACACATTGAAATCCAATTCATTTTGATTGGCAAGATGTTTCAGAAACATTGCCATCAAACACTGGATTTTGAAAGAAGTGCTCTTCAAAACATCCGAAGACAGAAGTTAATTACTCTGTCTATCTTCAATTTATCGTTGCATTGTGCTGGGATGTTTGTGCAAATTGCAAGGCATAATGTGCAGCAAACATGTGCAGGTGACAGACAAGAGATGGACAAAATAGAGAGAGAAAGAGAGATTGACAGTGATTATGAGATCAGGTGAGAAAAACAGCAAAAACAATTGAGTGGAAACACTAAAAAAAAGTTACAATTTGGTAAATATTATGATACATCTGCTGTCATCGTCTTAAAGGTGCTAGTTGCTAGGAAACACCACGGATAAGTAGAGAAATATGATTTCCTCATAGGAGTCAAGATGAGTGCTGAAAATGGGTTTTCTATAGTAAAAAGATCCAGGCCTAACTATTGTGATAAAATCTTGTGAAGTCTAGAATATAAAAGTTAAATCAACGCATTTGAAGAGTAACATGCGGTACTAAAGTGCTTGTTTTCCAGTGCTAGGGAGTAATTAACTAAAAGGAACCTTAGTTGCTACTAAAGGATAGTTTACTCAAAAATGAAATTTTGCTGAAAAGTAACTTACACTCAGACCATCCAAGTTGTAGATGAGTTTTCCCCCCATCAGAACAGATATCAGAAATTTAGCATTACCCATTAATGAATGGGTGCCGTCAGAATGAGAGTCCAAACAGCTGATAAAAACATCACAATAATCCACAAGTAATCCATACGAGTCCAGTCCATCAATTAACATCTTGTGCAGGAAAAAAAACACCTGTTTGCAATAAACAAATTCATCATTAAGACGTATTTAACTTTCTTCCATCCATAATATTGCTTCTTCTAGTGGAGACAGTTCAAAACAATATGATAGTGGCTTTTGATGTGAGAGGACACCGGTGGATGAACTGTTTCAGTGGAGGAAGCGTCCAGTGGATATTTTGGCCAGAAACAATGGTTTAAAGTGAAATACATTAATAATAGATTTGTTTCTTACAAACATTCAGCTTTTAACTTCACAAATTGTTAACTGATGGACTTGAGTTGACATTATTGCGTTGTTTTCATCAGCTGTTAGAACTTTCATTCTGATGGCACCCATTCATTGCAGAAGATCCAATACACCAAAATATTTAGTAACTATATGAAATATTTACTTTTATTTTTTTTTCATAAGTAGCAATAAAGTTCTTCTCTTTTCATAGGCACAATTCTTTCCGCCGACACCTGCCACGGCAGATGAATGTGACCAGTGTGGACTTCAGCATGGACGCTCTACCTGTGCGCCAGTCTTCTGCAGTCAGTATCGGTCGTATCAAACCTGAACTGTACAAGCAGAAGTCTGTGGACTCTGAAAACGGAGCCAAGGAGCCAGTAGAGACGTGCGGCAAGCTGAGCTTTGCCCTCAGCTACGACTACGAGGAACAAGCTCTAGTTGTTCGCATTCTAAAGGCCCTGGACCTGCCCGCCAAAGACTTCACAGGCACCTCCGACCCCTACGTGAAGATCTACCTGCTTCCAGAGCGCAAAAAGAAGTTTCAGACGAGGGTCCACCGCAAGACGCTCAACCCCATGTTCGATGAGACGTTCCGCTTCCCTGTGGAGTACAGTGAGCTGTGCAATCGCAAGTTGCACTTCAGCGTGTACGACTTTGACCGCTTTACGAGTCATGACATGATCGGAGAGGTGGTGGTTGATAACCTGTTTGAGCTGTCTGACCTATCACGCGAAGCTGTGGTTTGGAAGGACATCCTTGCAGCCACTACAGTAAGTACAGTGCGTATAGAAAAGCAAAGGTCATAACCTGTACTTTCCTCAGATACCTCAATGAGACCAGATTTCTGGCAGGTTTTAATTTTTGAATTCAGTTTAAACTGAATTTGAATTAAGGTAGCAAACAGGGTGCAGAATTGTAATGTGTATTTTGGGAAGTAGAATTTAAATGAATTGAAACTCAAAGAAATTCAGATTTTTTGTCAAGATTTTGTTGAATGTTGGCTGGACAAAGATTTGTTTAAAAGATGAACAAATGAATGAATGAACAGAAGTACAAGGACAACTGTATTCACTTATGTACTAGCTGGTCACATACCTCTGCATCAATCAAACAGAGCTCAAAGGAAATCTGACTGCACAAATGTGAAGGTCTCATTAATGGATAGATTGATCTGTTATGTAAAGCCAGGTGCCGGGGAGGGCTCATCTCCAAACTGACTCACCCTTTCAGGGCACCCCTTCCAAATATAGATCCAATTGCCAGTTTCCAGAGCCACAGGAAACATGATTATCAAGCCAGAGCCTTCAAACGACAGCCATGACTAATCCAACAGGTGTGGAATTGAGTTTGTCCTAACGTCCCACTGACTGCAGAGTACAACAAGAAATGTTACCGGCAGTACATTTTTAGGACAAAGTAACCTAAGCAATTTCCTCCGTAGTATTTTTTTTTTTAAACCTTAGCCCACTCATTATGCCTCAGTTAATATATAAGAGCTTATGTAATCACATCAGTCATGTTGTTTATGAGGGTTTTTAAGGATAGCTTTTCTTAAAGGGATAGTTCACCTTAAAATGAAAATTCAGTGATCATTTAATTACTCTTTAAAATCTGTATGACTTTCTTTCTTCTGCCGAGCACGGATTGCATTTTAAAGACTGTTACAACTGTTTTTGTTTACAGTACAATTACTATACCAGTCAATGGGATCCAAAACAACCCCAGTGGACACCATTGACTTTCATTGTATGGACTGCAACACAAGACATTTTTCAAAATATCCTCTTTTGTATTTCACATATAAAGTCAAATAGGTTTGGAGTGACATGAGGTTGAATAAATAATATTATTTTTTTATTTTTTGATGAACTATCACTTTAATAGTTAGCACTTTAATAATATCAAAAGTATTTAGCCTAATGATGAGCATACTAGTTATCTGAAGAAAAAAGGTGTAAAGGTTGGGTAAAGAAAAAGGTTTGGGTACTTAGTTCAGAATCTATGATTTCAAACATCAACTGAAACATTAAACCCTAGTTTAAGTGGTAATATGCACACAGGATTGACGTTATATATTATTACATACTGTATATACTGACTTGTTAAACTGCTAGATGATCTGTTGAGGTGAAAGGCATCGTTTGTCACACTCACCTCACTTACAGTGAGTCAGATGCATTTAACAATGTCATTCCACTGACTTCCTGCTTCAAAGACAAAGTGAATGGTGACAGCGTTTCATTTTGTTCACCATCGAGAGAATCTGTGGTTATGACTCATTCCTGTTTGGGAAACACAATCTCCTCCTCCTGCTTGTTTGATGCATCAGTCTCTTTCGGGCTCATTAATTCCCTGATTGTGTTGTTTTCAGCATATTTATTAATTTTCCTTGTTGTTTGCTTGACAGGGATGCACATTTCGGTGCCTGTCAAATCACTTCCGTTGTGTTTTGCTAACATTTGGATCACTCTCATGCGATTTCCTTCTCATTCTCTTCACTGACTATTGCTTTGCCTCATAGCTACAATACAAAAGTACTGATGTTTGGGGTTGGAAAGGCGGTGGAGAGGCTTCGACATGTTGTGCTCCATTATGAGAGCATCACAACTGCCCTTTAGGGACAAAAACTGACTCTCAGAACCAGACCAGCTGCTCTTAGGCCCCCGACTGCGGAAAGAAGCTAGTAACTCTCAATTCCTAAAATAGTCGGAGTCATAGATTGCAGCCTTGATCTGTTACACTCCCGACTGCACATTGAAACCCTCTATTTTATCTTAAGCTGACATTTGAAGGTCTAATTTTGTTCTCTGTGTTTTGGAGCACATTGCTACTGTGGCACAAGGCCATTCAGATCTGGAGGAGAGGAAGTTGGCCAGTCAAAACAGGAAGGGTATTATTGACCCTAAAAGATTTTTTAATTGTTTTGGATGCGAACGCTGATAGGAGACTTGACTCTAGAACTAGCCTGTGGCTCTCTGTATTCAACAGTTGTGGTGTGGATAACAAGAGCAGTCAGAGGAGGGGATAGGATGTGACAGAAAGGGTTTTGACGTCATATTACAACAGAGGAGGTACCATATCCTCATCTGATATATAATCTGAGTTGATCTTGTCCATTACAGACAACAGTGTTTGTTAACAAACGGCTTTTTAAAAAAATAATAATGATTACTAGATAAGGAAATGTGCTTCATGATAATGACAATTAAAATGTACAGTACTGTTGGCAAAAAATATGACAAGAACATATGAACAAGATGTTAATGCACCAATTTATCTAGAAAAAATATATATTTTTCAAATAGTAATAGAACATTAACAAGTATCAAGTAAATTATACTTAATTAACATAAAATGTTTGAATATTTGGTTTCATTTTGCACTTTCTTGGTAACTAAACCGTTATTGTTGTTGACTAAATGTACTCTAACATTGAAAAGTTTGAGGTCAGCATGATTTAAAAAAAAAAAAAAGGTAGACATTTACGTTGTTACAAAAGATTTCTATTCCAAACAAATACTGCTGTTTTGCCATCAACTGTTTTTGATAAAAATAAGAAATGTTTCCGCACCACATCAGCATATTAGAATGATTTCGGAAGGATCATGCAACACTGAAGACTGGAGTAATGATACTGAAAATTAAGCTTTGTCACCACAGGAATAATCTGAATTTTAAATATATATTAAAATAGAAATCAGTTCTTTTAAAGTGTAATAATATTTTACAATATTACTGTTTTTATGGTATTAAATGAATGCAGACTTGGTTTAGCAAAGTTAAAACTTACCCTATCTTCCTGCACTGGAGACGGTAGTTTTAGATTGCACTTGTTAGCGTAAACTGAATAAATAATATGAGGAATATTATTTCAATAATAAAAAACATCAGACAAAAACTATTAATAAAAAAAGAAAATGAACACAGTATGTGATCAATGGTATTGGGAAATTGCACTGCTTTGGAAGGCTGGAAAACAGGCATGTGGTACACCTGAAATTTAAACACAGTACAACAGTGGTTACATATGTATGTTTCTCCCCATTACGCAATCGGTTTTTAATCTTTACTTGGACAGATTAATCACTATCTTTAGCTGCCTTTGAAAGAATAATGGCTGTCTTATTCCAGTAGTGAGAGGCTGTAAATACCAAAATACACACTGGCCTTTTAGAATAATCTTTACCGCCTCTGCAAAGCTAATAAAGGTCAGGGAAGCTAGATTTGTCTCATTCAAAACCAAGAACCAGCCACCCAAACTATACTTCCCACATTATACATCACCAAACTTCCACACACACAAACACAGCCGTTATGAAAGTTTTAAAGTCTTCCTGGAAAACGCTTGCTTTCTTAGAAGAGTCATATTTCTTTCAACAACTATGTAGTTGTTTCTGAGTCACTGAGTTTTTTTCTCTTAAGTTTTTCAAGACATATCCTCTCTCTAGATTTAATATAGAATAGGGATTTGTTTAAACCTGATGAGCAAACATTAGTCCAATATCTCCCAAGCTATGTTGTTGCTGGCGAGGCAAACAAAAGTCTATTTGGAGAGTCAGTCGATAAGGATTTTGTTAGCAGTTGCATCAAGTGCTCTCTAGAAAGACTCTTAAGCGAAAAATAATCTAACAATATATGCTGAAGATCCTGCAGATCATTTAATCAATCATTTTGAATGCTATTTTAGGACACTGATGTGCAGACATTACTTTAGCCATCTCTTGGCATCCAACAATCAACTTGTTTTCTATCCGCTACACAAGTTTTTTCTCAATATCTTTCTTTCTTTCAGGAGAGTGTTGATCTGGGTGAAATTATGTATTCTCTTTGCTATCTTCCCACGGCTGGGCGCATGACCCTTACCGTCATCAAATGTCGCAATCTGAAAGCCATGGACATAACCGGCTACTCTGGTCAGTGTTAA
Organism: Sinocyclocheilus anophthalmus; assembly: GCA_018155175.1. Taxonomy (NCBI): domain Eukaryota; kingdom Metazoa; phylum Chordata; class Actinopteri; order Cypriniformes; family Cyprinidae; genus Sinocyclocheilus; species Sinocyclocheilus anophthalmus. The sequence continues at coordinate 48,663 of JADLZN010006545.1, read as the reverse complement.
CCCTCATGTCCTGTCCCTCACAATTTTACCATCTTTATGCTCACATTAACTCCAGCATACCCCAAAACATTTGCTTGGAAGTTTCCAGTAATCCAAAAGTTTACTTTGATTAGTTTTGTTTAATTAGGATTTGAGTTAAAGGGGACATCAGATGCCCATTTTCCACAAGTTGATATTATTCTTTAGGGTCTTAGAGGGGTCATCGGATGCAACATTCACTTTTACATGTTTTTTGAACGAAATGTGTCTTGACAGTGTGTGTACACAATCACAAAAGTGTTTTTTTTTTAAAAATACCCTATAAATGATAACCCTTTTCTCAAATCAAGCCATTCTCGGATTCTTGGATGTGTGAAGTCACACATACCCAGGCCCCTTCCACGATGGTCGAGGAACACTCTGGCGTTTTACAAACCTTAACCCGCCCTTAGTCCGCTGTCCATCATTCCGCATGTTCGATGCCGGAGCGGGGTATACAGAATGACTCCTAAGCTGACAAAATTGAGGTGGATCTGTTGTAAGGATGTAATAATGAACCTAGCCGTCGTCATTTTTACTTCTACATCGGAGACGCTGAGAGCGTTATATAGACTTTTATTAAGACCCTAAAGAATCATATCAACTTGTGGAAAATGGGCATCCGATGACCACTTTAATGAAAAGTCTGTAATCAGTCTATAAACAACACCCTTTTTATCTTGTCAAAAACAGCTCTGTTCACAGCGACACATTTCAGTGTATGTCCCTTTAAATGCTAATGAGCTCCTGCTCACCCCGCCCCCTCATCTTCCATGGGGTCCAAGCGTTCTCTGAGACTGTAAACTTTACACATTTGTTGCAAACTTGCTTAGAACTGCCTTATTAGGGTCTTCTGTAGGTGAAGTTGGATCACGAATGATTTGCACGAACATAGACACATTTATGTAGATCGGGGGCACATTCCCTTCAAAAACAAAAGTAATCCACTGCATCTTCAGCGGCTCAGATGTCGGGAGTAAATGACGACTGCTATGTTCATTATTACATCCAACAACAAAACACCTCAATCGCTAAGGAGACAATCTTGTCTACCCCTGCTCCGGCGTCGAAACAATGGCGGAGTGATTACAGCTCACTCAGGGCGGGTCTAAGGTAAAACGCTCGTGCCAGTTAACAGGAGTCGTGGTGGGAGGGGCCTTGGATTGAGTGACGTACATCTGGCCAGAATCTGAGAATGGCTTGATCTGAGAAAGTGCTAATGATTTTTGGGGATTTAAAAGAAAGCACTTGGGTGGATTTTTGTCATTATATGGTGGTTGTGTACACACACTGCCAACACACATTTATGTTCAGACACCATGTAAAAGTTAATTTTGCATCTGATCTCCCCTTTAAATTCTGCATGCTAGAGTCCCTCCAGGAACAGGATTAGACACCACTGAGACACTCAAATGACAGTGAAAATAATAGTGGGAACTTTTGAAACCATTTTCCTCCTTTTTTATTATTTTCCAGACACTGTTAAAACCTTAAGTGCCATTTGTATTTTTAACATGACTAAAATGTCACTGGTATCCAATAAATTATTTAAGGTTTGTAAATACAAAAATATATTGTAGAAAAATACAATAAAATAAATCCAATTAAACTATTGGCAGAAGCTTCCTTCCACAGTCAATCAGAAGAAATGTGAAAATTAATTGCATTTTGTTTATGCCTGGGTCTCTGTAAACCCAAAATGATATACAATTTTTCATTTGATGCATGTTATTAAGTTAAAATTAAAATTTGTTTATGTATGAGTTCTCATGAGAGCGGGAAAAGTCATCAACCAGACACATCAATGCTAAGCATGTTTTGTGAGATATTGAAATGCCTGTGGGCTCTTGTCATATCGCAAGCAGAACATGTTAAGACAGCTAAAAAGGAAAAAAATGTATAATGCTATGTTCTTCTATGTGGAAAAACCTTTATATTCATGTTTCAGATCCGAAAAGCTCCAAACACATTCACTTTGCTTCTTTCCACAGATCCATATGTTAAAGTGTCCCTCATATGTGATGGTCGGAGACTGAAGAAGCGGAAGACGACAACCAAAAAGAACACACTCAACCCTGTCTATAACGAGGCTATAATTTTCGACATCCCACCTGAGAATGTGGAGCAGGTCAGCCTGTCCATCATGGTGATGGATTACGACAGGTCAGTCCCTGATCCTTAAGATAATTTTAAAACAATAACCATACAAATTTATAGCATGCTGAAGATAAATTATTCTGACATGATGATAATTATGATGATGGTTATAATATTAAGTCAGATAGCATGCTAGCAAACCACTCATGCTTGGCAAACATCTTAATGGAGATCTTTCAGTCTGGCCTTATAAAAAATCTGCTGTGCACGTCTATTAAATCAGAAAACTATGCTGTAATTAAGGGCAGATTATGCTATCAAAACATCGCTCAACCATCAAGGAGTAAAATATATATGTGGGTGGATGTGGGACCATGCAAAAGTCCTGTTGATCAAGTATGATCGCTATTATTTCCACTGGTTTCATTAGTCTTTTTATCTGGATCAAAAATGCACCTACTTTCTGTCATAAAATGTGTTGGAAAGATAGTAAAACACTGACCACTGCAAATGGTTTCTAAAACAAAGTCTTATGTTTTGTTTCTCTTTCAGAGTTGGACACAATGAAGTGATAGGAGTATGCAGGGCAGGGCCGGATGCAGAGGGTCTTGGGAGGGACCACTGGAACGAGATGCTGGCTTATCCACGCAAGCCCATCACCCACTGGCATGCACTTTGTGAGGTGAGAAACTAGAAGTTGGAGAAGAAAACTGAAACCAGCTTGCACTTGCCCAATAGGAAAGATGCTGCATTATGTAGTTTTTATGCCATGCAAAATGTAAACATTTAGATTTGTGGGATTTATTGATTAATGTTGTTCTGCAGATTTATCATTATCCAATTTTGTCAAAATTGTGAGTATTTTTTTCAATATCAAATTAACTGCGAAAAACTATGTATATTTTCAGTGGGCCCAATGCAATCTTTTTAATATCTTTTTACACTTTATTATTATGTTTTTACACATACAGTGGTGTGAAAAGGTTTTTGCCCCCTTCCTGTCTTTTAAATTTTTTGCATATTTGTCGCACTTAAAAGATTCAGATCATCAAACAAATTTTATATCACAAGAATACAAGTAAATGCAAAATGCAGTTTTTAAATGATGATTTCTTTTATTAAGGGAAAAAAGCTGTCCAAACCTGCCTGGCCCTACGTGAAAAAGTAATTGCCCCCTAAATCTAATAACTGGTTGTGCTACGCTTTGCAGCAACAACTGCAATCAAGTGTTTGCGATAACTGGCAATGAGTCTTTCACATCGCTGTGGAGGAATTTTGGCCCATTCTTCTTTGCAGAATTGTTTTAATTCAGCCACATTGGAGGGTTTTCGAGCATGAATGGACTGTTTAAGCATCTCAATCGGATTTAAGTCCGGACTTTAATTTGGCCACTCCAAAACCTTAATTTAGTTTTTCTTGAGCCATTCAGAGGTGGACTTGCTGGTGTGTTTTGGATCATTGTCCTGCTACGTAACCCAAGTGCGCTTGAGCTTGAGGTCACAAACTGATGGCCGGACATTCTCCTTGTTCTGATAGAGTGCAGAATTCATGGTTCCGTCAATTATGGCAATTCATCCAGGTCCTGAAGCTGCAAAGCAGCCCCAGACCATCACACTACCACCACCCCTATTTTTTACTGTTGGTATGATGTTCTTTTTATGTAATGCTGTGTTGGTTTTATGCCAGATTTAACGGGACACACACCTTCCAAAAACTTAAACTTTTGTCACATCAGTCCACGGAATATTTGCTCAAAAGTCTTGGGATAATCAAGATATTTTTTTGGCAAATGAGAGGCGAGCCTTTGTGTTCTTTCTGGTCAGCAGTGGCTTTTGCCTTGGAACACTCCCATGGATGCTGTTTTTGCCCAGTCTCTTTCTTGTTGTTGAATCATGAACACTGGCCTTAATTGAGGAAAGTGAGGCCTGCAGTTCTTTTGATGTTGTTCTGGGTTCATTTATGACCTCTTGGATGAGTCGTCATTGTGCTCTTGGAGTAATTTTGGTTGGCCGGCAACTCCTGGGAAGGTTCACCATTGTTCCAAGTTTTCTCAGTTTGTGGATAATGGCTCTGACCGTGGTTCGCTGGAGTCCCAAAGCCTTAGAAATGGCTTTATAATCCTTTCCAGACTGATACATGTCAACTGTTTTGATTCTCATCGGTTTTTGAATTTCTTTAGATCGCGGCATGATGTGTTGCTCTTTAAGCATGCTTCACTTTGTCAGACAGGTTCTATTTAAGTGATTTCTTGATTCAACAGGTCTGACAGTAATCAGGCCTAGGTGTGGCTAGTGAAATTTAACTCTAAATTTCTAACTTTAGCTTTCTAAAATAATGTATTTAATTGCAGTTCTTTCATTATTTAACAGGAGGGGCAATTAATTTTTCACGTTTGGAGAGTTTTTTCCCCTTAATAAATGAAATCATCATTTCAAAAGTGCATTTTGTATTTACTCTGGTTATCTTTGTGTAATACTAAAATTAGTTTGATGATCTGAATCTTTTAAGTGTGACAAATATGCAAAAAATTAAAAAAACAGTAAGGGGGCAAAAACCTTTTCACACCACTATATATGTTGCTAGAAATTACATCTAAAAATTCTGGAACATCTACAAATATCTTATGGTGGGACCAGTACAAATGTTGACAGGGTGGTAAAAATGTGAACTAGTGAAGAAAAATATCCATAGTATTGAGCCCTGGAAGGTAAGATGGAGGAGTCAAAACGATTTATGCAACTGTGTTATGTAGATTGAGCCTTGATATAGTGCTTTGGGCTAATTCTGATCCATTTGCCAAGTGTATTTAAGTCTAATATGTCCTAAACAACTCTGTTGGGATATTTTGGTATCATTTGTCCCTGCAGTGGCCTGGAAGAGCATCCAGTTTTGAGAGTCAAGGATCATGTCCATCCCCAAAACCTCCACAGACCCCATAACACCCTGGAGTCCACACAAATCTAACTGCAAAACACATTTGGTTTGTATATTTAATAGGGTATATTTTTCTCTAGTTGTAGCTTGTTGCATTTTTATTTGGAAACAAATTATACATTACTGGTATGCCTGCTACAGACACAATCAAGTTTCCAAATCTCACAGTTTCTTTGACATTTTGCTGGTGCTGAGTTTATGAGCTCCTAAAACAATAGTTTTCAGGTCACTTTGAAGCTGACAGTGAAATAATGTGAAGCCTCTTGCTGTTTGACAGTATAATGATGACATGTCATTTTATAGACACATGCAATGACAGTGCTTATCATTTCATATTCTTGAACATTTCAAATACATATTCCCCTGTCTGCATGGTGAAAACATTTGACAAATTTGATGCAGGGTTAGAGGAGTAAAAAAGAGGTGTTTGAATATGAAATCAAGACCTGTTTGGTATGCAAAACATTTATACAATCATGTGATTAAATGGAGAACAATGGAGATGTCAACATTGTTACAATTATTTATAAAGCCTCTGTCTTTCTTTATATTAAGAAGACTTTACAATTGATATAAAACAACACTTCTTTATATCAAATAAAACAATGGGATGTCAAAAGTAAACACCTTTCTGTTTTATCCATTTGAGACAGGATGGATATTCCATCTGTCATCATGACTCTGAGAGGCATTATGAAGGAGAAAGCATATTCAAAACATCTACTAACTGATTCATTTGCTCATTAATTGATGTTTCTAAAGACTCTTTATTTTAATAAAACTGTTGTAGCTTACTGATTTAAAGGTATTAAAATTGTATTTGATTACATCAACATTTAATGATGTGCTCATCATACTTGAACGTCTTAAAGTTGGCAAATAAATGGAAAATATTACAATAATTCAGCTTTAAAATAATATATAGGATAAGAGGATAAGAAGCTTCATGAAGGTATTGATATATTACAAAAAGCACAAAAATATAGCAAGCAGTAGGTCACCAAAATTGAATTATAATTAGGCTTTTTTTAAAACAAATTTCATTTTTCTTAGGTAGCATGTGCTGAAAATTATAGTCAAAAGGAAGTTATACAGTAGCCAAATGATGTAGCGTGTTTTATTGTAGTTGTTTTTGAAGAGACAAAAAAACAGAATAAAATTGTTGATTATTCCCAATATTATCAACATGCAGAATAATATTTAAATATATGAAACACTTGCCTAATATTACATTCTCAAATCTAAAAACAATCATCCCACTCCTGTTCTCCGTCCTAGAGTTATTGATGTATTATTAAATGTCACTGCTTGCAGACAAAAATGATTTCCTTTACAATTTCTAAAACTCTTATAAGTGAAAAACCTCAGTGTTTGAAAAACTAGACAAGTAAATTAACTTTTAATGGTGTCTGGCACCCTCAGAGCGATCCCGCTGTTGGAAAGTTGTGTGTAATTCTGTTAAAGTGCTATAATTGATTCCATCAGGTGAATATTAGCAAAATCTACCATATGCAGATCCATCTTCAGATGACAGTCAAAAGGAAATCAATGTTGACATGTCATTAACGATTAAAAAAAATTGATGAGCTTTCTTTAGGGGGGGTCAAGGATGAAGGATGAAGGGTAAAATCGTTATTTTCAAAGAATCAATCAAATCTAAAGCAATTAAAGTGATTGAAACATCTTTTTCTGCAAAAAGAGAGGTGAAGCACTGCCAACCAATTCATGAAAAAATTGCTCAGTGGTAATTTAAAATGGATGGACAATAGAGAAGCCTTGATTTACTTTTCATTTGAGTGAATTTTGTCTGTTGATTAGTATCCATGTGGTTAAGTTTTGTTATGTCAGAGAATTAGTATTCGTTGTGTGAAATCATCCAGCATCTATTCAGTCGGTATGCAAATAATATGGTGCATCATGGTAATTGCACACCTAGGGCCTCATTTATAAAATGTTGCGCAGAAACCATCCTAAATTTGACTTACAATCATCTCTCAAATATGCAAACGTGTGATTCATAGAATGAATGTACACACAGAAAATGCACATACGCCTCTCTTTCAGATGTGATCTTGAACTTGGGCGCAACTCAATGATTTCAGCTCTCTGCCTTGCAAACGATTCCTAATTAATGTCATTAACATATAAAAGATCACCAGTCATCATCCAAATCCTTTAATTTAGAACAGCGAGCTGGAAGAACAGCTTACATTGACAAACACCTGCAGTACTCAGAAAAAGTGTGAACATCTGCTCAGACCCTGATGTGATGCTAAGCACATTTCCACATCAAAGGAAGTTTTTACAAATATGAGCGTTGGCGTGGATTTAAGCGTATACGCACACTCTAAGATCAAATCTGTGCGTATGCACACTTTATAAATGAGGCCCATAATGTTTTAAGCTGGACCCTCATGATTGGGTTTTCTGAGTGTATTCTGGTGTGTCCATTAAGTAATAATGCAATCATGGCAATTACACAAACGGCTGTATACTGTTAACTTTAATTTGCACAAGACAGTGTTTCTGCCCCAGAGCTCGGTCGGCGTGATAGTACAAAGATAAAGTATTCTTGTAGCATGCTGATACCAGTACATTAGCTATTGTTTAGAAATGTAGACACCTATTATTTCTGAGAGGTATTATTTTTTATTTAATTTAACTTTGCCAGTGCCGGCGTGTGTGTATATACTTGGAAGGATTTCTTTGAATTGTTATGTTGTTAAAGTGCATTTCTATGGATTGTTTGGTGACTGGTTTGAACTATGGGCTTGTGATCTTGAATAACTTTATACACAGTTTGCATATATTGTGTAATGGCCTCTAAAAATTGTATAACTGTTTTGATTAGCACTCAACTTCCTGAGATAACTTCTTGTTCTTGTGATTCTTTGTCATACTTGCACAGGACAACTAAATGATCGCTATACATGTTGTTATGATGTGTACAGTTTGTGATAACTTTTGTAAGAAAAAAAAACAAATGCACTAAATATTTGAAATATGATTTTACTGGATGTTTCAAATGTATTTTAACTAAATAAATTCGTTCGCGGTGTGGGTCGGTCAGAAGGGAGTTTGACAGTACTCAATTTATCGTACTTATAACGTGTCCACTACTTAAAAAATCATCAGATTTCACATAAAATAATAATTTGTACACATAGATACTATTATAGTTTTTATGATTTTTTTGAATCTTTTTTTATTTTTATATTTTTAGTTTTCCTTTTAACAGTTTTAGCAGTTTTTTGGTTTTTGTCATTTTTAGTAGTATTTAATGTTTATAAGTTTTTTTATATTGCATTTTCTTTGTTTTAGTATATATATATATATATATATATATTTCAGTGGTACGGAAAGTATTCGACCCCCTTAAATTTTTCACTCTTTGTTATATTGCAGCCATTTTCTAAAATCATTTAAGTTTTTTTTTTTTTTTTCCTCATTAATGTACAAACAGAACCCCATATTGACAGAAAAACACAAATTTGTTGACATTTTTGCAGATTTATTAAAAAAGACAAACTGAAATATCACATGGTCCTAAGTATTCCGACCCTTTGCTCAGTATTTAGTAGAAGCACCCTTTTGATCTAATACAGCCACGAGTCTTTTTGGGAGAGATGCAACAAGTTTTTCACACCTGGATTTGGGGTTCCTCTGCCATTCCTCCTTGCAGTTCCTCTCCAGTTCTGTCAGGTTGGTTGGTAAACGTTGGTGGACAGCCATTTCTCTCCAGAGATGCTCAATTGGGTTTTAAGTCAGGGCTCTGGCTGGGCCATTCAAGAACATTCACAGAGTTGTTGTGAAGCCACTCCTTCGTTATTTTAGGTGTGTGCTTAGGGTTATTGTCTTGTTGGAAGGTAATCCTTCGGCCCAGTCTGAGTTCCTGAGCACTCTGGAGAAGGTTTTTTCGTCCAGGATATCCCTGTACTTTGGCCGCATTCATCTTTCCCTCGATTGCAACAGTCGTCCTGTCCCTGTCCCCTGCAGCTGAAAAACACCCCCACATCATGATGCTGCCACCACCATGCTTCACTGTTGGGACTGTATTGGTCAGGTGATGAGCAGTGCCTGGTTTTCACACATACCGCTTAGAATTAAGGCCTAAAAGTTCTATCTTGTTCTCATCAGATCAGATAATCTTATTTCTCACCATCTTTGAGTCCTTCAGGTGTTTTTTAGCAAAGTCCATGCGGGCTTTCATGTTTCTTGCACTGAGTAGAGGCTTGCGTCGGGCCACTCTGCCATAAACCCCCCCCCCCACCGACTGGTGTGTGAGGGCGCGTGATGGTTTACTTTCTACAACCGTTCTCCGCATCCTCCCGACTGCATCTCTGGAGCTCAGGCACAGTGATCTTTGGGTTCTTGTTTACCTCTCTCACCAAGGCTCTTCTCCCCCTGATAGCTCAGTTTGGCCGGACGGCCAGTTTTAGGAAGGGTTCTGGTCGTCCCAAACTTCTTCCATTTAAGGAATGGAGGCCACTTTGCTCTTGGGAACCTTAAGTGCAGCATAAATTTTTTTGTAACCTTGGCCAGATCTGTGCCTTGCCACAGTTCTGTCTCTGTGCTCTTCAGGCAGTTCCTTTGACCTCGTAATTCTCATTTGCTCTGACATGCACTGTGAGCTGTAAGGTCTTCTATAGACAGGTGTGTGGCTTTCCTAAAAAAGTCCAATCAGTATAATCAAACACAAATGGACTCAAATGAAAGTGTAGAACCATCTCAAGGATGATCAGAAAAAATGGGCCGCACCTGAGTTAAATATATGAGTGTCAAAGCAAAGAGTCTGAATACTTAGGACCATGTGAAATTTCAGTTTTTTTTTTTTAATAAATCTGCAAAAATGTCACCAATTCTGTGTTTTTTTTCTTCTTACAATATGGGGTGCTGTGTGTACATTAATGAGGAAAAAAAAAAATTTAAATGATTTAGCAAATGGCTGCAATATACCAAAGAGTGAAAAATTTAAGGGGGTCTGAATACTTTCCATACCCACTGTACATACTGTATGTGTGTGTGACCCGGACCACAAAAGGGTCAATTTTTTAAAATTGATATTTATACATCATCACAGCTTCCCTTTATCTATGGTTGTTATGAATAGGACGATATTTGGCCGAGATACCACTATTTGAAAATTTGGAATCTGAGGGTGCAAAAAAAAATTTTTTTTTTGAGAAAATCGCCTTTAAAGTTGTTTAAATTAAGTACTTAGCATGCATATTACTAATCAAAAATTCATTTTTAATATATTTACAGTAGGAAATTTACAAAATATCTACATGGAACATGATCTTTACTTAATATCCTAATGATTTTTGGCATAAAAGAAAAATCGATCATTTTGACCCATACAATGTATTTTTAGCTATTGCTACAAATATACATGTGCTACTTATGACTGGTTTTGTGGTCCAGGGTCACATATATATGTATATATGTAAGTTTTCATTTAAGTTTCAGTTAACTATAAAACCCTGTTTGCAATTATCATTTTTAGACTTCAATTTCATGCATATATTATAAAATTTTATTACAGAATATCCTATTATATCCCTTATTATAGAATACATTTCAACTCAAAATGTACACAGACACATTCCACATTTGAAACATTTCACATTTGCCAATTTCAGAAAAGGCAACTATGGGTAAAGTAGAAAACAGTACGTTAGAATGATACCGTATCTTCTGAGAGATGGACGTCTTTCAGAGAGCAGCAACTGAGTGAGAAAGCTCTGTATGTTGCACTGTTCCAATTTTTCAGACAATTTACTTAATGCCGTCACACTGTTCAGATGTAATTAGGCTTTCTCTGATATTTAATAATTAATGACACAGACAGAGAGAGAAAGAGAGCAAGAGCACCAGAAAGAAAGACCTCAAGCCTATTAAGGAAATGAAAGGCAAGAATTTTCAGCGGTTTGTCAAAGTGCCTCATATTTGATAATCTTTAAGTGAAAAATGCTTTTACAATATGCTGAAAAGGCCCTATTTGGTCTCTTATTTTGCTGAAATCACTATGAAATTGGATATTACAAAAAAATCTTAAAATGTAATCGGTAAAAAGAAGCAGCTGTGAACAATTCATGTTCAGATACATGTGTTTGACCCACATCAATGCTGCGTTTAACAAGAGAACCGAGCCAAATGGCTAAAAGAGAAAATAGAGGCACCAGTGAGATGATGCACGTATTGAAGAATAAAAACCATGCTTAACACAAAAGGAGATGCTGTTGAATGAGGCACTGCTTTCTATCTTACCTCTGAGCCTCGGACTGCTAAAAGGTGCCTCATCAAAAGCCTGGCACACTTAAGAAAACCTTGATCGTGCTGACAGGCAACTGCTATTTCCTTCATCTCTGCGGATATCAAAGAGTCGTCTGCCTCAAAGGTTTGCAATCTCCTCAGTCTGCTGGGGAAAGAGATGGTACTAATGTTGAGCTTACATCTTGTTATCATGAGCTATGAACTGCCAAGGGCCTACATTCCAGAGGCAAGTTCGTTTAACACATTTAAGCTATTTTTCGGCCCGATAAGTGGAACAGGACTGAGTCAGCCAGTCATTATTGCAAAATAAACCCTGATACAGTGAGCAAGAGAGGATTTGTATAACCCCCAAATGGGTTTGTTATGCGAAAATGTACACTTAAATGTTTTTAAACAATTTTCACTCAGAAATGTTACAAATAATTACAAAGAACTGGCGAGAAATACTTTGAATAAAACATGAATTTTTCAAGTAGGAAGGCTTAAATAATATTTTCTTGAAAAACATACTCTAATAATCTTTATTTTATTTACAACTTTTTTATTATTTGTTTATTATACAAGAAAAAATAGCATGACATGTCAGTCAAATATGTAGTTTAGCATTATTATACAAATATATTTAAATACAGAATGCCATGATTTACCAATCAGAGTCAAGTATTCCAGAGAACATTTTATACTTTAAGAAAAGTGTAAAAGTGGAACTATTTTTGTCACGAATCCGGTCCGTGGCCTTCCGGCCGATTACCAGGAGAGGTCACTCTACCATTACATTGACTCTCATACTACACAGACTGTTACATGTCACTCAGGACTACTGTTCCCATCATCCTTTGCACTTACACAGCTGAATTCACTGATCACACAGCCTTCACTAATCACACGCTCACCTGAGAGCCATTACTCACTCTATTTAACACCCACTCAGTTCCTGTTCAGATCGCCGAGTATTGTCTAGCGTTTTTCACCCCCCTAGTGTTAGCTGCCTTACCGAGCCATTCCGTGTTTTCTGTTTTAGTCTCATGTATTGTTCTGCATTTTCCACTCCCCTAGTGTTAGCTGCATTACTGAGCCTAGTGTCTTGTTTTCCTTGTTTTCTTTGTCTTGCCTTTTCTGTTTCCCCGTGTTCTGATCACTGCCTGTGTAAACGTGGGGTGAGTTATTCCTGTTCCCGAGTTGGCCCGGTGGTTGTGGTGGGTGGGGGCTCCTGTTCCCGAGTTGAGCCCGGGGGGGGGGGGGGGGGGCTCCTGTTCCCGAATTTGAGCCCGGGGGGGGGGTGGGGCTCCTGTTCCCGATTGAGCCCGGTTGGGGGGGGCTCCTGTTCGAGTTGAGCCCGGGGAGAGCTCCTGTTCCCGGTGTTGACCCCGGGGAATGGGCTCCTGTTCCCGGTTGAGCCCGGTTGTAGAGGCCTGTTCCCGATTGACCCGGGAGAGGCTCCTGTTTCCCTAGTTGAGCCCGGGAGGGCTCCGTTCCCGAGTTGAGCCCGGGAGGGCTCCTGTTTCCCCGTCTCCAGTTCCAGCACCCCGTAAGCGCTATCCTGATCCACAGTACCGCCCTGGAAGGGATCCAGATCCTCAGTTCCGCCCAGGAAGGGATCATGTCCCCGAGTTAGGCCCAGGGTGGGCTCCTGCCCTGTCTGCTCTCCGCCATGGAGGTCTTCTGCTCCATCTGCTCCACCTTGGTGCCCTGCTCTGCCGGCTTTTCCTCAGTTCCCAGTCTCTCCATTTCCACATGGACCTGGCCCACCGTCCCTCCCCCTGTTCCGCCTCCGCTCCACCACCCTCCTGGATGGTATTGTGTTGGGAGCATCTGGAAGCCGCTCCTGGGGGGGCGCTCTGTCACGAATCCGGTCCATGAAATTCCGTCTGCTAGCCATCAGAGGTCACCCTTTCCATTACATTGACTCTCACACTACACAGACTGTTACATGTCACTCCGGACTACAGTTCCCATCATCCATTGCACTTACACAGCTGAATTCACTGATCACACGCTCACCTGAGAGCCATTACTCACTCTATTAAACACCCACTCAGTTCCTGTTCAGATCGCCGAGTATTGTATAGCGTTTTTCACTCCCCTACTGTTAGCTGCCTTACCGAGCCTAGTGTCTTGTTTTTCCTTGTTTTCATCATCTTGCTTTGTCTGTTTCCCCGTGTTCTGATCACTGCCTGTGTACCTGGATTATCCCTCGAGTCTTGCCCAATTGGATACTGTTCGTCCCTGCCTGGACCTTTGCCTGGTACCTGGATTATCCCTCTTGCCTTGCCATCAATATACCTGTTTGCCATTTGTCTGACCTATGCCTGTTTTTGACCACGTCTCTTGCAAATAAAGCCTTGCAGATGGATCCGCACGCTTCCTGTGTTCCCTCCGTCACAATTTTCAAGAAAAATAAACCTGAAGTAATTTTCCATATTGATTTTTCACAGGTGTTTTACCCGTGATTGGTTTAAGATTTAAAAGAAATATCAGTAAACATAACAAATAATGTTCTGGCAGAATATTACCTTTTTAATGTATAATAACACATTATAATACAATGTTTTGCTCTTTTGTTACAAGAAACCATCTGATTCTGAATTATTTGGTTCCTATATGCTTTACTATCACTTTGAGCTCCGTACTGTAAATAATGCAAGCTTTTAGCTCCAAGAATATCATGTCACATCCCACTACAAATCTTGTTTTTCATTATTCTTCTATAACACAATGCAGGTTTGGAAAGGTAGACACAATGGGCCTCATTTATCAATCTAACGTAGAAACGAGCGCAGATCTGTGCGCACAAATCAACTTACGACAGAGTTCAAGTGTGATTTATGAAACATTCGTATGCCGCCAATCTCATCGTACGAATGATCGTATGTTGATAAATGTGGCGGCAGAAAACAATCGTCATTTGAATATCACGCCCCTAAAAACACCCTGGTTTAGAAGCCTCGCCCCTAGAGTTTACGACACGGAGAAACGAAACCCGGCCTAAAAGAGGAAGTAATCTCGCTAAAGAGAAATTGATCTTACTCCAAAAACACCCGTTAACCTTGTAATTGCAAACAATTAGGCTACATTAATATATGTAATTTATATGTATATTAAAATACTGGTAAATATAAACAGCCTATTTAGTTCCCCTCACTCTACAACAAATATTTTAAATTTAACGGTATTCAGAACAGAACAAGAAGGAAAAATAATTAGTTATAAAATTTTATATTAAACTATAAAGTAAAACAAATTAGGCTATAGTGGCATTTATTATAAACAGCATACAAATGTCAAGCAAAACTGAAACGGCATTGGGCTCACGCGCCTATCTCATACCACAAGAATCCAAATGCTTCCATTTTTGCCATATTTGTAACATTTGTTTGCATTACTATTATTCATTATGCAGCCTAAACATGGCTTTATACTTCACTCATGTTCTAATATCCATGTAAAATCCTTCACATGTGCAAAAATGTTTATTGTTTGGGCGCTGCACGCTGATTTTACAGCGGAATTTTTAAAAATAAACAGTGTAACTTTTGTTTGGTTGACTGCATTTTAGTTTGACGAAGGGCTAAAATGTCAGGCAACGCTAGAACTAATGTTGTCTGTGTGTCCGTGAGGCGCCTGTGCGATCAGATGGACTAAATCAAATAAAGATATAAAGAAAAGAAATTAATGCATTAAGAGTGTCACAAAAGAGCACCACCATACTTGTTGCCAACAGTGTTTTTCCCCCCTTGTTAATCTTTTAATTATATTATAGCCTATTATATATTTTGTGTGATCCTATTGATTTTATTCCTTTTATAGACTTAATTTCTGTTTTTCTCCTTTCACAGAAGCGCTGCAGGTGCATGATGTGATGATTGAATCCTCATGGTCGTTTATGCTGCTATTCGTGCATATAAAGCTAAAGCCCTGTACAAAACAACACCAAAAAAAGACATTCTAATCTTACTGATTAACGATCGACTAATGAGCTTCGTTTGACGGTCAGGAATATAAAAATAAACAAAATGCTGTCAATCTACAATTCTCCACCGTATTTACTATGCTGTGCGCAACTTCAGGTAACTCAAAAACTTGCGTACACGAGCTGAGACCAGACGTGAGATTTGATCGTAGCCACCGCTTACGTCCATATTGATAAATTCCAAGTTTTGCGTTGAAATGACCGTACGCTCAATTTTCTGTCGTACGTTCGTTTCGTAAATGAGGCCCAATATGTCTGATAGACCCCTCCAGACTGAAAATAGCACATCACTGCTCAATAAAACCAACAATGAATGAAAAACAAGCAAGTCTCCATCATCAATTATTCTAACAGCAATCAAGAATAAAGCATGAGAGAAAGAGTTTCAGGCTACTGTCCTTTCAATGCCCCCCTGGCTTCCATTATACAGGAATGATTGGACATCTGAGTGGCCAAAGCCTGCATGCTGTTTGCATGTTATGAAATCTACAGTGCATTTAGTCTCCTTAGATTGAGGCTGCGGGGCCAGCGTGTGTGAATGTGTTCACCTTGTCAGTTTAATTGTTGAACTGTCACTCACAACAAGGCAACAAGGGTCCATGTATATCCCCTCGGGCTGACATGTGACATGTTCTCCATTCTAGCCATTTCTGGAGACTAACGCAAGATGTAACGAAAGCCTGATGATTGTGAACAACTTGTGCTTTCCTGATGTCTGAGAAACTGGCATAGAGTGAATGTGATAAAATGAAAAATGGTCATAATTTAAATGAAGATATCTTAGAATGTTTTTACTGTTTTTGTCCATATGAGGAAAATGGACTAGTGTTATTTTAGTATTATTCAGTATTGTTTTATTATTATTTTAATAGGATTCAATAGCATCTACTATCACATTAGGCAGTTATAGTCAACTACACTGGTTTGGTTTAGGTATAATGAGGACTTCTCACCAATGTCCTCAAAACTGAAGTCAAAATGACGAAAACTTTGTGATATGCATGTCTGAACAATTTGTTTGTCAGGCATTTTTAGAGCAAGAAATAACAGCCTCAGTCCTAATTGATACGATTAGTTGAGCTGACCTGAAGCCGCACAAACCTCCATTGCAACTTTCTGTTGATCTCAAATGGTTTGGGTTTCTAATTCTTGCCATGTATACTCCAATTTGCATTTATCCTTTTTACTTGCACATTTAAATTTGTAGCCTCTTTCTATAAGCATTTACAGCTAATTTTTGAGTGAAGTAATCCTCGCACATGGATTTTAGCTCTGCTGAAAACCAATCCTGTCTTGTATCTGTCACTCTGCCCGTCTTTGATTTTGCATTAGCGCTATCCTGATCAGTGTGAGCTAGAGGTTATTCTGTGATATATAAGTGCTGTCATGTTGAGGGGATGTAGTGGACAGGGAGCTCATCTCTCCATTATGAGGGTCGTCACAGTCACCCTGCAATGCTTCACAGACATTGTGGTTCATGGCTCGATCAAGGAGCTGCCAAGCGCATATGATTTTAATGTTGAAAACCAATGAAAAATGATGGATTGAATAATAAGCGGGAGGATAGGTAGCAATGCTTTACTCATAACAGCTCTGGTGAACATGTGAACACAATGCTTCCATATGAATCTGACTCATAAACACTGCACGTCTCCTTCTGTAATCATCAGTTAGGAGCTGTCATGTCATTTGAAGGTTTAATTATTAGAGGGCATCACAGTTCTGCTGCTTATATTTCACACATTCTGGATGAGTACTCACAGTCAACGTGCCCACATAAAAAAAAAAACAAAAAAAAAAACAAAAAAAAAAAAAAAAAAAAAAAAAAAAAAAAAAAAAAAGTTAAAAAAAAAAAAAACAAAAAACACAAAAAAACAAAAAAAAAAAAAAAAAAAAAAAAAAAAAAAAAAAAAAAAAAACAAAACAAAAAACCATAAAAAAAAAAAAAAAAAAAAAAAAAAAAAAAAAAAAAAAAAAAAAAAAAAAAAACAAACAAAAAAAAAAAAACAAACAAAAAAAAAAAAACAAAAAAATAAAAATAAAACAAAAAAAAAAAACAAAACAAAAAAACAAAAAAAAAAAAAAAAAAAAAAAAAAAAAAAAATAAAAAAAAAAAAAAAAACAAAAAAAAAAAAAAAACCAAAAAAAAAAAAAAAAAAAATTATCGACTGCTTTCCTGCGCTGACATTAGTTAAAGGAAATGCTTGAATTCCTATACTTCGTACGATATAAACTTCAATCTATATGTGCGAAAATATGCTCACATAAGCATGAAATGGCTTTTTGCATTATGGCAAAAAGCATGCACAAAAAGCACAACATAAAAAAATTTAATAATTAAAATAAAAAATAGAGAAAACAAAAATACATTTATTTTTTAGAAAAATAAAAATCAAGAGACATTAGCGTTTAAATATCTACATAATGACAACAGTATATATGATTTTCACATTACATTATTTCTAATCTAATCTTATTATTTCTAATTAGTAAAGCTAATAACTTAGTATAATTTTTCACTATGCATGTATATACAGCACACACTCACACACACATTCTTCTAAAAATATATTAAAGATAAAAGCACTTGTTTAAATTAAGAAAGCAACTAGCTTAGTATCATTTTTCAATATACGTTTTACCATATACGTTTGACTGCTTAGAGAATCTCTATCACTATTCTTAATGAGCATTATGCAGTTTGTTGTAAACAACTCAATCCAGTACTGTCTTTATTTCTTGAAAGGCTGGTGAGAGCACTTTCACATTCAAAGCACAGCGCCAATTTTTCAAGCTACTGACAGAGGTGTATTGATATGAGGAACCAGAAATAGACATTTTGCCCCTTGGATCAGAGCACAGAAATCATCTTTCATTAGAACCCTCTTGCCTGATGTCCTTTGACACACACACACACACAGGTTTACATTTGTGAATTGTGAAAAGTGGGGACATCCCATAGGCGTAATGGTTTTTATACTGTACAGACCGTATATATTCTATTGCCCTTTACCAACCCTACTCCTAAACCTACCCCTTACAGGAGACTTTGTGCTATTTCAGATTTTCAATCAATACACTCCATTCTGTGTGATTTATAATCGTTTTGAAAAGTGGGGACATGGGATAATGTCCTGAAAAGTCACCTTCTCCTTGTAATACCTATGTCATACCTTTGTCATTATACAAATTTATGTCCTCATTTGTCACAAAAACGCGTACACACACACACAACTTAAGAATAAACACAACTGGTGTATTTGTGTGTGTGAAAGAAGGGGGAAGACAGTTTGCATAGGGATGCAGTGCAAACTAAGGGCATTATCAAATATATAATGGATAATCATCTAGCTTTCTAAAAATGTTTGACATGTTTTTTATAATCTGTTTTCATGTAACACTGGAATAACCTGTTTGAACTCAGGTACAATTTGAATCAACACCATCAGATCTTAAATAGTTTGTGCCGAATGGAGGAATGACTTATTGAAATAAGAGCTAAACAGTCTTTGTTATGCACAATTGTGTTTGGTGATGAAGGTTGTGCAGAAATTATACACTTCAGCTTAAATTATGTTCTAATAAAGCAGGTACATTTTTCAAGACACACGTCCTATTTATTTAGCATGTGTCCTATCCAGTCTAATTGATGCTTGAAACTCTCTAGGATTAGTGACGGCATCCACGCCATGTGTTATGACAGCATTCCTATCACTTACAGAGCTCCAGCTCTAATTCCCTGGAATTATTCCGTTGGGTTTGACTCGCAATCACTTCACATTGGTGGCACAAAACCTGTGTTTTAATCCAAGCTCTGTATGTCGCATTCGGTCATTCAGCGTGGTCTTGGATTTAAGAATGATTGTCTATTCCCATTACAGAGTCTAATTTAAGAATGCTATATTGTAAATCGCTAGCGAGAACTGAGGAACGTGGCAGTGAATTTTAATGTTGACATTCATTACAATGATCAATGAGGAGTAAGCCACCATGGTAAATACAGACTTGTGTCTTTCTCCTGCTGTCTGCACACACTGTCCTGCTCTCATAAGCTCATAAATGGCCTATATGCTATACACATAAAACACTAAATGGCCATGTTTCCTTATTCATTTTTAACTCATCCATTTTTAAAGTAACCTTTACTATACTGATTAATGGTTGGCAGGAATTCTAGATAGACAGAATGATAGAACAGCCAATGACACACACTGACGGACGGACAGATGGACGGATGGAACAAACAAATGATGGATGGAGAGACAGACAGAAATAATGACAGACAGAACAAATGAACAAATCAATAAATAAACTAACTAAGGATGGATGGGTGGATAAATTAATAATGGATCTATAAAATATAGATAGACAGACAGACAGACAGACAGAAAGAACAAAAGACAGAAAGCTAGACAGGTGGATAGGGACAAATCGATAGAGAGACGGACACAAAAAAATGACAGACAAATGGATGGATGGACACAAACAAATGATAGATAGATAGATAGATAGATAGATAGATAGATAGATAGATGATAGATGTTTTCACCACTGTATTCTAATGAAGGTACTTTGTATTACATAAAGTCAGAAAACAAAGCCATTGGGAAAAACAGCTGATTATTAATCACCACAACCCTTTTTTTATGTGTAAATTACAGTACTCAGTAACTAAGTCATGTCCATAGGAAATGGTATTTCTACGAATGAGTGTCCAGACGCCCACTCCACACATCATGAGTCATTGACTGAGACTTGGGTTCTCAGAGTCAGTGGGTGCCGCCAACTGTGCACTTAGATCACTGAACTGTGAGACATAACCCGAACTGACTCTTACAGACATGTACACCAAAACACACCACTACACAGCCTTAATGGAATTTAAACAAGCTAATATCAATGCTGCAGGTGCAGATGTAAATTAAAATAGGATTTATTCATGATTAATCTTAAGACTTTGCAGTTTAATCCTCCTACTTAAAAACTGAAACATACACAATGACACAAAAGTTAATTTTTCCCCCCAAAAAATTTCACTAAATTACATCAGTATTGTATATCCTCCCTTCTCAGCCATTGGTGCATGTCACCCATTGATTTACATTACAGATCAGCACTTTCCATACTCTTCAAATTCTTGAGTTTGTCTTCTGTCTCATCTGAACAAAAAAAGCAGGTGATTCTGGGCCTAGAAACTGTATTTAGCAAATATCTGCAATATGCACTAAAGTGAGACTGCTTACCATCTGGCTCATAATCATTGGGCTTTTAACAGCAGGCAAAACATCTGTGGTCAGAGTCTGATGTCCATTATGGGAAGGCAAGGCTCTGCTGTTGGCTTGAGCGGTGACAGGCTTGAAATTTGAGAATAAGGATCATCAAGGGCGAGGTAGATTGATGCCCTCATGTTCAGGCTAAAGCTGTTTGATACCGTCGGCTAGACACAGGTCTCATCTCAATTTGGTGAGCAGTGGAGATAAGCCTGCCAGTGCTGTGTGCTAAACCGATCCATCCATCCTGGTGTCAATAGAGCGATAAGAAGCCCAGCGTGAGAGTGCGAGCTGAAGGGTTACAGGCATGTCTTGCCTCATTGTAGAATTTTAAGTATGGTAGCGCGGTTGCAACCCCCCCCCCCCCCCCCTCCACTATAAGACGGCACAAGAAATATAACCGCCTCCATTTGCATCACATACAAATGCACAAACAACACAATTAAAGGAATAGTTCACCAAAAATTATAATTTGCTGAAAATGTATTCACCCTCAGGCCATCCAAGATGTAAAACAGTTGGTTTCTTCATTGGAAGAGATTTGGAGGAATTTAGCATTACAGCACTTGCTCACCAATGGATCCTCCTGCAGTGAATGGGTGCCGTCAGAAATGAGAGTCCAAACCGCTGATTTAAAAACTTCACAATAATCCAACAAATGACTCCAGTCCATGAATTAACATCTTGTAAAGTGTAAATCTGCGTGTTTGTAAGAAACAAATCTATCTGGCTAAAATACAAGTCCTCTATTCATAATACTGCTTTCTCCAGTGAAAAAAACATCTTGTATGGATCAGGAGAGAAATATGCACAGATCAAGCATCATTGTAACAAGTTAAACGTTCTAAACAATTAGTGAAGGATTTTGATTTGAGATAACAACAGGGCATGGACTTTCATTGAGAAACATTACTATGGATGGAAAGCATTACTAGGGATTAGTACTTTTGGTCAGAAGTTTACGAATTAATGTAAAAACTCATTAATGATCGATTTGTTTCTTACAAACAGTTTTTTTCTTAAGATGTTAATTGATTGACTGGAGTGGTGTGGATTACTTGTGGATTATTGTGATGTTTTTATCAGCTGCTTGGACTCTCATTCTGATGGCACCCATTCACCGCAGAGGATCCACTGGTGAGCAATTGATGCAATGCTAAATTACTCCAAACCTGTTCCAATAAAGAAACAAACTCATCTACTGTACATTATGGATGGCCTGATGGTGATCTATCTATCAATCTATCTATCAATCAATCAATCTATCTCATAACTGGCTGGGAAGTTTCAGGGAATGTTTAAGCAGCAGGGTGTAAAGATAGTTTGGTGGTTGCTTATTGTGGACTTGGCCTCCTGCGGTCTCTATGGAAACCCCCGTCTGCTTCTGCAGTCTCTGTAAGAATTTAATAGGTATACCTGCGTTCCCACGGTGGGCAGATAAAGCTGGTGTCAGTCACAGCTGTTCTTGAGAACGCATCCTTTATTGCCGGAGCGCTTTCGTGATTTAATTGCTTGTGAGTAACACTTCGCATTACAACACCATCCAGCTGAACTGCAGTGAATAGATCAGTGATTAATATGAGCACAATATCTGTATTGTGGAGCAAAGTGGTGAATTTTTCTAATCTCTGGTCTATTGGCTACAGCAGAGCATTGACCTAACATGGACCTAATTTGATGATCTTTGGCAATTGAATGAATACGTACTGAAGAAAGCCAAAATGTAAAATAAGAATTGGATGATAATTTTGTTGTTGTTTTTACATATATGTTAAGAAAAGGATGGATAGAGAGACAGAGATAGAGACATCACAAATATTTTAGTAGACTAGATCTCCTCAGTCACAGGTTTCCACCTTGTGATCAAAATGTGAACTGCAGTTGAAAGTGTGCATCATGCAACCTCATATAACCTCAGTTAGTCCCCAGCCCAGCCGCTGTTAAGTCACTTTCAAGCATGGCATACTGATAAATTTCATATTCATTATGAAAAATATGATACAGGATTTAGGTTTTGGGGTTTAAACGTATCCATTACCACAATATTATTAAAATAACACAAAAACAATAAAACAACATTCATAGTGTGATAGATAAATTACATTTTAGAGAGACAGGCAGATAAATGGTTTAGGCTGTTTGAACAGCTTGAAACCGGCATCACAGCAAAGCATCAAACCTATGACAGTAACTTGGCAAGTTACTTTATCATTTTTTTATTTTGATGACTTCATAAGTCCTATAGTCCCTGAGCAGACATTCACTGTTTTAATTACACTGAGAAAACTATTTACATGAAATTATAAAGTTTTACTGTTGTTACAGATAAATTCCCAGGATTCTGATTTAAAATAGTTGGAGAATACAAAACTATTTAGAACGCTGAGACTCTTCAATCACATCTCATAATAAGTAACTAAGCAAGTAAATAAGCAAGCAGTTCTCTAACCTGTAAGATCCATAATATCCATATCTGGAGGACTTGTCAGACAATACTTTAGCTGAAAGGGGACAAAAAAAGTCAATTATAAACATTGCATTCACAACTCCAGTCCCAATAAATAAATACATAAACCAACAAAACTCTTAAGCTAGGCAAGTCACCCAAGTCCTTTGCTCATCGTGTACTCCAAAAAGAAAAAGAAAAGAGAAACACACCAACACTTTTTAATTTATGATGGGATTAACGTTACTAATGAGAAAACTAACAATGGCTATCAGAACAGCAATAACATTACTTGATTTATGATTACCCATATCGGTGTAGTCAGACATATCAACATATTATCAACACTTAAAATGTGTTTAGACCGGTCATAGCTTACATTTTCCTGTAATAAGCCTTATAAATCGTACGTAATGGGAATATTCATTTTATTTTTCTAAACAGCTAACGTTTGCCGCCGTTTTTCGTTAGAGTCTGCAAACTCAGCTCAAACAATCAATTACGCCACAACGAGCGCATGCGCCAATCAAATGCCCATATGAATCAGGATTTAAAGGGACCGCAATCATTTTGATCAAAACAATACTCTCGCTAATATTTGTGACCTTGGACCACAAAACCAGTCAGCACGGGTGTATTTGTAGCAATAGCCAAAAAATGCATTGGTCAAAATTATCGATTTTTCTTTTATGCCAAAATCAATAGGATATTAAGTAAAGACAATGTTCCATGAATATATTTTGTAAATTTCCTACCGTAAATATATTAAAACTTCATTTTTGATTAGTAATATGGCCAAATATGGTCCTATCCATACATCAATGGAAAGCTTATTTATTCAGCCTTCAGATGTATAAATCTCAGTTTCGGAAAATTGACCCTTATGACTGGTTTTGTGGTCCAGGGTCACATTTGACAATTGTGTTGATAAAGTATATTGAAAAAGTTTGCCCCATTTATATTGTTGTGTGTTATTTCCTAATTCAGCCTCAGGGTTTTTCTTCCCCTACAAATGTCACTTCAGATGCTCTAAGTGAAGTTTTTTACGACAAGCCTCGAAATTGTGAACTTGCAGGGCAATATGCTATCATTATATGAAAAAATAATAATGGAAGTTCAATCATGACATAAATTTTTTTTAATCAATTATCATTTAAAAATAAAATTTGCAGGAGCCGTCTGTTTGACAAAAAAACACTGCAACGCCGTTTTATGTCCAGAAGATGGCAGTAAAGTAAAAACAAAAAAAAAAAAAAAGCAATATTATGACACCCAATGCGATGGGTGTTCTTTATTACGTGTGGGTGGGCATTTGGTGTAAAATAATGTACTGTACAAATGACAGAACATGACCAAAGAGGCATTCATTTTGATTCACTGATATAAAATAGTTTCATTCGGAGGACAACAAATTACTGCTATTAAATTAAACTTAGTGATGGCAGTCAATTTGAATGTATTGTATGTGTGACATATCCATTTATACTATTACATCAAGCTAAATATATTGGTCTGATCGGTTACATATCCATGACATTATAAGGGAAATGAGCTGAACTACAATGTGGACGCTCAACCAGCACCACGGACAGCAACTGCCACCATTCAGCAATAGTGTAAGCTGATTAATACAAAGCGGTATCAAATAATAACAACAACAACAAGAAAAAACAACAGAAGCAGTAATTGAAAGCAGTTCACACACTCTCTTCATCTTCAACTGGCTCCTCTTCTCCATACTCTCTTGTTACAAAAAAGGAAAAAAGATTAATCTGTAAACTTTGCAATATCTTCGGAATTTAGTCTACACATGCACCAGTTGGTGACTACTTTAGCTGACATGTAAGATAGTGGAAAAAAATATTTGTTTTAGATGGAACATAAAATATGTCTGATTGAAACACCATAACACTCACCCCTTACGGCTCCAACATTTTGTTCACAAATGATATTATCATAATTCTTCTGCGTTTCTTCTAAAAATGTACAGCAGATGCATATTATGCAAATATGTGTCATGCCAAAACACACATTAAAAAACTAGGCTGTAAAAATCACCTTCTCTCATGGTTGTGGCATCATCGTAGGTCTCATTCATGCAATCTGTGAAAAAATACAGAGACAACATCACTCTTTCTAAACTAGGACTAAGTTATATTTGCGGTCCTACTTCATATTTATTTTGGAATGATCATTTTAGTATGGACAATTCTCACAATTCTATCAGTGTTGATATATTCTTCTGGAGCCTTTTGGTCCATTTAGTCTGTAAATGAAAATCAATAAATCATACACTCTAAGAAATGTCCATTACAACAGTTCTAAACAAACACTGGTGGATTTTGATGTGAGAGGACAACGAGGGATAGACTCTCATTCTGACGTCACCCATTCACTGCAAAGGATCCATTGGTGAGCAAGTGATGTAATGCTAAATTCTTCAAATCTTTTCCAATGAAGAAACAAACTTGGATAGTCTGAGGGTGTGTATTTTTATTTTGGGTGAACTTTTCCTTCACTAAGAGAGTTCAGAAATGCTGACTTTGATATCTACACTTGTTCAAACTTCCCCCACAGACTAACACCTGTGTGCTCTCACCCAGACTGCAGCTTGCACAAACACGTTTTTACACAAACACAGCGATGTGGTTTTCACTGCTGAATTCTGTGGTTAAAAGCAGGAAGCATAACAGGATTAACATAGCTTTAACTCTAACGGTCAAAAAAGACATGTAGAATCATTGCATGTCAGCATAGTTAAGAAAAAAGCAAACAAAATACCTTTAAACTATAATTTCATAATTTTGACTATTCACAACAACAGTATCAAATGTTTTCATATTAATCATAAAGGTGATCATTTCAACAGACTCACCCCTCTGAGTGAAGTGATTGTGTCTGTGCTGAATCTCCTCATAAACAGCCTCAGTCATCGTCCTGTGCCTCCTCTTAGAGAGAGCTGTGAGTGTAGACAGACAAACCTGCTGTCAGTTCACAACACATGACTGATCACACACTGAATAAGACACAATATGACAGTCTCTGGATCTCTCCTACCTCTCCTCATCACTCTGTTCTGCTGAATCAGTATAAGCAGTGGCACTAAGAGCAGTAAGAGCACAACTCCCAGAACAATCACAAGCACTGGGGGGACAGATAGAGATGCTGCTGGAGGAGTTTGTGGAGGAGAGACTGATGTTGAGCGCACTGGAGGAGAAACTGGAGGAGAAGCTGATGTTGTTGTGGCAGGAGTAGTGGACACCGACACATCTGGCAAAATAGAAACAAACACATTCAAAATCATGATTGTCTTGAATACATAAAAAGATTTTAAAAAATAAATAAATAAATAATAATATTTCTCAGTGTTTGCTGTGACCTGCACAGGTGAGTCCAGCGTGCTCTTTGTGGGAGCAGTCAGTGTGGCTTTTCAGGGAGACAGGACAGTCCCACAGGTGAATCTCATTCCCTCTGCACTCGACTCTGTTCAGTCACACAACACCTTCACCTATACTTTATAAAATGAATGCTACTTTAAAACGACAAAGAAAAAAAATCAATCCCTTTTTTTTAGCAAATATATATTTATTAAGTAGTCTGCCCTTTGTCTGTTTATTAATGACAAAGTTATGAAGGAAAATTATAAAATACTTGTAGATTTAATTGAGAAAAATAGGCCTCACAAATTAAAAAGATAATTATTTTCTTTCTTAGATGGTTCAACAACTTTTACTGCATTCTGTCTGTGGTTTATGATTTTGGCAATGTTCTAACTTAGGGGAAATGTATGAATTACCATGCCTTCCCAGTTCCATCAAAGGAATAGAAGCTATCCCAGAAGGTTTGGTCCAACTAATTATAAATCACCTAACATTCAGTAAGGGTAACATTATATATCCTGCTTTGCGTTTGGGTGGTATTGACATTTTATACAGTAAGTGCAACAACAGGTATATTTACAAAATTTTTTAATGAAAAGAAAGAACTCCAAGAGGTAAATTCTACTGGGGAAATAGATTGGAAAAATACATGGCTTTTGCTGAGCAAGTTTTGTATATGCAAAGTTAAGGAAGTTTATTATAAAATCTATCCTGTTAACTCCAAAAATACTCTGATATTAATGAGACTTGCTCATTTTGTGGTTGTCACGAATCCAGTCTGTGGCCTTCTGTCTGCTTGCCACCAGAGGTTGCCGTCCTATTATATTGACTCTCACATTACACAGACTGTTGCATGTCACTCTGGACTACATTTCCCATGTTCCATTTCACTGATTACTTTTTCACCTGTAGCCAATTACACACACTATAAAAATCAGTCTCAAACCATTCACCATTCAAAGCCGAGTATTGTTAGCGCTTGTCGTTGTATAGCCGATAGCTACTTTATGGAGCTAGTTCCCTGTTCTAGTTTCTAGTTCCAAGTTCCTAGTTCTAATCAAGTCTAGTCTCGTCTTGTTTTTGTCTGATTGACTGTTTCCTGGTCACCTGCCTGTCTTGGATTTCTCTCCTGTCTTGTCGTTTGGACTCTGCTTGCTCCTTGCCTGGACCATCGCCTGTGTTTCAGATTACCCCTTTGGATTACCCTGTTTGGACATTGTTCACAAGAGATTGACCACGCCTGTTTACTGGACTACTCCTTTGTCTTGCCCCAATATACCTGTCCACCATTGTCTGACCTTTGCCTCTTTGTAACCACGTCTTTTAATAAAAGCTTTGCATATGGATCCGCACGCCTCTCGCCTCAAGTCGCTTCATAACAGTGGTCTTATGGAAGAAACAGCTGCCCATTTATGTATTTATTTATTTATTGTGTGTTTGTTTGTAGAACAACCAATACATTTTGGGGTGATTTAAGTTAAGTTACATTTTTAGCCCTACAAATGTGATTCACAGTCTTGTCTTCAAAGATGCTAATTGTTATTATGAAACCGAAAACATGTATCTCTTAAATTTTCCCTTTCGAAGGTTCACTTCACATTGAGTACGGATAAACTCTTGTTTACTCTGTTACTGAAGCCTGATTTGTTCACGTTTGTGAAGCTGCACAAACCAATGGCACTTTAGCCCACCAGAAAGGGCGGAGCCGACGTGTATATAAGTCGACTCGCAGCGCCATTTCATCAGAATCTTCTCCTTCAGCGATGAGGATCATCTCTTTGCTGACTCTGCAAGAAGCTAACGAAAGAAGACGGAAAGAAGCTTCTTCAATGAAGGCAGTACTTCCGGCTCTGCTCGCCCATTTCCTTTCTCTGCTAAGAAAAAGAAACAACGGCTCTCTCTCAACGGGTGTGAGCGGTGTCATGTTGGCCCAGCACCCACTTGCCCCCCTCTCCCCACTCCGCCTCGTCGTGCCAGTGTTCTTCACACAAGAGGATCAACGCCTCTCCTTTGCAGCGAGCAGCTTGGTTTCCTTTGGCGCCTCCAAGGAGGAGATTGCCGTCGACGACTCGATGTCCTTGACGGCATCAGACGCTGAAGAATGGTGCACTTCTGACAAGGAGCCCGAAGCCCTCCCTTCTTCCCAACCATCGCAGCAGAAACCGGACACTGAGCTGATCCGTGTTCTCTCCATGGCGGTGGAGGATCTGGGTCTCGAGTAGTCGGCTCCAGATTAGCCCGCCCATGGCCTAGACGAGTGGTTCCTGCCGGGATGCCGTCAACTGCCTTCCCACCAGCGGCTCGCCCCGTTCTTGCCTGCAGTTCACAAAGAACTGACCAAGACCCACTTGCAATTAGATCCACTTGCATCCTGGTTCAAGGCCTGGGCAGCCATACCGGGCGTGTCAAGCTGGGTTCTAAAAAAAATTCAATGAGGCTACTCGCTTCAGTTTGCTCGCAGGCCATGTTGTTTCAGAGGTATTATTCACACTTCGGTTCAGGACAATGACCATGTTCTCCAACACGAAGTACAAACACTGCTTGCAAAAGGTGCTATAGAAATAGTACCTCCAGCGAACAGCAAGCCAGGCTTTTACAGCCGCTACTTCCTCGTCCCCCCCCCCAAAAAAAACAAAAAGATGGCATGATGAGACCAGTTCTGGATCTCCCACATCTGAATCGCTCGCTTATGAGCCGGCCGTCAAGATCGGTAAAACTAGCAAAACAGATCCTCGCGGGCATTTGCCCCAAGCACTGGTTTTTAGCAGTGGACCTGACAGATGCTTACTTTCACATACACATAGCCCCACATCACAGGCCGTTCTTGAGATTTGCGTTCGAGGGAGTGGCCTACCAAGATACAAACCTACCATTTGGACTGTCTCTGGCCCCTTGCACATTTAGTGCATAGACGTGGCTCTTTCTCCTCTGAGGCAGATGGAATCCACATACTCAACTACCTCGATGACTGCTGATCCTGGCCAGATCAGAATGGGAATTAGTTGCTCACAGAGCGCTGTTACTCAGTTACTTGGAGCGCCTTTCTGGGTACAATTTGGGACTCTGCCCAGATGCGGGCTTGGGTCACACCGGAATGGTCCCTGACTATTCAGCGACTGGCAGTATCTTTGAAACCAGGGACTTCATATCCCTTCAAAGTTTCCAGAGGTTGCTCGGCCTCATGGCGGCCGCCTCCTCTGCGATTCTCTTGGGCCTGCTTCACATGCGGTCTCTCCAGTTTGGCGCCTGGGCCACTTTTATATCAAGGTAAACCATCGCTGCATCAAAGCTGTGGCCCCTTGGACAACTTCACACCTGTTTCAGTCAGGCATACGGTTGGGACTGACCTCCAAGAGGAAGGTGGTTACAACAGACGCTTCCAACTCAGGTTGGGGAGCTCTGCTGGAGGGCAATCTAGTGTCCGGCTCCTGGTCAACCCCAGAACGGCGCCTGCATATAAACTGTCTAGAGCTCCTAGCAGTTTTTCTGGCCCTGAAAACCTTCCTGTCGGCCATTCCACAGAGATTCCACAGCGGAATCTCTATTGGTGGAATCTCTTCCTGCCGGCCATATCCTGCCGCATATGGCCAGCAGGAAGGTCATTCAGAGCCCAGGTTATTACCCTTCTGGCTCTGCCCGCTGCAGATGGTGAGCAGGGTCCTAATGTTCTCTGCCCTGTCAGGGCCCTGAGGATATATCTGGACAGCGCGCCAAGCTGTTCAGACAGTCGGAGCAAATTTTCGTTTGCTTTGGAGGCCGCTCTAAGGGGATGCGCTTACAAAGCAAAGACTGTCCAGACTGGCAAAGACTGTCCAGCTGGATAATTGACCCTATAGCCTTGGCTTATGCCCCAGAAGGTTTGCAATGCCCCATAGGTGTGAGGGCCCACTCCACTAGAGGAATGGCCTCCTCCTGGGCTTGGTCCAGTGGACTCTCTATTGGTGAGATATGTGCGGCCGCCGGCTGGTCGTCGCCATCCACGTTTGCCAGATTTTGCAGCCTAGATGTCCCTGCTCTTCAGGCATGGATTTTAAACTGCTTATTTCTCCCTACGGTAGAAATAGCTATGTCCAAAAGTCCTCAGCTATGCTCGGGACTCAGTTGGCTCATGTTGTCAGTCCCTTAACTTAATTGCTTCAGAACTGGGCTCGCAGAGCGGCTTTGTCATTCACATGCAAAAAATGGTACAAGTACTTTTTTTTGTCTCAATTTGCATCTCAATTTTTCATTTGTTGAATTGAACTCTCTAGTTTCATCTGTCAGACTTAGAAACAACAACAAAAAAAACTTTTTAATTTTTTTACTGTAAATGTCTTATTAAAGATACAACCATGTTTTTTTCCATATCATGTATAATATGTTCTGATAACTTACAAGTTTATGTTTAAAACAGAGATGCCGATAAAAAGGCAAATGTTCCACATGGCAGCTTTAATAAAGAAAAAAATCTGAACTTGTCGTCATTCATTATTGTTGTCTAAATAAAATTGTAAATATTTGAAGAAACTCTAAACATCAGAAAAGAGAGAATAATTTTTATTTTTTGCTAAATGCACTCACAAGATAAATACATTTACAATACATAGCAGTGTGCAACAATCTTTTCTTTCAAAAAGAATATAACTGAAGAGCAAAAGAGTAAAAAGCATGTTTGTCATTTAGTTCTGCAGGTGCTTTTGACCTGGACACCTTCAGCTTTTTAAAAGCAGGTGTCTTTTTTATGAATTTGTTCTATATTTGTATTGAATTGATGTCCATGTTTTCTATTAATGTCTAGTAATTGTAACAACAGCAAGCTTTGGCTAAATGCAATTGTGTTGGTACATTCAACACTTTTAAGTGCAGAGTAACTAAGAGATGTAATAAGATGTGAGGCAGTGGGTGTAGTCACTGACTTAAACAGTCCCTCCCTGTTTTCCTGGCTCTTCCCTCAAATAATCATAGTCTGCTGTTAGAAAACAAGAGCAAATGTTTAAATTGCATTATAATTTTTAATATA
Source organism: Sinocyclocheilus anophthalmus (assembly GCA_018155175.1). NCBI lineage: Eukaryota > Metazoa > Chordata > Actinopteri > Cypriniformes > Cyprinidae > Sinocyclocheilus > Sinocyclocheilus anophthalmus. Next base: position 17,273 of record JADLZN010006545.1, on the reverse strand, counting down.
ATTTTTGTTATGAAAACTAGACATAATCAGTGTGAGGTAAAGCAGGTCACAGTAACCTACCAGACAGGTCTCGCACATCTTCACTGACATTCCTTACATTATCATACTCCTCCAGATCTTCCTCTGATAAAAAAAATGCCAGTCATTAATTACACGAACAAAATCTCACACTGCACTTCAAAATACACTAATATATCACAATATACAATATAAAAACTAAGTCTATATAATTTATATAACACTATAATGAACTATAGTAAAAGAAAAGAAAAACACTGTACCAGACTATTTAAAAAAGTAAAATATGAAACTCACACCTGCTTTATTATTGGAGAGCTGTCTTATGATGACAACATCATCATAGCTTTCTGATATGTCACCTGCAACAAAAATAAAAAATAAAATGTGACAATCAAAAGACACATAACTTAAAAATTATAATAGAAATAAAATGCGCATAAAATTATACATGCATATTCAAATAATAAAAGAAATAAACCTCTAGTATGATGTGTCAGTCCGACAGTGATTACATCATCATAATTCTCTGGTGTGACTTGTTGCTCTTTAAATGAGTTAAAAGCAAAAACAAGAAAGGGTGTGAAAAAAAACTTGATTTTACTGTTCTCAGGCTCAGTAGTTTAATTAACTAAGTGAAATCCTGTGATCAAGTTACAGATTCACTGACCTGTTGGACCTGTGCTGACATCATCACAGTAAGGTGTGCCTCCTACTGCAGATTCTGAGGAATTTAAATCAAAATGAACCTTTAAAATAACAATGGACATTGCCCTCCATTTTCTTTCAGTGCTAAATTTAAAGATAGTTATCCATCTTTTTCCTAGAAAGTTTATACTGCGTTTTAAATTATGGGATGCACTTCCAGTTTGGGGACGTTCTATACTAAAAGACTGAAACAAATCATTTCAAATTAAAAAGTTGTACTAAAAATGATCCGAATCCATCAGTTTCACTGAGTTGTAAGTTTTATTTAATGTTCAATTTTCAGATGTCTATAGAATAAAATAACACTTGGTATTTTAATGTGACATGGTATAACAAGAATATCTATGAGAAGAGCTCTTTTCAGTCTGCTGTAGTCTTTTCCTCATTATTTTCATTTTTCCTTTGTATTCTGCTGTAACAACATGGGAGGGGAAAAAAACCAAACATAAACTACTGCGCATTTGTGGTCTGACCTCCTGATTTCATTTACAATAGGCTATATACTATGAATAATTTACTGGAATGCACTAAGAATCTCTTGTTTTTCTCCCCAAATCCTAACGTCTCTTTCCAGGTTTGTTTTCACATGGATGCTTTAAAATGCAATCGTCTCCCTTTTCCACTTCTCATTCCCATTAGCAGTGTTTACTGGAATGTTTCTAAAGCAGTTAAATACAATATTTGTTATCTTTTAAAATGTCAGAAAACACTTTATTAATGAACACATATTAATGAACATTTTTAAGTCAAGGCCACGTATGTATTACTACAGTGACATTTAACACGAGCATGATATTCTTGCAGAAATAATCTAGCTTTTGGGGTTATTCATGATATATTGAAAGTAATATGTTAATACTTTTACACTTTTAAATTTACTTTTAATTATTAATGGTTTAAGGGTGAGTAGACGTCACCTCATTGTAAAGGTTTCACTGATTGTTTACAGTGTAATCATGGTAAGTTACTCACATTCGTGCAAAGCTTCATGGGGTGCAGGAAAAAGGTGGATACTGTAGTTCCAGGCATGACTTAACTGCATTACCAAAGACTTTGGACATTCCAAGATGGTGCTCTCCTATTACTTATGGATGGGAGAAAGCGACTTGCCTCATAGTCTACTATGCTATCAATGGCTCAAGCCTCCGTTACAGCTCTAAAATTATGTTTTGGAATTAGCAATGGAGGAGTGGGGTAAGAAGTGTAAAACATTAGTCCTACACACAAGAGCGTTTTAAGGACAAAAACCTGACGAATGTCTTGAAATACATCATCTGAACAATATCTTGAGGTGTGGAAACCGTATTATATGTGGAGTAATTGACTCCGGTCAGTTGAATTATTAGAAAATAATGCAGACGTGAGGTGAAGGTTTTCAATTAATTTCACATTTCTGTATGTTACATTATTAAATTGTATTCCTCTAACCTGAAAGAAACTCATCCACATCTTCGTACCCAGAGTGCTGTTCTTCAGAAAAGACACTTCCTGTTATTGGGAAGCAGAACCACAGAAATATGTTTACAATCACAAACCTCTGGAACATATAACATTATATTATTTCAAATTATATGCTAGGTCACATCTTTACAAAAATGAATCATGGTTATTGTTGTTAAACCATGGTAACCACAAATTAATCATGGATTTGCTACACTAACCATAGTTTAACAATGGTATAGACGGTTTCATCAGGCGCATGCGCCTGGCCCGAAGTTAACTTCCGATCTGTGTTTTTTTATCAGTCTGGCTATGGCTCCGGCTACAAACGCAGTTAAAGTTAAGGTGATGAGTGGACTGAAGTTGGGCTCAGGTGGTTGTGCTGTGGGATTTGTTTCCCATACATTTATTTATTTGTGGCGCTGGCCACAATATCAAAACTGACCAATTTTCCAAAAGGCTTCGTTGAATAAACATGAGCACGTACTGCACGTTTAAAAATCTAAACAAGACGCGGGTGTTTTTATATCACTGTATTTCTGAAGGAAGACTATCTTTAGAACATTTTCGATGTCATTTTCATTTCATCTTGCATGTTATATGCCTGATAAAGCAGCGTTTGTGAGCTCAGTGCTGCTTTGTTTGTGTACAGCCGTTACTGGGGAAACCTCTTTCTCCCGCTTTAAATCATCTTCTGCTGGCAGAGAATGAATTTGCATTTTCAGCAAGTCCGTCTGATTTACGCAGCAAGCATATTTTGCTTATCAAAAATAACCTACTCTAGAGGGACTACTTAGGTGCTGTTATTGATTCTATTTGGAAGTCTACCGGAAGTTAAGTTAGGGCCACAAAAGTGCGCATGAGCAGTGACTTTGTTTATGTTATTGCCGTTGAAACCATCTATATGAAGTTAAACTGTGGTTATACAAATGGCAATCAATCTGCCAAAAAACACTACACTTTTACTATTATAAAACTATGGTTAACTGGTAAGGGCACAAATGAATCAATGTGATTTACTCCACTCACCACTTTGAATAAAGTAATACCCTGTTGATCTCAACACATCAGACACTATGACAGTTACTCACCCCTCTGAGTGAAGTGATTGTGTTTGTGCTGAATCGCCTCATAAACAGCCTCAGTCGTCATCCTGTGTTTCCTCTTAGAGAGAGCTGTGAGTATAGACAGACAAACCTGCTGTCAGTTCACAACACATGACTGATCACACACTGTTAAGTCTCTGGATCTCTCCTACCTCTCCTCATCACTCTGTTCTGCTGAATCAGTATAAACAGTGGCACTAAGAGCAGTAAGAGCACAACTCCCAGTACAATCACAAGCACTGCAGGGACGGAGAGAGACGCTGATGGAGGAGTTTGTGGAGGAGAGACTGATGTTGAGCGCACTGGAGGAGAAACTGGAGGAGAAGCTGATGTTGTTGTGGCAGGAGTAGAGGACACTGACACATCTGTAAAATCTGTCAAATACACAAACACATTCAAAATCATGATTGTATTAAAATCGCCTAAAATTAATACTATTTGTTCTTGTTTTGCTGTGACCTGCACAGGTGAGTCCAGCGTGCTCTTTGTGGGAGCAGTCAGTGTGGTTTTTCAGGGAGAGAGGACAGTTCCACAGGTGAATCTCATTCCCTCTGCACTTGACTCTGTTCAGCCACACAACACCTTCACCAGCACCAAAGACTGAATTCCCATCAGCCCTCAGTGCTGCTCCACAACCCAGCTGCCTGCAGACCACCTGAGCATCGCTGATGTCCCACTGATCATCACAGACTGAGCCCCACACAGCGTTATGATACACCTCCAGCCTTCCAGAGCACCGGCCCTCCCCTCCACTCAGTCTGAGAGCAACACGATCTAAAACACACACATCACAGACTCATAGACAAATTACTGGCACCTGCAGTAGGGTAGAGTGTGTGGAATGAAAATAAATCCTGTTGGTGCCCCCAGAAGACAGTAACATAAAATACAATAGGGTTGTGATGCTCTTTTCCATCAAATAAATTTAACTGAACACTGTCTCTGGTGGGACCATGTGGGGCATGACAAATAGCTTCTAGGGGACTCATGACTCTCCTGTTCTGTAATCACAAGTTAATTCAATATTATATGTACAGTATATACTATATTTCATGCATTTACTCAAAGCATTAAAATTAAAGGATTACCGTGGTATTTTTTGACTGAAGGAAAATGTCTCACCTGAGCAGATGATTTCGGCCACTTCATCTCCAACACAGTCATTCTGTCCCCACGGTAAAGATGGACACTGCCACAGATTTGAATCATGTGGTCGACATTTTACTTTATCCAGCCAGTTAGTAGCTGATTTCACTCTTGATATTGAATTAGAAAAATCACCAGATCTTCCACAGTTCAGCTCTTGACAAATCATACTTGCTGTGTCTCTGTCCATCTGGTTCCAGCACATATTACCCCAGGATCCATTGTAGAAAACCTCCACATTCCCTACACAGCCCTCAGTTAACCTGATCTCTTTAAACTCTAGACAAAAATAAAAGACATTTTAAAATCACAAAATAGAAAAATCTGAACATTATGGGCATTATGGACATGTGAATGTGTTGTTGAAATATCTCATAACCTTATTTAAATTTTGAGTTTAAGTTAAAAAATTCATATAAATAAACATAAAAATGTATAAATAAATATTTACTATTGTTAATTGTTCACTGTTTACCTGAGCACACGACTCCTACATCCTCCTTGTGTTTACAGTCATGTTTTCCCCAGCCTGGAGAAGAGCAGCTCCACAGGGACGTCTCATTCCCCTCACACTCCACCTCATCCAGCCATATGGGTCCAGAACCAGGACCAAACCAGGCTGGTACCTGCTGGTTACTGAGGGCCACTCCACACTGCAGCTGTCTGCACACCACATGGGCATCTTTAATATCCCAGGAGTCATCACACACTGTCCCCCATGAGCCGCTGTGAAAAACCTCCAGCCTCCCTGCACAGTCTCCCCCAGAACCCACCAGCCTGATGGACCCACGACCTGATATTCAGAGAAAGAAAAAAACATTATTGATCACTAACAACTGAAGAATCTGCCCAGATGTTGTTCTTCTCACCAAGGCAGGTGATTGACAGCTGTTGTGTGGAGCTGCAGTTTAGAGTTTGTGGAGAGCTGCAGTTCCCCAGATGAGCTTCACTCCCAGAGCACTGGAAGCCTGTCACACACTCATGACTGTGTTCAGGACTGGATGAAGAGGAGCCGTAGAAGTTCAGCACAGAGCCACAGCCCAGCTGTCTGCAGACCACAGAGGATTCAGTGAGACTCCAGGAGTCCAGCAGAACTCTCCTCCAGACCTGATGGATGAAAACTTCCACCTCCCCCTCACACTGTCTCTCTCCAGACAACCGCACTAGACCATCATGAAGAGCCAGAGAGGAACCTGAAGAGAAGAACTGTTTTACTAAAATATTGCAAGTCTGAGAATACGATTTACATCAATAATACATTTTACATAATAAGAAATAAATTCAGAAATGAATAACGAGAGCATTAATATTTCAGTCTGAAATTAATGTTTGAAAAATACATCTAGTGAGATGAAATATTGCATTTTTATTATTGAGTCTCAGCAGCATAATAAATCATCATCAGTAAGTATCAGTAAATCTCACAGTTAATGGACTCACCAGAGCAGATGACTCCAACATCTCGTCTATGAGAACATTCAGCTCGACTCCATGAAGAGATGGAACATTCTGAGAGTTTGGTTTCATTCCCATCACAATCAAACACATCAGCCCAGATTTCATCACTTCCCTCTCCAAACCAGTCTGATTCCACAACAGAGACAGCAATCCCACAATTCAGCTGTCTACAGAGGACACTGGCAGCTCTCATATCCCAGCATGCATCACACACTGTGCCCCACTCATTAAAGAACTGAAGCTCCACTCTTCCAGAACAAGAGTCTGAGCCATTTATCAGTCTGAGATCAGTGTAACCTGGACAAAAACAAAAAACAAACCTTTTGTCATTACAAGGCTCATTACTTACAAAAACAGTATCTATCATATAGCCTATGATGATTGAGAAAATTCTTCTCTTTATGTGTGTGACATGGTCAAATAGTTATTTACCATTCAGAAACCATGCAAAAAATAAACAACTTAGGGGAATAACTTTTGCAATAGAATATATTTAAAAGTATAGGTTACCCAAAAATTAGTTCTGTCATCATTTACTCACCCTCCACTTCTTCCAAACTTGAATGAGTTTGAATTTCTTTCTTCTGTTAAACACAGAATAAGATATTTTGAAGAATGTTGGTAAGCGAACAGTCGATGGTAGCCCTTGACTTCCATAGTATTTTTTCATTACAATGGATGTCAAGGCCTACCATCAACAGTTTGGTTACCAACATACAGGTTTGGAACAACTTCAGGGTGAGTAAAGAATCACAGAATTTTCATTTTTGGGTGAACTTACTTAAGATGATTAAGTAAAGTATTCATTACAAAATACAATGACGGACACAATGAATAAAAACTTGAGTCTTTACCAGAAAAACACGCAGACGCACAACCACATTATTGTCACTGCTGCAGTTGTGTTTGTGTGATGATATTGAACAGAATGAAATCTGAGATTCATTTCCTCTGCACTGAATCTCTTGTGTCCACATCTGAATGTCTCCTTTGCCAAAAGCAGCTGCTCCCAGCACCTGTACAGGAGCCCCACAGTCCAGCTCTCTACACACAACCTCTGCATCCTGCTGGTCAAAGGCAGCGTCACACACTGACATCCACGTCTGATCATGAAGTATCTCTAGCCTCCCAGAGCACAGGTGAGATCCAGCAGCAAGTCTGGAAGGCTTATGACCTGTTTATATTGCATGAAGCACAGTGCACAGTAAAGAAAACACACATAATACAGACGTAATGCAGATAAAACATGCAACAATACAGCTATATTAGTATACAAAAAGTTTTCCACATAAAACACAATAATTCTTTGCATAAACACAAATCCATGGCCAAGAAGTAGGGAAAAATGCTTAATGCTTAGAAGTACACATTATTTACCTGAACAGATGACCCCTACATTTAAATTGGGAGTACAGACATTTTGTATGCTCCATCCTGCTGACTCACAGTTTTTCAGTGTAGACTCTGGATCCGTACATAATACAGGGGGGGGGAGGGGGGGGGCCACTCAATCGCATGACGTGACTGGTCCCGATCCTTGCCCAAAGTCATCATCAGTCAGAGCATCTACAGGTTCTCCACAGTCCAGCTCTCTACACACCACTGCAGCATCAGTCAAATCCCAGAAATCACCACACACTGTTCCCCACTGACCTCTATGAAGAACCTCCACTCTACCAGCACAAGGACTGTTACCATCAACCAACCTCACATTCTTTCTATCTAAGTCACAGAAGAATACAAAGAGAGACTATGAGTAAAAAGTAGAATATTAAAAAGATATTACTCTCATTTTACTTTATTCCTTACCAGCACAGAACAGCCCCTGGAAATTATCATCTGAACAATGATTTTTATAAAGGGATGTTGGACAGAGGTGAATCTGAGACTCATTTCCTCTGCACAGAATCTCTTGTGTCCACATCTGAGTGCATCCTTTGCCAAAAGCAACTGCTCCCAGCAACTGTGCAGGAGCCCCACAGTCCAGCTCTCTACACACAACCTCTGCATCCTGCTGGTCAAAGGCAGTGTCACACACTGACATCCACATCTGATCATGAAGCATCTCTAACCTCCCAGAGCAACTGGAGTTTCCAATAAGTCTGGCACCTGAAGTAGGAAGAGATAAGAAATTCGCCTTTCCTGCATGTGTTTTAACTGTGGGGGAATTCATCCTCATGTTAAACCAAATCCTTATGAATTCCTTTCTTTTCATGGAAGACAAAAAAAGAGAATATTTAAAGAAAATCCTGGCCAGTCTTTTCAATATAATGCAAGTGTATTAGGACTGGGGCTGTCAAAGCACCAAAATGACAAAAAAAAAAAGGTAACACTTTATAATAACTTTAATTAATAAATCATTAACAAACATTATATAATGTTTACAATCATTACTTAATATATATCACAAATCGTAGAATTATGAGATAATGCCGGTGTAATGTAATAATCGAACGTATTAATCCTTACAAAAGGTTCCCTTGAATCATACGTTAACAGGAGGGGGGGGGAAGGGAAATACTCACAACGTAGTCGGTTACTAACGTAACCTCGGTTCCCTGAGATACGGAACGAGTACTGCGTCTGTTTAAGATGCTTGGGGAAAATTCCTTTTTCTCCGATGACTGAAGCCTTTCAATAATGCAGTGCCATTTGTTCGTGCAGTGAATAAAAAAACGAACCAATGACTCGGCAGCGGAGCTGCACGAGCCTATGGAGACGAAGCCCGCCAAAGCCCGCCAGAATGGGCGGGGTCATCTGGCTATATAAGTGGCACATCGCCATAGGATCCTCAGATTATTCGATGACGCGATGACCGGAGTCGTGCAGCTTACATAGCCACACGGCAACGTATGCATTACTCGTTCCGGCGAATCCCAGGTGAGCCCGAGCGTTCGTTGAGTAAACCGAGTACGTGACCACCTATCGATACTTCATAGTACCTGCATCTGGTTTAAGACGCCTTGGGGACACCGGTGTACCAAGTCCCGCCTGCTATGCTAGAGTGTAGGAGGAAGGACACTACATGAACTTACCTTAAGCACACAAGGCGGCCCAGAGGGACCAAGTATTTTGCAGGGAAGCCCCGCAAAAGGCAGTAGGGCTAAACTCAGAGAGGTCGGCCCAGCCTTGTATCATCGTCCCAAAATAACTCAGTACAGCCTTGGAACTCACTGAGGGCCAAGAGCATACATGAATGAGGCAAACGCCAAGCACTGGTTGTCATAAGACAGAATGCCCTGCTATACAGAAAGGACCCGTGCCTGTAAGGCCAGGATGTCCAGACTATAGATAAAGACGCGAGATATGGGGCAACGGTCGCTGGGCCCAGCCGGCGTGGACGCCAGGCATTCTCTACAATACACAACCGACCTAGGACCCACGCCCAGGGGAGAAGAGCCAACACCTCTAGTCTAGTGGGACCGTACTCCAATGGCGCATTGAAGGCCCAAAGAAAAGTATGCTAGCATAATAGCGTCGATTATCCATTTGGAAAGTCTCTGCTTTGTAACCGGACAACCCTTGGTGCGGCCACCGAAGCATATGAATGGCTGATCCGACCGCCTGAATGGGGCGGAATGCTCAACATAGACTTTCAGTGCCCTGACGGGACAGAGTAAGTTCAACTTTTGGTCTTGCTCCGAAGGAGGAAGCACCGATATAGTTATTACCTGTGCTTTAAATGGAGTAGAGATCACTTTAGGTACATAACCATGCCTTGGCTTCAAGACGTCCTTAGGCTGGACTGAGAGGGCATGCAGATATCCCATGTGTAATGCTACCGATGATAATGCTTAAAGTAGGAGCAGTCTTAAGCATCAAAGGGACAAAGGTCATGGACTGTGAGTGGCTCAAATGGAGGGCTCTACGCATCTTCGTGGGCAGATACCAGTCGGGACAGGGAGGGGCGGGGGTTGAGGCCTTCTAGAACCCCTTCAGAAAAGAACAACAAGTTGTCTGCCCACCAATTAGCCGAGCATATAGGAGCGTGAGAAGCTGCTATGGCTGTATATAGACCTTGGGCGTGGAAGGGGAACGGCCCTTATTCAACAGCTCTTGCAGGAAAGGAAAAATCAGGATATTGCAGAGATGGGGTATGCGCGCGGGCTGTAAACGACATGGGCAGGAGGGAGAAAAAAGACATTAAGGGCAAATTAAGACGTTTTGTAACGGTTGCTCAGCCTGAGAGATTGGGTTCGCATGTTACGGGGGAGGTTTGCAAGCTCACATCGAGAGGCCAAAGGTGCAGAGCCCACAGCTCCGGGTTTTTGTGGTTGGGGCGGGTCCCTAGATCGTTCCGTTTGCCTGAGGAGAAGGACGGTGTCCGTCTCAGGGGGAAGGCCTGGGCAACTGGGCGCGAAGCAGCAGGACGGACACAGTCTCTGCAAACACGTGCCTGTTCCTTCAGATCATGGTTACCTGACTCTGAATGTCACATCGAGCGATCGGGGGGAAAAGCATAAAAGGAGGAGGTTGGGCCAGTCGTGGGCCAACGCGTCCCTGTCCTTCGAAAGTAAGTTGGTCTTATGAGCGTGAGGGTAGACCTATGCGCCAGTGACGCAAGATCTCCCAGATTTTCTGAACCATTTGAGGGTGGAGCGTACACTGTTCTGAGGGGATGTTGCTCCGAGACAGCATGTCTGCTCCTTGGTTCAGCCTGCCCGGTATATGCACTGCTCTCAGCGAGCACAAGTTGAGCTGAGCCCATTCCAAGAGGCGCTCCACTACTGCGAAGAGGCGCTTCGAGGAGAAACCGTCCTGGCGATTTATATAGGACACTACCATCATGCTGTCCGAGCGGACTAAGACGTGGTGGACCCTTAGGTCTACCACCCTCATTTGGGCTGAGTCTAAAACTGTTCCCAGGAACGATATCAGTTGGCTGGGGGACAGCGTGCTCTTGGCAAAATTGACCCTGAGTCCCAGGCATTCTAAGAGGCTGATGAGGAAGGATCTGTGAGATAGTAGATCATCCTCCAACTGGGCCAGAATGAGCCAGTCGTCGAGGTAATTCAGAATGCGGATTCTCGTCTGTCTCAGCGGGGAAAGAGCCTCCTCTATGCACTTTGTAAAAGTGAGAGGAGCTAGGGACAGTCCAAAGGGAAGGACCGTGTATTGATAAGCCACTCCCTCGAAGGCGAATCTCAAGAATCTTTTGTGGTCTGGATTTGAAAGTAGGCATCTTTCAGGTCCAGCGAAAAGAACCAGTCCCCTGGGCATATTTGCGGGAGGATCTGTTTCAATGTAATCATCCTGAACGGCCGTCTCATGAGGGTGCGGTTCAGGTGCCTGAGATCGAGGATAGGCCTTAGGCCGCAATCCCTTCTTGGGACGAGAAAGTAAACGGCTTGTAGAAGCCTGAATCGATCGCGGCTGGGGGAACCATTTTATGGCTTCTTTTGCAGCAAATTCACAGCTCGGCGCGCGGTTTAGGAGTGTGTGATCCTCGATCTGAAAACGAGGTGGGAGCCCCGCCGCTGAAACGCGGGTGTATGCGACGAATTTGGAGTTATAACCTCGTTTAATTATCCCCAGACCCAGCTCTGACACTCCGGGGCTGGCTGCAGGCCTCCGGCCCCGCACATGGCAAGGGCTGGATGGGTTTTGGCGGTGGGACGCATACGGGGGGATCCGACGCTCGTAAAGAGTGGAAGAGGACATTTGCTGTCTTTTTGAAAATGTTTGTTTTATTTTTCCCGCTATAACAGCAGTTTGTTGTGTGGCAGGATTAGAATGGGCCCCATGTTCACAAAAGTATTTTGGGTCACAAACACACTGCCATTGGCACCCGGAACTGAACGGGGTGCTTGGAGGCATAACAGAGGCTTTTTGGGTGGTGGTCCGGCTAGAGCGAGACTTGACCCCCTCCTCTTCCTATCCCACAGATCAGGATGATGCCTGAGGCGCAGAGTTCAACGCTATCTTGGGTCGGGGGCCCTGACTTTTGGGAAACGGGTAGCATCTGGCCGAGCGGGAGTGTTGACGAGGCTCGGCACGCGCGCTCAAGGCTAGGAAGGACCGTGGGGAGCAATTGGTTGATTTGGCGAGCTTCACGGGATGTGATGAGTATGCGTCACATTGTTGGGGCGGCGACTAGAAGAAAGCTGTTTGAAAAGACTGTCCGAAGACGTGGGACGCTCTTGGCAGGGAAGGTGCAGTGCTGGAGGAACTTCTTTGCAGAGGTTGTTTTTAAAGCGTTCAGCGAAGCAAGCCTTCACATGGGTCCAAACACAGCCTAGTATGTGGGACCGTGAGGAGCGAAGGCGGAAAAGGCGCGCACACTTATCAGCATCCTTGATTCCGTGAGGTTTGAGCCACTCCAACCCAGCCATCAAATTTTCGACCGGAAGTGGAAAAGCTAAGCGTCCATTAACGTCTTGGCTGTGATGGGTTGTAGCAGAGGCAATGTAGGGGGCGGGGAGTAGACGTTAGCGAGAGCCAAGACCGCTCCTCTGAATCTGAAGCCTCCAAACGACATTGGCTGTTCGTCCATGGCTTCACACTCGCATCCTTCAAATGAGACCAGATCGCTCGCAGCCGAAGAGGGACGCTGGTCTGGGAAGGGAGGAAGGAGAAGGGAGAATGGAGAAACCTTCTGAGAGAGAGAGTGGAAGGCACAAGGGGAGTTCAGCCGGCGTTTGGGCTCAGTCGTCACCGGGATTATAGCGCCGAGTTCCTCGAAGTCCTTCACAGGCTCTGTCGAGGCGAAGGGAAAGAAGCGGAAAGCGCTGTGCGAGGGTCGTAGTCGCTCTCTGAAAAGAAAGCTTTCTGCGAGCACTGAGAGGCGAGACTCATATCCTCGCAATAAGGACATTGTGTCTCAATGAGTGCTGCTTCAGCGTGGGCGGCGCCCAAGCATGAAACACATTCGCCGTGACCGTCAGCAGTGTGCAGGGGGGCCCTGCACGGGGAACAATAACGGTGCAGCATTTGAAACAACGCCGAAAATTTGCTTTGAAATTTGCTCTTTTATATTGCCGGATAGCGACAGGGAACCGGAGACCGTCGCTGCTGCAGCGCGAGGCGGCCGACGGGCATGGTGATCGTGGAGCGTTGATTGAGTACTGGTACACGCCGTCGCAAGACAGCAGGACACAGGGTCTTACTCCTACTGGAATGAGCCGACTGCGATGACTCTTGATGTACGGGGCGAAAGGGGGCGCTTCGTAGTCGCTAAGGGAACGCGAGGGAGACTCGTAAGTCACTCTGTCCCGAAAGGGAGGAATTAATCTGGAGGATCCTCTGAGCAGATGAGTCACTGCTTATAAGTATCAAGATGACCCCGCCCATCTGGGGGGCTTAATGGGGAAGGGCTTTACCACAGTAGGCTCGTGCAGATACCGCTGACGAGAGCCATTGGTTAGTTTTTTGAGTCACTCTGCACACGAACCACGGCCAGTGCCACGTTTGACACACTCGCAGACATGGGAAGGCTTCCAGTGATGTGTATGAGAACGGAAAGAGTTTTTCCCAAGGCCTCATATTACAGATACCGCGAGTAACAGATGTAGGAAGGTACAGATAGGAAAACTAAATTCAGAAAACCGTAATTATAATTTATCAACAACAACGGCAATGACTAAACAGGATTGAATCGTGTTCCTTACAAGTAATCAAAGATTGACCCCCTGCTACCACTGTTGACCCCGGATCCCATAAACCCTAACCAAAACGCTATACGCACGCAGGAAGTCTGAGCACTAAAAATTACCTGGATCAACCACCTCAATTAGTCAGCAAGTGTCGTCCATTAACAAAAGCGTTTATTCGTGGTCATAAACAGCTACAATGTTAAAATAATTGTAGCCAGGTGCGGCTAACGTGACACGGCGAGGATGTCCTTCATCTTGGAATTATACAGTTATGCCATTGTGTAAGCCATATTTAATGTACATGAAATGTAATCCACGTTAGGTCATGTTTAATACCATTTATTAGTAAAGCATTAAACTACACGAAACAATGGATTTCACGTTTAGCATATAGTGATTAAATTAAAGATCGATCCGTTTAACATGACATAATGATTTGTGGAATGATACGTTTACTTGAAACTGATAAGTGCATTATAACCTGACTCCGTGTTAGACTCAAAATGCTCAATCCCGCAATGACGCAGTATAATACTTTGTTGTATGTAATTTTATTACAGGGAAATGCACAAGCGATCATATACTCATTATGGGTGTGTCGTATTGGACGTCTTCGGGGGGGGGGGGGGGGAGAATGGCGGTGAGCGCGACAAAACGTGTCTCCAAGAAGAAAGTAATTTTGGCTTTGGTCTGGGCACTCAAGTGAGGTCAGGGGCGTGAGTAAATATATGTGTTCGAATTTTTGCTTCCAACTACCACACTTTCAAGGCAGGTGCATGCATATGAGGGTGGAGATGATAAAGAACAGTAGTGGGCTTGAACGCTAAGAGGATTACGCCGATGGCGCCGGCAGAGCAGGATGAGCACTGCCAACTGCCATTCTTTGGGTAACTGATCACCGACAGAATGCGAACCCCCAAGTGTATATCCGAGCCACAATTCTGGCCGTGCGTATGTTGCCTCTGAGCCAGGCACAATGTGAACTTAGCGTCACCCGAGACTAAGATCGCTTTAGGGCTAGAAGTTGCTCCTATGACCTCCTGCGGATGTCCACGAAAGTGGCAGCGACGCGCATTCTAAACTGCACACAGCACTTGACAGGTTCATCCACGTTCGGCAGCTCCATCTAAATATACGACAACACGGCTAGCGCAAGTCAGCCAGACTGCACACTAAGAAACGTTCCAACACGCGACCATGGCTTTCGCACCTGGACCTCTATGAAGAAGACACCTCACCTCGGACCAGCCACGCAGCGAAGCCTTAGTAGTGACACACGCCAACCCAGACCTGCACCACTCTCGTATACTTCATATAATGAAAATAGAAGAGAGGCATAAGAGAGACACAACAGAGATAACCACAGACGAAGGAAAGAAAAAAAGTGAGTAAAACACACTAAGAATAAAATACTATGCAAAGATACATGATTATTTAACATTTGCAAGGACATTCAATTGGTTCAGAACTAATTTCTCAGTTTATATAAAAGGAGAAACAATCAAAACCACTGTAAGACAACGAGTCCAACAATGTATTCATTAAGAAAAGACCGCTATGTTGTGTGTGCAACGGGTATGTTGGACAGAGGGAGAACGTCTGAGAGCTTCATTCCTCTGGCAACCGAATATCTTGACTTGTGTCCAAATCTGAGCGACGCCTTGCCAAAAGCAGCTGCTCCCCAGCACCTGTATCCGGAGCCCCACAGTCCACAGCTCTATACACACAACCTCTGCAGTCCAGTGGTCAAAGGCAGCGGTCACACAATGAATCCAAGTCGATCATGAAAGTATCTCTAACCTCCAGAGCAGCGAGAACCCTCAACCAGTTCCTGACTTTCTAAGCTTAAGTGAACACACTCAAAACAATCATGCCGTTTTTTAAGGAGCAATAAGAGGAACACGTCTCCACCCCACGGCCCCTGCACGCTATGGAATAGAGCACCTGAGGTAATTGGGGTCTGCAGAATGCAGACTACTGCTTGGCTATGCCAATGAGGTACACAGGGCCACTTGGGTTTTCCATACAGGCTCATTCGGTTGTTTATGTCAATATTTTACCAGACAAGGACAGGTGACAATATAGTCATGGAATGAGCGCTTTTGGCACATCTGTTTTCTAATGAATATCCAACACTTTTAAATTACCCTGCAACCGATGACTGAGCACTCTTGATCAAGACCATGTCAGGCAATTGTATGGACTCACATTTCTTAAGGTATTTAGACTATGTTCCAGTTAGACAAATGGCCAATTGTCATTAAGATGGTCTGAATCGCATGGTCCCAAAAGAAGCATCCAGAGCTATACAGGTTCTCCACAGATCCAGGAACGCGTCTCTAGCCACAACACCACTGCGGTAGAGCGTCAGGCCAAATCACAGCACAATCACCACACACTGTTCCCCACTAGCCTATATGGAGAACCCCCACTGTTACCAGCACAGCGCAATAGGATACACCTTTACAGCACCAAATCTTCATTTATTATGACCGAAAGGTTAGCAAGTAAGGGCAAAAATGCTGTACGTGAGTGCAAATAAATGAAATAGAAGTAACATCGAAGAAAGTACGACAGGGTTGTACCAATTAAAATAAAAACCTGCTTGTTGAGCTTGCCGTAAACCAAATTTGTTGAAACTCTAACAGTACACCATCAAACAAAGATAGAGTGTGCAAAGTAGCAGACTCTCAATCGCAGAACATATGTTTTCCATGTGAATGGTGACTGGTTGGACAGAGGTGTATTGAGATTCATTTCCTCTGCAATGAAGCTCTTGTGCTCCACATCTGGAGCGTCTCCTTTGTCAAAGAAGCTGCCCCAGCACTCTGTCCAGGGAGCCGACACGAGAGTGGCACGCTCTCTAACACAACCTCTGCATCCTCTGTCAACGGCAGCATCACACAATGCATCCACCTGATCTGATATTTAAGTATCTCTAAGTGCGTCCCAGGGATACAGTGTGAGAAGCCAACGCAAACAGCCCTGACTTTTCTAAATAACAGGAACACCATTACACACAAATGTGCAAAGTAAACAACAACAAACAAACCAATCTTAATTTACAGGTACTCAAGATAGTGATAACTGATAAATGTAAAAACATTTAAAAATAAAATAGAAAATTGTAAACCAGTATGTAAGCGCTGACAACAACAAGTTTTATTTGGACGCAACGGGGGATCCAGAGGTTATGAGCCTATGGCTCGCGAGCCACACCTGGCTCTTTGACAAAAATCAAACCATGTGGCTCGCCAGATCTCTCACCCTTTACCAAGAAATGATCTATTACCAAATTTAGACATCAATAGAGATCAGCAATTAATTTGTTGTAGAGACTACATAAGCTGATAAAAGGTTTAAAATAATAATACATTTTTTTGTATTGAAAAGTGGCGTTCAGTGCTGTTTGCCAGAGTCATTGTGGTAATAGCGAAAATAAAGATTTTTTTGAACAGCAAAAAAAGTGTCAAAGTAGGCCTATGTAAAAAAGTTACAGGACTGAAACATATACTTTGTTTTATAGAAGATGTTGTTCTCCTGTGCCAAGAGCCAGTATGAAACATTTAGCCAGTTACTTCCGCTTTTTTCCGCGCAGCTTTCAGCGTGTGGGACTGTTAGCGTTATTAATAAAGGAACGTGAATGAATGAGACAGTAAAGAGCGGGACATTCTTGAAGGCAGACAGTATTAAGTGTACACCGGGGACCTCGCGCGCAGAAAACATGCAGTCAGGAGCGGATTAAGTTCCATTTCGCTGCTTTGAGTTTTTTTAATACTGTCAGCCTTCAAGAATGTCCCGCTCT